>MEJB01000018.1:40742-96721 GCA_001752375.1 Rhazya stricta
GGGCAGAAAGAGGTGATGGCTTTGTGGGTAGATTGATTCAAGAGACTTGTGGCGGACCACGTGATGAATGGAAAAAGGAGAAGGGAGAAAAAAGAGTGGGAGATGACGGCCACTGAGGGTGCCAATCATGGTGGTGATTGGTAAATGGGATGGYGGCTAGAGKCGTGGGTATGAGGAAAAGAAGAAAAAGGGAGATGAGKGCAAAAAGCTGGTTTGACAATCTTTTAAGAAGAAAAAAGGGAGAGTACACCTTTTTGATTAGGAGGTATCTGTTCTCGTTGCTCATGTGTGAAAAAGTTTTTTCTTGTTTCTATTAATAAGAGTTCTTTTAAGTCACTTCAAGTTTTCTGTCAACACAAAGTAACCGAAGTTACCATCAAGGAGTTTTTTGTAATATTTGATAGGTGAAAGGTTCTTTATTTAATTTCTATTTATTTATTTATTTGAAAATATAGTTTGGATAAATGTCAATGGTATATATGTAATTATTACATTGATCAAACAACTCCTTGAAGGTCAAAGATTTAGCTGTGTCGGTTATGTCTTGACGGTTAAGTGCTACCAAGGGCTTATCTSGTGAATCATTTAGTGTTGTTGAAGTTATTTCTTAATTGGCCTTCTTGTTGCCCTTATGCTTTCTGATGGTTTAGGAAGCTGAATGTTTAAAGGAGAAGTTGGAGAAGTGTGTCGTGGAGCTAGAGAGTTTGAAGAAAAAGGAGGAGCTAAGACCTCTTCCACTGAGTAGTTATACTTCTGAACAGTAAGTCCTGTGGCAATCTTTTGAATTTTTTCTGTTGGATATTTTGCTTTGCCTTGGYGATCATCTTAGCTTGAATTTGGACATGTTCTGAGTTCTTCATTGTTGAGATTTTTTACCCCTGAAAATTCATGAATCCTTCTGAGTTCAATAAATAAGTTTCAGGATATAAAATATTGTATAAGATTTTGAAAGATCAAATAAGGATGCTTGAATACTTACAGCTTAAAATTTCAGAAATTGACCATTCCCACGTCTGCCAAAATCCAGAACATGTATACTGCTGCCACCATTGTTGTCTCGACCACTGCCATAATGTTCAACCATAAGTAGTCATTAATATTCATAAAAAAAACTGCCATAATATCACCAATGAATGGAATTAGGCATTCACAAGCCCTCACATAATCATATAATACAGCAATTTTCCTGTGTTATTGTGAAGAGGTTGAGGGGCAGGTGGAGGTCTAGTGCAGGGGAAACGGGGAAAGGGGGGAAATTATTTTCTTGGTTATGTGTTTGTGAGGCTTCTTGGCTGCTGGTTTTGTTTTATTTTCTTTCTTTACATGTAAGATTGATATTTTGTTATATCTAGTTCTGTGGATGAGGGTTTCCTTAGTTTTGGGGACACTTTTCGCATGTTGTTTATGGTAGTCTATGGCTGTTTTGTACATGTAAGCTGACTTTACATTTWGTAGGCTATTTTGTTTGTAATGGTGATAAACAGAGTTCCTGTTCTGACCGTGACTGATTGTAGGTTGATGGATTCAGTTGAAACTAGTGACATGGTCAATGAAGATTGCATTCTGGTGCCGAGAATCCCCTTTGGTGTTTCTGGAACTGCATTAGCTGCTTCACTTCTTCGGGATGGTTGGAGTGTGAGTCTTTTGTGCGCGCGTGTGTGTGTGGGGTATTCATGTATCTAGCCAATTTTCAGAGATTTCTGAGGCTCTATTTGCTCAATTCATGAGAAATAATCTCTTCTGTGATTGTGGATAGTTGATGCAGTGAAAAAGTGGATATATATTTTTGCTTAATTAATTTAAGTTTCTTCTGTCACGTATCAGGAAAAGAAAAGGGGTGGGGGGAACCTTCTGTCCGTTGTTTATCATTTCTAAACTTTTTTTTTTCCCTGTTTGTGTGTGTTTTCTGTTTTCTGTGAAGTTGGCTAAAATTTACACCAAATATCAAGAAGCTGTTGATGCGTTGCGGCATGAGCAATTGGGCAGAAGGCAATCTCAAGCTATTTTGGAGCGGGTATGTTTCTTGGATTGTTCTTCAAGTTGTATTTTATTTAACTTCCAGTTTTACCAATTTGCGAATGTAATAATATGTATCCTACTTGGGATTATTACAAGTACCCCTCGTGCTGGGCCATTACATAGAAAATTATTACCAAAATCCTTTTTAAGCTGGCATGAGCTTGGGCCCAAGTTAGTAACTTGTATGAATTAAGATCTGTTCTTCAATATCACGGCTCGGAGAAGGAAGAGATAAGAGGGCCTATGGAGAATGTGGTTAGAATCTCTTCCAAGTTGGGGCTGTTAATTCATTTTTCACCAGCGTTATGCTGTTCTATTAGGAGTTGTATAGATCTGACCTCTTGTTTTATTCGATTCTGAAGAAAAATGCTTTCGTGCTTGGTTTTCATGATTGACTGTTGAGATGATATGTTTCCACAATGTTTAATGARCAAACKTTATTTTGTTTAGATTCTTTWGAGAGGAAATTTAAGGGGAATTTCCWACTATAGCATATTATAACTTTAATCTTCTAAAGGCAATGAATTTGCTGAACATTTGGTGTGTGTTTAGTGGTGCATATTTTGGCCTCGYTTCTTTCTGCTTGTAATTCAAGGTGGACAAGATCTAAGTAAATTTCTCAGAAATTCTGTTAACAGCTTGTGGATTTACCCTGCTTTCAATTTTTTTGTGACTCGTCAAGTTTAACTGGTTAATCTTGCCCATGGTTCTTGTATTGTGATATTTATTTCTAGGTACTTCATGAAATAGAGGAGAAAGCAGCTCTGATCTTTGAGGAACGAGGTATGCATTTCTATCAATTGATGATCTTTGAGAATGAATAAATATAAATTCTTCTTTTACATGTATATAAACAAAAGATTAAGTGTCTAATGTGTGTCTATGAATGGGCTTTTTCTTMGCCTAAATTGTGATTTTGTCAACCTTTATCAAGAGGTTTCATAATCAATTTGCTCCAAAAGCATAGTTCAAAAAACTTTTGAGAGACGTCCACAGGCTTCCAAATTTGTAATTTTGTAATTTTACAAAATTTTGCAACTTCTATATAATTTCTTCACAAGTTGTTGATACTTGCTAGAATATAATATTGCACACTTGATATGGTGATTAACAATTTGGAGTTTGATTCTATTCTCCTGGCTTTAGCTTCAACACCAGATAAATTGGTTGTCCACCCCTTTCCCTCCTCCCCAAAAAGAAAGCAAAATGTAAAATAATATGAATCCTATGATCCCAAGAAAATGGGWACAAGGGACCTCAAATGTAGGTGCCATCTTTGCTAGCAGGATAAGATTCATTTGCAAAGACAATCCTGCGGCGTAGGCATCAAAGAGCTGAAAAGGTACATCAGAAAATGATATTCAGCAGATGGTTGCTTTTGGATCATTTTTTATTTTTAGGGCGTAAAGAGAGTTCCTCAGAAGTTTCAGTATGTAAATCCTATTTGGTTTGCATAATATGTGATTTTCCAATTTCCAATCCACCACATTCCAGTTCCACTGAACTAGTTGCTTTTGACATGTGCACAGCCTGCTGTGAGTATTTGTTGGATCCAATTCTAAAAACATCTGCAAACAGCAGCTGAGCTGCTTCAGTTCTATTCAATTATATTGTTATAATTCTACTATCAAAAGAGGGGGGAAAAAAAAAAGGAAAGAGAAAAAAAGGTCTCTTGAAAAGGAATTGGCTGAGTCGATTTTAACTGCTTGTTCACGAGCAATTGGAGTAACTAGGGGAGTGGTCTGGCTACTGTTCAAAACTCACATAAGGGAGCTTTAGTGATGGAAAGGGAGGAACAGATACCTCTGAATGCTCTATTCTCTTTGCTTTTAGATAATGTTCCTTTTACTTATTCATCAGCTACATATGTACCTAKGCCTATAGACATAATTGAGACTGAATATGGACATTTCTTTACTGGGGTCATTCAACATTCTTGTGGATTGAGTTTTACATTCACATCCCAAAGACGGGTGAACATGAAATGAAAAATCCAGATTCATTTAGCTTCTATTTATGCCTTCTTTCTGATGGATGTTTCATTGCCTCACTGTTTTCATGCAGCGGAACATGATATGATGGTTGAGGCTTACTCTGCACTTAACCAAAAATTGCAGCAATGTCTTGCTGATCAAACTACTTCGCAGAGGCAAATTCTGGAGCTAAAGGTTTATTACCTTTTCTCCTTTACCGTTGGTTCCACAATTATGGTTCTTTTGTATTTGTTACATGAACAATTGGTTTCAGGCCGATTTGAAGAGGCGTGAACGTGAGTATGCTGCAGCTGAAAAGGAGATCATGAACCTCCAGAATCAGGTTTGGAGGATATTAAAGCTATTTGTCTAATATTAGATGCTGAATTACATGACGTTTCATTAGATGCTGTTTGTGACTAAATTCTCTATAACCTTAAGAATTATTGTGCTGAGTTTGTGTAAGATCTTCTTTTATTGATGAAACTGGGATGCTTATCAATGTCTTGAATGCCACTAAACTTGTTTCACTTGTGCACATCTTTTATAGGTTGCTATCCTTTTGAAGGAATGCCGAGATGTACAACTGCGTTGTGGACCTGTTGGTCGGGATAATAGTGATGCTTTGGTGACTATTTCTACTGTCTCATTCAGTGCTGAATATGACAGTGGGAATGTTATTCCTGAACAGCTGGTATACTCTGTTTTCCACTTCTCACTGCCAAATAAATAAAAACGGAAAACTAGAAAGAAAGCAGGGCACAAAAATTACATGAAGAAGACTTTGTGCTGTTTTATTTGGGCATATTAACCATGAGTCATATGAATAAATGTTTTGCAGCTGGCCTTCAAAGATATTACGGGCTTAGTTGAACAGAATGTCCAGCTGAGACGCCTTGTACGTAGCCTTTCTGATGAGATCGAGAGCAGAGAAACAGAGTTGAAGGTGTGCTGAAATATCAAAATAATGTTTAATAGATGTGCAGCCTTCTTTAATGCTGCTACGTTTCAGGAGATATAGGAAAAAGAGCTTCAGAAGTAAAGCATTCTTTAACAGTATGTGTAAATTTCAGGAGAAATATGAGAAAGAGCTACAGAAGCATGATGATGAAGCTGCCTCTAAAGTTGATTCTATATTGGTTCGAGCAGAAGAGCAGGGACGCATGATTGAATCTCTTCATACCTCTGTAAGCGCTTCTTCAAGTGCTTTGACACTTGTAACCATATTACGTTTTTATCTTTTTCACTGGCAAAATTGGGTTATAATCATATCTACTATTTCCATGCTGTTTGTGTCTTTCCTACCTTTACCTAGGTGGCAATGTACAAAAAGTTGTATGAAGAGGAACATAAATATCGTTCATCATACCATGAAGCTCATGAAGTGGCCTCAGGTTTCTGCTTCTATGCCTTTTTGATATATATATATATATATATATATATATATATATTTTTTTTTTTTTCATTTTGACTATTTAACTTTATCCTACGTCCTACCCTATCTGCACTACAAATGTGTCATTGTTAGGTTTACCTTTCCCTTTTTTGGGTAATATATAGGAATTTTAATTTTCATATTGTATGGTTTTGTGAAGTTTCTGTTGCCTATCCTTTTCTTAAGATGCTTGGAGAGAAGCCAATTTGAAAGGATCCTCTTCTTTTAGATTGGAATAAGCAGCTCTTGGAATCAGGGGAGGTCAAGGTTATTGAGAAAGTTCTAGAAGAACTAAGCATGGTATATACCAAAAAAGAAAAACACTGAACTATGTTTGCTTTCCTACGGTTCATTTCTTCTTAAAGCAATCAGACTATTGAAATTTGAAACATCGAAAAAGGTGTCCTTTTGAAGTTTCAATTTACCTCATTCTGTCTGTTTTGGTAGCGATGGATGAGGAGCTTAGGAGGGATTATATGCTTGGATGCTTAGTATACCACAGTGCTGGATGAAGGCTTAACAACTCTTTAGATTTTTACATTAGATGACAGTTGAATTTTGTGTTGATAAGAGTACAGATACAAAGCAGAAAGAAATGTTTGAATTTTTAGCTAATATTTTTATTTTTACATCAGTTTTGTTTATTTTGGATCTTGYTGAGTTTTTATGGCTTCTGCCTCTGGTGATTCTTCCTTCTTTTTTCCCAATTAGTTTGTCACTTAAGTTGTCCTTACGCAGTTCCTTGATTTTCTCTATGTCTCAGTGGCTGGAAAAATTGTAATTCTTTGTTCACCTGAGTCTGGATATGCATAATTACTATTAGCTGAGGGTGGCTTTTATGTAATATTACATCCATTATAAGCTGGAATAAACAATAAAAGGAAACAGAAGAAACTTCATGTTTGCATGTTGCACTGGTTTTGGGCGGCCAGAGGGTTATAAGTCATGCTTTCATAACTTCTTTCTGTTCAAGGTTTCTCTTTTTGTTGCAGAAGAGAGGAGGAAGGATGCCAAGGCTATAGTTGAAAGTTCTCATGTATGGTCTATAAGGACTCAAAATTTTTCACCTTAAAATCTTAAAAGAGGTTGAGTGATTAGAACATTGTCATTGTGGTTTTACTTCTATGCAGGAGTCTCCAAGAAAGGCACAACAACAGGCTTTGGAGCGTATAAAATATCTTGAGGAGGAAATGGGGAAGTCAAGGTAATGTTGCGTTACTTTTATGGTTCTCTAACTGTACGTGCATCCTGTGGCAATGATCCTGTTTGCTGCAATTTTACCTGGGAGGTTGGGTTTCACTATGCCGAACTTGCTTTGCCTTGGACATCTAACCGCTTCCAAGGCTTTATATTCTCTTGAACATTTTGTATTAGGATTGTTCTTTCCTTTCTTTAGAGTTTCTTCATTTCCCTCCTTTTAGGGATGTTTGTTTTAGCTAAAGCTGTGAGGGCTTTCTATGCTATTCCATTTCTGTTGGAGCGGCAATAGCAATAAACTATAGTACAATTGAGGTAGTAATTTACGTGTTTGCAGTCTTGCACTCTTACACCCAGCCACTCTATAATACTAGTGTTACGCATTGGAGTATGGTCGCATATGTGGCATCAAATTCCCATTTTGAACTAAAATTATGTCATGCTTMGTCCTGGATACTAACTGTCATTAATATCTATAGAGCCACTAAGTTTGAAGCTGTTTTAGAGTTCTCTCTTGTTTTTCAGTTAAGCCTTTTCATTGTCATCCAAATTTGGATATAGTCTTTGCAGGCCCGAAAATTTTCATCGCTTGACCTTGCTTTTCAATTTTCTGTTTAATATGTTTCTTGTATTCCAGGAGTGAGATCATATCAATACGTTCAGAGCGGGACAAGTTAGCATTGGAAGCACAATGGGCACGCGAAAAACTGGAAAGATTTATGAAAGAATTTGAACATCAGGTTGACATATTTGATATGAAAATTGACTTCATCTTCTTATTCTTCCTTCTGTTATCCTTCTTAATTGTTTATTAATTTCTTAAAATGTATGTGCAACTTTAGTTAATGCCTGCCTTTTGTGGCCTCACTTGTCAGAGAGATGAATTTAATGGTGTTCTAGCAAGAAATGTTGAATTCTCACAGTTGATAATTGATTACCAACGGAAGCTGCGTGAAAGTTCAGAGGCATCGAGTGCTGCTGAGGATCTTTCACGAAAGTTAACCATGGAGGTAGTAATACTAATCCAAAATTATATGAAATATCTACTTGACATTTCTCATTGTTATTGTCCGTCTCGATCATACCTGAAACTTGTTTGTTTCTTTTCTTTCCCTTTGTGATATAGATCTCTCTTGTGAAGCAAGAAAAGGAATATTTGTTAAATTCGGAAAAGAGGGCTTCTGATGAGATTCGTAATCTGTCAGAGAGGCTTCATCGTGTACAGGTTTCAAATTTTTATTCGTCTTTCTTAATTATGTGTTGCTAAATGCAATAAATTAGTTTGAATGAGCTGTCCTAATTTTCATGTGCCTCTCTTCAGACCTGTTTGGATACTATTCAGAGTGCTGAGGAGGTTCGCGAGGTTGCCACTCTTTCTCCAACTGGCTACTGTCATTTTTGGATTTTTTTCATCTCAATTTTTAAATACTGCAAAGTTGTTAAAAGTATTAAAAAAACTTTTTCATACACATAGGAGGCTAGATGCGTGGAGAGGAGAAAGCAAGAGGAGTATATTAAACAAATTGAGGTCTGTCTCTTCTGTTTCGCTCTATTACATATAATGCGAACAAGGAAAACTACATCTTTTCTTCTTGCTTGAATGCTTTGGGAATATCATGCTTTCTCCTATTGCTTCACATGTTTGCCTTTTTACATTCATATATTGCAACATGATTGAAACTCAGAGAGAATGGACCGAGGCAAAGAAAGAGCTTCATGAAGAGCAAGAGAAAGTTCGAATTCTCACACTTGAGCGGGAAAATAGCATGAACAATGCCTTGAAACAAGTCGAAGAAACACAAAAACAACTATCTAATGCCTTGCATGCGCTAGCTGCAGCTGAAGCTAGGGCATCTCTTGCTGAGGTCTCTAATTTGAAGAATSATTCGACTTTCTCCACTTACATTTAGTTCAACCTCCTACTAGGGGCTTCTTGATACCACTTTTGAATTTTATTTCTAATATATGCTTACTTCATCCAGGGACAATGCTCTGATTTGGCCGCGAGGATGAAATCTTCACAGATTGAGGTATTACTATAAATTCTGTTTTTTTGATGGGTTCCTTGATAATTTTGTTTCTTTATTTTTTGTTTTTCTCTCGGTTATGGGAAGGGATAATTTCCTTACATTTTGGTATGATGCAGGTCTCTGAGAAAGATTCTAAGGGTGCATCTACCTCGTCGAACAATGAGGTATCTTTCAATCAAGTCATTTTCCACACACACTAATTATCCACCTAAAATATCTCTCTGATATGTTCCCAATTTGCCTGAAAAACCTTGCCGTCTCTTTCCATGTTTAGTGGAGAACAGGGGATAGGAGTTGATATTTAGGCTAAAAAAACTTTTTGCATGAAAAATCTACCACCACCTCTGCTCTGTGCTAAACGAGGACATCTGTTCACATGTTCTCTGTGAAATTCAAAAATACATTTTTGATACAAAGCATTCAACATCTCTATAAGACTAGTATTGCTGTTCAAGTGGTTAGATTTCTGGCTTAGATATTTTCCCATTCGGTTCAAATTGTTCAGCTAAATGTGATTTCTTTATTATATTTGGCTTGTGCACCATAGAAAGTKAAGAAGAAGGAAACAGAAATGCAGAAGCATTTGATTTCRTTAGCTTTAGTCAGAATTTAGGATTATTTATTTACATTTCATGCTCAATCTTTTGGAATAGGGACTATATTGAGCTTGAGACTTGGAGTAGGTTTTGGTGTGACTGAACTTCTAAATTTTTGCTATTCTGATGCTCATCGCCAAGCATATTTATTTCGATTATGGTGGATTTATGCTTGGAATAAGTAATGATATTGTGCAAAACATTCTAACACCTAATGGAGGCAAATAGCAGCATTCCTTTTTCTTTTTTTTTTTTTTTTTTGTTGGATATGAGGTCTCCCGGTGGTTAGTTTGTTGTTGGATTATCATGATATGAGCTTTTCCAAATTATCTTGAATGCTTTCTATTATTTGATGAATGGACTGAATCAATCACATTTTTGGTTTGTTTTTTATTCAGTTTGTAGAGGACCTTTTTAGATGTTGGCACCTCTCTTCTGCATGGTGTTCTTGCTTATTAGATTTTTCTATGACATTACGGTTCAATGCAGTTCAACTTAGCTGAGGTGTTGCTTCTTTTGCATGTCATTGTTGACCATCTTCTGTGTAGATAATCAATTCAACAGTTATTCCTGCTTATGCTATGAAAGCTTATAGTTGTTCTTGCACATGCAGCGACCTATTTGTGCTGTACATTTTTAGCTTTTTCTTTTAATGTCTCGAAATCAGATGTCATCCTGTTGTGGTCCTCTTCTGATTGAATTATATTCACTCGGTTGAGTAATTATTGATATTATTGTGATTATTATCATCATTATTTTTTATTATTTTATTATTATTATTGTTGTTGTTGTTGTTTTAATTATTATTATCATTATTATTAATTCTCTTAAAATGTTAATGTTGTTTCAGCTAAGTTCTGGATTCATCATCTTGCTCATGATACTTTCTTGTTTATTGATATTTTTCAGATAATTTCGGATTTGCWTGTTGCTAAAGAAGAAATTGAGAAATGGAGGGAGGAAGCTAGAGTTAACAAGGAACACATGCTACAGGTAGTGATGAGCTTCTAATTATGCTGTCTGTGGCTGGTTACCTATGATGATTTGATTTGTTATTGCAGTATAAAAGCATAGCTCAAGCAAATGAAGAAGCCGTCAAACAGCTGGAAGTTGCCCATGAGAACTTAAAAGCAGAGGTTTCCTCAATACATTATTATTATTATTGGAGAAAATCTGGATAAGATAATGTTGTTTATTGTGGGTTGCTTGTGTCTGTAGGCAGCGAAAGAAAAGAAGTTACTTGAAGCAGAACTTCTTTCTCTGACGGAGCGGGCTAATGAACTTGAAGTTGAATATACCTTGAAATGCAAAGAAGTAGATTCTGTAATTGCAGAAAAAGAAGAAGCTGTTGCAGCTGCTTCTGCAAAAATATTAAGCCTCAAAGACGAGTATGCTCTTAAGATGTCAGTGTCTATTATAGATATTTGTTGCCTATTTGGTTTTCATATTCAAAAGGAATGCCTCACGGTTTCATTACTATAGGTCCCAATTTGCAGTGATGGAAACTCAACTCTCTGACTTAAAAGATGATTTAGAGAAAGAGCGCCAAAAATCACGTGCTGCTCAAGCTAACTATGAGCGACAGGTTTCCTCTGATTGTTTGGTGTTGTAAATTATTTTCTTTAYATTAATTCATGTGTTTGGATTAGCAATAAGATTCTATGACATTGCACCTGAATTCACACAGTGATAATTTCATGCTAAGATTCACTAAAATATCTATACCTTCTTCTAGATAACCGCTAGATGAGGCAAAGGTTGAGTCCAGAATATTGGATTTCCTTGTGCGAGGACCATTCCTGAAAGGAAAATGGAGAACTTAACAATATTCACTGCCTACTTTTTCATGTGGATTAAGTGCTAGAATATTGTTCTGCTTGCCTTGCATGCAGCTCCAGCTAACATTTGTTGTCCTGAACCTATTACTTGCTKTGAGGCAATGAAGAAGATTGAAGCAATATCTTGCCGCCAAACAGGCCATGAATTTTATAGGCCATCTATTGTAATTGACACCCTGCTTGATATTTGGTTGTCTGGCAAACATGAGCAGGCAATCATCGGAATCAAATGGAAACATCATGATTTGAGTAGGCAATGTATTACATCTGTCTAACACATTTAGAGAAGTTTTATCTCCTGGGATTTGGCTACAAATCCAAATTTTCAAACAGTATGAAGGATAAAAAAGATGGAGCACTTTTAGAAGCTAATTCGCTGATGATTGATAATTTTCTAGATGTCATCTTTTCACCGGAGAGAGTTTCTTTTCTTTGCATAAGGTTCTTGGCCTTACTGATGCTTAGTTACTATTTTTAAGAATTGCATGGTAAGAGTCAGCGAAGAACTTTTATCTGAGGCAAAGTCTGCTTTTAAGTATAATTGACCTAGTGTGTCCATTCCTCTGTGAATTCTGGGTTGGCGATCTGCACTGGGACTAATAACCTCAAAGAACTTAGCTTCTTATCTGGTGAAACTGACTGGTATGGACTTAGTTTTTGTCCTGGCACTTTCTTGGGAATTAATAACTTTGTTGGTCTTGTTCGCATTTTTAGTTTTAGAGGGTAGGAGTATTTACTTGTAGTGCAAGGACTAGGTTTTTCTTGGCTCCTGCATTTCCACATCTGGAGCTCGTGCTGCAAAAATATGGGGCACATACATGCATATGAACATGCATGTACCAATGATTGGATAAGCTTAATATTTCACAAACAAAACCAAGCATGGAAGGATTCCGACATGGGGACTATGTCCTTTGCCAACCAGTTTACTCCATTTGGACTGACCAAAACTCTGAGCTTTTCAGAGCAGATCATCGATAGCAACCAACTCAATTATTTGCTAGACAACTATTGCGGCAAGTTCGGGACATAGTGAATATATGGCAGCAATTAAGCCACAACCCCAASCTGATAGCATTTTGCCCCACATCTTAGAGATATTTTGAGGCTACTTAAAGGCACCCTGTGCTTYATCTTTGTTTCTTGTAATATTTTGTCAATATATATACAGATCCCTTTTCAATGAAAAACAGGCACCTACCAATTGTGCACTCTCATGAGCTCACTTTCATCCATCATAGTAAACACTATTTTGTTGTTCATTGATTTCTGTATTTACTTCTCATCTCTTATTTTGGTTAATTTTCTTAGGTTATTCTACAATCTGAAACAATTCAAGAGTTGACTAGAACATCACAAGCTTTGGCAACACTGCATGGGGAAGCTTCTGAGCTCCGTAAAGTGGCAGATATGCTGAAAACTGAAAATGTATCTTCCCTTTTCCTGAAGAATTATTAGTTAATCTTGGAAAGAGCTAAGTTTAACTTCAATTATAGACTTATAACTTTGGTCCTAGTTTGGAATTTTAAATAGTTGTTTCATTTGTATATAACTTGTTTTTTATTATTTTGGGTGGTTCCTTCAGAACGAATTGAAGACTAAGTTAGAAACTGAGAAGTCTGTCCTTGAAGTTTTACAAAGTGATGCTGATAGGAAGTACAACGAAGTTAATGAACTGGTAACTCTTCAGTTTCTTTACTAAGCTTTGCATTGATGGTGGTTGACCAGTTATTAGCCAAAGCTCTTTTATAACCTCTCTCATTGTTGCTTGGGAGATACAATTATGAATTCAAAATTTGTTTCTGTTGTCAGTTTCTTTCACATTTTTAAGGATTAGTTTTATTCCTTCCATCTCAGAACAAGATTTTGCACAGTCGACTTGAGGCTTTGCATATCAAATTAGCTGAGAAAGACCGTCATTCTTCTGGTGTTTCTGGAAGCTCTCCTCAAAGTTCCCTCGATGGGGATGATGGGTTACAAAATGTTGTAAAATATCTTCGCCGAACAAAGGAAATTGTATGTATCCCTTGCCTTGTAGTCTTTTATTTCGTTACTTTTTCCTAATTTTTCGTCTCATTTGAATTGGCTTGTACAGGCAGAAACAGAAATTTCTTTACTGAAACAGGAAAAACTTCGCCTGCAATCTCAGGTCACTAATTTTCTGTGGTCTCCTTTTTGCTTCACTTTTCATCCATGGATTCTGTTTACTGCGTGAAGTAGTCGAGAACAGAAAAAGCTTGTTTTGTTTGTTGCTCAAGTATGATGTAATTTTAGCAGCTGTAGAAACTCTTATCTAGTTCTTTTGGTTTGTTATTTCTTTTGGTTGTGCATGTCAGCTCTCTCTCTCTCTCTCTCTCTCTCTCTCTTGCGTTGTCTTTCTGTGTGGTTTGTTTCTAGTGTGTTTAAATATTATAAAATATATTTCTTTTGCTTATGGTCTCTTTTTGCTACGCCAATGCATAAGAGAATAAGCTAATATGGTCCTTCATGCTTTTGAAGTTTATAGCTGCATGGTTTGGTTCCATTGCTCTCCTCATTTTTACTAATACTTTGATATTTCCGGCCATATGATTTTGATTTTATGTATTTCGTTGTTGTTTAATTTATCTTTGCTGGGATTTCATGCTTTCTTTGTGTTTCAGCTTGAAGCTGCTCTGAAGGCAGCAGAAGAAGCTCGAGCATCACTTAGTACCGAGCGAGCTAATTCTAAGGGGTTGTTCACTGAGGAAGAGTTTAACTCTATACAGCTTCAGGTTGGAATGGTGCATTTGGTCTTGTCACTCTTTTGATGCATACCTGGTAATCTGTGCAAAAAGATCGAAGTTAATCATGTTATGATTAAATGACTTGAAAATCAAGATAGTATCAAAACACTTGTTTGCTTACATTATGGTATCTGACAGTAGCTACAATGGGCATGTGGAGGGCCTTTTCTTGTCTTTCTGATATAAGCTGATTGTGGGTTCTATTAAGTCGAAATATCTTTTGAAGTCGTGTTTTAAACAATGTTACTTTACTCAAAAGTTTATATGTAATTTCTGTCAAATACTGCCGATGGTATTGTGAAATGGATCAACTTGTTGCTTGTTATATTTTCTGATACAGCAGCTGTATAACTTTGAAGTATATTTGGTGTTGTTTTGTGGTTAAAAATGCAGAGTCATAAATGAAAATTTGTGAGTTGTCAAGATCTTTGGATTTGGCTGAGGAATAAATTATTGGTTTTGCCTTGTGACTGACATTTTATTAGCTTTGTGTACTGTTTTACGCTTTAGCTTAGTGGGTTGTTGATGGCTTTCTTGTGAATTTATTGAGTAAATGAACTTCCTTTGTTTTAGCTTATCCCTTCTTTTACATGGATAATGCCTCTTTGGGGCTTAACTATGACATTGTAACCATGCAGATCAGAGAAATAAATTTGCTTCGTGAGAGTAACGTGCAGCTTAGAGAGGAAAACAGGCACAATTTTGAGGAATGCCAGGTTCGGCTGGGGAAAGTTTTATGTTCTGTGTAGTTTTARTTTTAGCAAAGTTCTTTTTGGTCAGGTACTGGAGAGAGATAACAGACAGATCTCTTAGTAATATATGATTGTGGTTTTTGTTAGAAACTTCGTGAATCTCTTCAAAAGGCAAGGATTGAATCTGAAACTTTGGASAAAAGTCTTGAACAGAGGCAAAGTGAGGTCAGAGCTTGTAAGGAAGAAATTGAAAGACAAAAGATGGAGAAAGAAGATCTTGCCAAGAGGGTTGATCAGGTATCTCTCTTTCAAAACTGTTGCTTTAGTTTTTCATCTTTCTTCCTTGAGGATTTAGCATTCTCATTTCACTTGCATTAATTTTGAAGTTACTGGAGAGGTACAAGAATTTTGATGTGGAAGATTATGATCGTCTGCGAGCAGCTGTTGAACAGATGCAGGTTGACCTTTAAAGGAAAATATTTACTATTTACTGACTATAGTTGACAATAACTTGTCGGTACCTATATGTTGTGACATACAAAAAGTTATTTGCTAGTTCAGGCTTAGCTCCGTTAATTACAGTATTAATTACTGAAAATGAAAACCATTTTTTCTTTCTGCTGACTTTTTCTTCTTTTCCATCTAGTTTCAAAGAAAGTCTGTTCAACAACAATGGTTAATATCCATATATTTGCAGCTTTGTGGAGTATGTACCGTTTTATTTTTGTCCTGAGCTGGCTGGTCTTGCTCTTCAGCTTACCTTGGGTAACTATAATATGGGTAGGAGAAATTTCTGGTAAACCTGATTTCATGGAGTTCATGGATATTACTGGTAGTGGGAGCAGGGGAGAGAGGCATCGAAAGTGTAAAAGCAATATAAAGTGGAACAGTGTTGTTTTGCTTAATTTGGAATTTTCATTCTATCCCGGTAGAAGTGGACCAGTGCTCTTGTGCTGTTTGAGTCTTATCTGCGGTTTTCATAGTTATACTTTGAGCAAGTGCCATGATGTTGTTGACATCTAATCTCTGTTTTACATTAGGTAAGTCTCAAGGAAAAGGAGGCTCAATTAGCTGAAGTTAAAAAACTTTGCTCTGAGAAGCAGGATCAGGTATCACATTTGGAACAAGATCTTGCCAGGAGCAGAAACGATTTGAGTGAGAGGGAGTCCAGGATAAATGAAATTTTGCAAGCCGAGGTACTTGATTCTTGCAACCTATGGAAGACAGGTCACCACAATACTTTTGTTCTCATTTGTTAGGTGACCGGGTTAATTCTTTATTTTGTTGGTTTGCAGGCTAGTTTAAGATCAGAAGTTGAGAGGCAGAAGAGAGTGATAGCTCAATTCAAGGTTATATAGTCCTTTTTGTTTTGTTTGTTGCACTAATAATGTGCATTGTGAGCCTTATTTGATAGTACTCTGATACTTGTGCCTTCTGTTTGTGGTGCTTCTTCATTCTGCAGAAGAAGTCTGAGAACCTGCTGAAGGAAAAGGAAGACATAGGCAAAGAGTATCAAGTTCTTTCCAAACAGTTGGATGATGCAAGACAAGGTATCTATTTCTTGTATTTACCAAATTGAGTAGCTGTCAAAATTGATTTGTTTTGACTGTGTTTGCGTTTGGTGCTTTTGTCACTGTTCTCAYGCTGCAAAATTGTTCTGTACTAATATTTAGTTGTCTTACACAGTAAAAAGGATTTTGGGAGATACTGCAGGTGAACAGACCATGAAAGAGAAGGAGAAGGAGAAAGATACTAGGATACAAGTATAGGCAATAATGTCCATTTTGTTTCTCTGATTTCCTTTTCGGTCTTTTTATATGTTGGCTAAACATATTTTGCAATTTATGCAAGATGTTGGAAAAAACTGTTGAGAGGTTGAGAGAGGAGCATAAAGCGGAGAAAGCTAGGCGGGTAAAGACACAGAAGACAGTTAAGGACTCATATGACTCTGTTTTGGAGGTATGCAGTATGCTTGTACATCAAATAGCCTGATAGATTTGTCAATCAACTGGATGACTGAAACAAAAATAAGTGTGCTTKTAAAGAACCCTTTTTCTATTTTCAGTTTTATATCTTTGTTCATGCATGCAATTTCAAATTAAAGATGCAGAAGTTGGACACTTATCTATCTTCAAAACTATGTGCATGTGGATACTTATATCAAATGACAGAACGACTAGGGGGTAGCAGCCACCCTTCCTATTTATTCTTTTATTTATGTTATTTGCCTTGGAAGAAATCTAAATCAGAAAAAAGAAAAAAGTAGCAGAGGATATAAGGAAAAGGTCCTAAGGAAGGA
The DNA here is from genome assembly GCA_001752375.1 of Rhazya stricta. Taxonomy (NCBI): domain Eukaryota; kingdom Viridiplantae; phylum Streptophyta; class Magnoliopsida; order Gentianales; family Apocynaceae; genus Rhazya; species Rhazya stricta. The sequence goes on from MEJB01000018.1 coordinate 57,587, forward strand.
AGGCATGCTATTTGAAAGGTTTTCATTTTTCTTTTCTTTTTGGTGGTTAACCCAGCAACGATCGAAGCTGTCAGATGAGCTGGAGAAGCATAAGCAGGCTCTAAAGATTCTGACTGATGATGTTGAGACACTAAAGCAGGGAAAGAGCAGTGAATCAGAGGTAATGATTGTACTTTTGTGCTATTTTCATATGTGCTTGTTTGACCATATACATTTCTTCTAGCTTCACCCATACAGAACAGTTTATACTTAGCATCAAGTTTCATTTTCTGATCATCAACAACAGCACGATGCATGAGAATGCCTGAAGATTGATGCATTGGGATTGTTTACAGTTTTTCTCAACTGCTTAAAAGAAAATGAATTTGAAAGGCCAAAAGAATTGCTCGGTAGCAAATGCCATTTCTATCATATTTATAATACCATTAATGTAAAACCTACCTTCATTGATCAACGCCTGGATTGATCATAGAATCAAACTGAGTTTCGAGAGTGAAATTTTAGATTTATTGGCAGGACTCACAGACGACTCACAGATGGTAGACTTGAGAACTAAAAGCTCCTAGACTTGTTTGCATCTTAATGGAATGGATCTAGAATTGAATATTAGGTTGAATCATGAGAATCACCTCAGTTTCCAGGGTGATTATGTGATTGAAATGAAGAGTTTGGGAAGTGCTTTAGATCTGGGAAGTAGTAATTGTGTCAGTATAACTTTCTTTTTCTTTTGGTAATTAAAGTACAGGCTCTGCATCTGATGCTAATTGATTCTCTCCTCGTATTCAAAGATTTTACTGCTGTCAAATTTTCAGTTACTCTTGCTTCTGGATCTTAGAACCTTTTAGATTTGCTAATAAGGGTTGCTTGCAGTTTTCATTTCTCTTGGCTTCTCCAACAGTTGCTCTTGTTGTGGAATTACAAACGTATGTTCTTATTTTAGGGAACAACTGAAATTCAATTCCTTTCTGGGACACTTTTGGAGGACCTTGCTTCAGCATATCACCTCGCTGTAGAAAATTTTGAACGGGTTGCTCATCCAGTTTGCACTGAACCTGGTTCTTCTGCTGCTGAGTCATCTTCATCTCTAGATACATCATCTCAAGTGGCTACTATGGGTAGGTCTCCTCGTTAAGATTTTTTTTATTCTCAGTACGTGGTTGCCCTTATTGGTTCTTGCTCGTCTTTTTCTTTGTTTTTCTTTCTCCCGCTCTCTCTCCTTTTATTTTCTAAGATAATTGGTATGGTGGTAAAGAATAAGGGATGATGCAAGTATTGTACCTCAACTACAGGTCAAGCCATTTCTTCAATGGCCCCAAGTACTTTGCCGTCTGCATCAAATGCTCCTGCAGCTAAAACATTGGATGAGAGAGAGAAGAAATTCATGTTACCGAAGACAAATGCTGAACCACGTAAAACTGGAAGGAAACTGGTCCGGCCTCGTATWTTAAAGCCYGATGATTCACAGGTTGATACAGARACAGAAGTGGAAGGTTCTGATGGTAGTACGAAGCCTTCGTCACATGATAGTAGTATTGACACTCAGGGGACTCTCATATTACAAGCACCACCWCCTGTTCGGAAGCGTCCCTCTAACCCGTTAGAGTTACGAGAATCACTTGTTCCAGGAGAAACAAGTTCTGATGTTACAGGACCAACGCTGAAGAAGTCCAAAAATTCAGAGACCCAACTGGATGGTGGTGAAGGACAGCCATCAGAGACTAATGAAGGACCTGCAGCTAATCTAGAAAATCCTGCAGTTATACCTCATACTGATGAATCTATGGAAGATGTTGCGGATTTTCCCAGTGAAAGTAAGGAGTCTACTGGTGGTGTCAAGGATGGGACAGCGGCTGATGGAAAGCATGAACAGTCAACCACCAATGTGAAGAGGCCGGAAGATTTTCAGAGTGATAGAAGTGATATTGCTGAAGAGAGTTTGAATAAGGCAAATGAAGCACTATCATTTGATGATCCATTGAACGTGCGGACGGAACAAGAGATTCAGCAGCCAGCAACAGAATCCGGAAGCGAGCGGGAAGAGGGTGAGCTGGTGACAGACATTACAGATCTTGAAGTTGGTGGTAGTACGCCTAATGCAATTGGGAGTCCTGAACCTGGGGAACTGCCGTCTGAGCATGCAACGGCTTCTGATAACCCAACTGGAGCTGATGAAGAATTATTGGATGTGATAGCAGCAGACATTGGGGAGACAGATCCTTCACAAGGTTTGCCTGGTGATAAGAATGAGGAGGGTAATTCATCCGAAGACATTGGTGAGAGTACTGAGAAGATGAATGACAATAATGAGCAGGCGGCGGCAGAGCTTGATGAGATCTCTGAGGCTTCTATAACTCATCCGGAGACAACATCAACTAGCACCGCTGTTGAATTTGGTGTTCCCAAGCAAGGTGCACCAACTGTTACAGCGGACACAGAAGGAAACCAGGCATCTAGGAGCTCAACAACAATCAATTTGCACGAGAGGGCGAAGGAAAGGGCTTCCATTAGACAAGCTGCGATGATTTCTTCATTAACGAGCAGAGGTCGTGGAAGAGCACCTCGGGGCCGGGCTGGGCGTAACGCACGTGGACAAAGCAAGCAAGGCTAGGTCATGCAAGTCTTCTGATCAAGTTTCATTCTGCTTGTTGCTGGATCGCTAAGGATCGAAACATTATGGTTTCGCAATTTTAGGTGAAACGAGTTGAACCTAGCGGAATATGAAAACATTTAAACTTTAATGAATTAATAGGTTTGGTTCGAGTTGTAGCTCAATATTGAGCTTGAGGAGTTCGAATTGAATATAAAAATATCACATTTCCCCAGGAATAGATCTGGCGGCCATAATTTCTGCATGGATACTATCAAATGATAACCTCTCGCATTTTGCTTTCATCATATCGCTCGTAAGAGAAGTATTGCAATGTTGTCAACTGCATACAGACTGGGGAGGATTTTAAAAGTATCAAAAAGGGAATCCACGAGGGTTTCAATTTTTCTACTCATCCTCAAACCAAAGCACAAAAAATCCATATTGCAAATGATTCAATTGAAACATCATGTAATCCCATGCAGTTTCAATTTTAACTATTTCACCTTTCATGGAGAGTTAGGCCTCTTTTCTCTTCTCGTTACATTATGCATACAGCATATAAGAGTGCTCCACCATACCTTATCTACCTTCCCCTCCAATATAACTAAATACCCGAGTCCCTAATCTCGGGGGCATGCAAAACACCCAGCCCCGACACTGGCAAAACATTAATACCCTTGACCAGGCACCAGCAAGCAAAAAGTAGAGAAGAATCTTAGTAATTAAAACACCTCAGATATTAAGTTAACTTGGAGAACGGAAGATCTTCAGCAGGGAGGCTCTCAAATGTGTCTGGAGACCCATCATCAACTTCTTTCACTTGGAGATGAGTGATCTTCACAAGGGAGGCTCTCAAATGTGTCTGTAGACCCATGACATTCGTAGACATCTCAACCACATATGATAACTCCTCATCCTCCATCTTAAAACAGCGAGTTATCTCTTTCACCTGTCCGTCAACAAACATTGATAAGAATAAACGTATTGATAGCCCAAATAAGATCTTCTTACCTGTTTTCTTATTTTTACCATTATTTATAAGAACAAGAACTYTCTAATCCTAAGTAGTCATTACCAACCAAGCAGTAGTATCACCAATTTTACTTATTTCGCCAGAAGCTCATCAAAACAGGTGCCAGTCTGATATATTTCCATCTCTTTAAAGTTTCAATTTTTATAGGAAGATCCCTTTGACTACTATATAAAATTCTCAACTAATAACTCACTAAAGAAAGGATTCTTTTGACAAAATTAAATAAACAGACGCCCTTCGTAAGAAAATTTTATCAAGTGTCTCCATAGGAACTCTTGAAATTAGCCGAAGCACAAAGCTTCAGTAAATTCTTCTCCTCCTGTCTGTTCAAAAGCCACCAACAGACTGCAATAGCACCAAGAACATGGAAGCATTAGGCTAAAGAAAACCCTCAGATGTTTGCAGTGACAAGTCCTTCTGACAATGTATCAAGGAACACAATAACAGCGATATGAAAGGAATTTTGCTTCCAAACTCTGAATTGAATAATAGACAAAACCAAAAAGATGCATTCAAAATTATTAAAATGCTACCTGAAAAGCGAGCTACAAAACACCTTTTTAGCAACCGAGTACAATCAACATTTAGTCACACATGTTAAAGACTGTCAAATGGGATTTTATCAAGTGTTTCTCTGCAACTCTAACTGGCATTAAAAGGCGAGCTCAGAACGACTACATTCAAGCAAAATACCAAACAAAATACTTGGAATAATTGTGACCAAATCTTATAAATTATGACGGAAGAGACACACGAGACTATGGATGAAGTGCTTAACCTTTATATCTTCTACTTCATATCATTATCTAACAATTGTTAAGCTGATACCTTAGAAGCATTTCCAATCAATGTACTTTTGAGCATCACATTTCCCTTTGCATCATATGCCCCTTTCTGCACATTGGAAAAAAAAAAGAATATATATATATATATTAGTAGACGTAAGTATAAGATGCAAAAGGGTAACAACTAAAATGTATAAAAGAACACTTACACAGCATTGTACACATAAGAAGGTTTATGATAAAAGCTGTAAGGAAACTCTAAAATCACCCTAAGCAGCAAACTGTAACATTAATAAGCGAATAGATCTTATCAGAATATACTATAACATTGATAAGCAAATAGATTTTATCAGAAGATTTTTCTATTGTTAGAGAGTCTGAGAAAAGGAATTTCGACTCTTTAACTTAATAATCGCAGTCAAAGCTCTGGTAACCAATAATATGTGTTTACTACATTCGGTTGGAAGAATAGAAATAGTATTCATTTGTGAGTAAGAAGAAAGAAGAAAGAGTGAAGGTCCAAAATATACAATAGGTGGAGGGTGATAAAGCTTACATAAAGCTCCTAAAGCAATCGAGTAATTTACGTACCCAAGGAAGGAAGACAGAAACAGCAATCTATGATCACTTTGGTCATAATTGAACTTAGATGCAAGAGAAATCAAGATAATTCCTGCGAGGAGAGAGCAGGGCCAGCGCATGCAGGAATACAATCTCATTTCTCAACAAGTAAATACTTTGGAACTTTGAGTAGGATATGTAAACACCGGAGAAAGAAGAAGAACGGGGCTACCTGAACTTCAACGAGATCAGTGCTATGAGCAACGACGACTTCAATGGTACCATCAGGTTTGGGTCTCCAGTAGCCACTTTCAGCGTGCATCGGCTCTTCTGAGTTTAATTTCCACGTCTTTTGAGAATATGCYATCACGGGCTTGSTTGGCGTGCGAGAGAAATGAAGTTCTTCCGAGTAAAGAAAAGGGGTGACGGTGGGTGGGTAAGCACCTTCTCCTTGGCCTTTCCAGGTCCCCAGTAAGAAAGATAGAGGTTGGACTGCCGGATGCACCGCCTGAACACCTTCCACGTCGTTCATCTCTCTCCAGCAGTCTTCCCTTTTCCCTGCTGCCTCCTTGGATTTCTTCAGTTCTTGCTTGCTTTCTCCTTTGGTAAATGGGAAAAACCGTCCGTACTTGACTTGGTCTCCTCGCCTTCTCCAGCCAGGAAGAGCCGGCTGCGTTGGCTTATGCGACGTAGTCAATCCTCTATATATTACTTCAGCCAACGGGGCCAAAGTGTTAAGTAATTATTTATTTTTAACATAGTTATCTTTGTATTGATTTATTCCTATGCTCATATGAAGAAATAATAATCTTGATCTTTATGCACATTTTTAATTAATTGATTTATCAGATATTGAACGTCAATACAAAGAAATTGAACTCATATAGGAGTTGAATGATTGATTAAGCAGTTTGAGTTACTGGTAGAGGATGTGGCCAGCAAACATATCTCCGTGCAATGTCTTCCGACCGACCACAGATTTGTCAAAATTTAAGGTCATTCCTTTCGTCTCCCTCATCTGGCGGAGACTGCTTCCCACCTTTTTCTTGTGTTTCTGCCTCCACGTTTGTTGCCAGCCATTGTTTGGTTGGTAGTGATGCAGAACAACATTCTCCAATTAATGCCCCTTGGTTTGAATCTTACTCAATATATCCAACCAAAATTAATATATGTAATGGATTTTCTTCCCCCTCCTCTCRGTCCTTCCCACAATTTTCTCTCCTCAGCCAACAGAATTTATGATGTTAAGAATAACTACTATTCCTCCTGCTTCTATGGAAATTCTTCTTCTATTCATCAGAATAACATTCTCCACTTCCTCCCTTTTGCTGTAAATGACCAACCCGGCCGCCCTCTTCCCGCTTCTACCCAGACATCCAAAACGTTATTTCAAAGCACCTCTGTGATAATCGACGCAATGCAATCTCCAGAAAGGAATCATCAYACAWACCACATTTGCCATTAGCCCATTTCTTACTTCTCTTACCGCGTTATGTCTCTCTCTTTAACCAAGTCCAAGGGACGGAGAGCCATCATCTGGACCCTAGCAACCTATCGAGTATCAGTGAAAGGTACTTTTTGCTTCAGGATCTCTTCATTTCTCAATCTATCATTCTCCTAGTACCTCTTCGATGCTACTATTTGTGTTTTGCATCTAATGTTAACCGGCTATTATAACTGCAAATACAAGTTGCGAATTTCATCTTTGTGTTGAGCGTTAAAGGTGATAATTCTTGGCTTTCGTCGAGGCCTCTCTGTTGTATGATCCATTTCATTTATATTTCAGTCCATACAAGCTCTTCGGTCTTCGTGCATGGAGGAATCCATTYGTTTCCAACTCACGGGAAGCAATTAGTTGTGATCAGCCAGTTTTGTGTTTGTTTGCCTCTCACCTGTCCCATCGAAGGATCATAATAAGATGCTATCTTGTTGTACGTGTGTTTAGTTATTACTATATATGATTATCATTCTTGGTGCAATATGCTCCTTGCTTATTAAAAAAGATTAATTGAAGTTCGGTTTCAGATATCAAATCAGGCATTTGTATTTTTTTTTCCTTAATAGCAGCTATGTCCCTTTCCTAACTATTCTGCTCTTTTGTCAAACACAGTGAAGTTTTGGCTTTGTGGGTTGAATCTTTGCTGGACACTTAAGTTGAATCTCGGAGCATTTTTGTTGCATTGATTGATCACTAAATTTCATTCTTTTTCCTTTTCATTTGTTTCCTTTGCATTTGATTCTCAATATTCGGATTGAGAAACAGAGGAAGATTAATTTGTTTCCTCATTACAGATGACTGACATGCCATTAGAACATGCAGCGCATGAGCCCAAGATGGACCTGGTTGTCAAGGGCTCTATTAGTTCAACATCTAATTTAGCATTTGAACGGAGAAAACCAGATGCAGCAGCAAAAAGTAATGTTAATTCAGGTATTGAATCATTGTTCAGCCATAATTTATGGATAGAAATTCTTATACTAAATCCAGTTAGACATAAAAGTTCAAATACGCAATGAAATTATTTCTGGTGCAGATCCTACAATTTATGCCTGTCCGTTCCCTAGCCCAAGGAGAGTCGCAAATTATGAACAACTACCAGCTAATTCCTCTGGCACATCATCTATTGTATCATCCGGCACAAAGATAACTGATTCTAAGAGCTGTCAATTAGTCATCAATCATGGCCGTGGCAGTGGCAATAGCTCCCGGAGTGACAGCCTAGAAAGTTCCACTTCATCTCTCAAACCCCACACTGGTGGTGATGTTCGGTGGGATGCCGTTAATGCTGTTTCTTCTAAAGATTCTCCACTTGGTCTCAGCAATTTTAGACTCTTGAAGCGGCTTGGATATGGAGACATTGGAAGTGTCTATCTTGTTGAACTTCGGGGAACTAACACTTACTTTGCCATGAAAGTCATGGACAAAGGCTCTTTAGCGAGTCGCAACAAACTTCTTCGAGCTCAGACTGAGAGAGAGATTCTTGGCCTTCTTGACCACCCGTTCTTGCCTACCCTGTATTCCCATTTTGAGAGCGAAAAGTTCTACTGCTTGGTCATTGAATTCTGTAGCGGTGGTAACCTCCATACTCTTCGGCAGAAGCAGCCTAACAAGTATTTTACTGAGGAAGCTGCAAGGTGTGTGTGTATTTTTTTTTTTTTTTTTCYTTTTCCCCTTCTCCTTCTTCCTTTTTTCACTTTTACCTATGATTCATTGTCGAAATTTTTCCTCTTTTCTGCTAACTTAAGGGGAGAGAGAAACTTAGAGAGCATATAGAGAATTAGAGAGGTAAAAATAGGAATGAGTCACGAGGGAAAAGAAGGAAAAGGAGATACACTCCTTAACATTTTATGGACACACTTGTTGCGACATTGCCTTAATGATAATTTATAAGGATTGATAATTCATACTTGCACTTTTATATCTACAAGTAGAATATCTGCATCGTTCACTCTGATAAAAAGTTTACGTTAAATAATAAATTTTTTAAATRATGAATACTTGATAAAATGTTATTTTATATATTTAAATTAAACTTATGAAAMGCTTAATGACCCTTTARTGAACTTCAAAAAAGTTCATAATCTCCATATTGTCCTTTAACTGAACCTACAAATAATGCACAACCTGGCATTATCACTTCATTTAAGAATTATTTTAGATTTTGTTGGCTTAGTTTTCATCCTTTTTCTTCTGTAMCTTCATAGATGCAACACGTGTCAATTCGCTAGTGGCACACCAGTAATAGTGATGACAATTTGCCACACAAGAATTTCCCTGATCTATGAATATCTGAATATATGGTCACTGCTTTGTGGTTGTAGAAATCAACCAAACAGGTACAATATATTTCTGGCAAAGTAACTTTAAGAAGCTTAKAAATTTTTAGTTGCATGGAGGTAGTATTCACAGTTATGAGTAGCCTTAGTCTCCCAGTACCCGTATGGATTAGTCAAATAATGAAGGAGAAAGAGTAAATACCCAGTAATTAGACAACAAAGAGGACCCTGGAAAGAAGCAGGTTACTATCAAATAGTAGACAAGGAGAAGCATGTTTTTGCAACTTGGTACGAAATGAGGACTCATTGATGTGCACTCTTTGCTCGCTAAAACTTGAAAGTGTTGCTTGATGAGAGTTTTGAGTTACATGGTACTCGTTGATGGCCACTTCGATTGTGATAATTTAGAATTTGAATGCAAAAACTCACAAAGACATCCTCGAGGACCTGTGGTTTCTAATTTAACAAGTGAAATGGAATTTGAGGGAATTGTGATCACTTATATTCGTTTTTCTTCTTGCTGGAAGAACATGCGAAGGGACTTTGTTAACGATGCACTCAGTTTTTGCAGGTTTTATGCGTCAGAAGTGTTATTGGCACTGGAGTATTTGCATATGCTGGGAATTGTGTACAGAGACCTGAAGCCAGAAAATGTGCTGGTGAGAGATGAGGGTCATATTATGCTCTCCGACTTTGACCTATCTCTTCGTTGTTCAGTGAGTCCCACGCTTGTCAAATCTTCATCTGTACATGTTGGAAATGCCAATTCACATGCTGGTGGCATTTTAGAAGACGAGCATGCAGTGCATGGTTGTATGCAGCCGTCAACCTTTTTCCCTCGCATACTTCCAAGCAAAAAGAACCGCAAGTCTAAATCAGATTTTGGCCTCTTTGTTGGTGGCGCCCTCCCAGAACTAATGGCTGAGCCAACTAATGTGCGTTCCATGTCTTTCGTGGGAACTCATGAATATTTAGCCCCAGAGATCATCCGGGGAGAAGGTCATGGTAGTGCTGTGGATTGGTGGACGTTTGGGATATTTTTATATGAACTTTTGCACGGGACAACTCCTTTCAAGGGGTCTGGGAATCGAGCAACGCTGTTTAATGTTGTAGGCCAACCATTGAGATTTCCAGACAGCCCGCAGGTGAGTTTTGTGGCAAGAGACCTCATAAAGGGGCTCTTGGTGAAGGAGCCGCACAAGCGAATTGCCTACAAGAGGGGAGCAACAGAAATAAAGCAGCATCCCTTCTTTGAAGGGGTGAACTGGGCATTAGTGAGGAGTGCCCATCCTCCCTACATTCCTGAAGCTGTTGACTTCGGCCAATTTGCTAGTAAGGAATCAGCTCATACAGACAAGAAGATGTCAGAGATTGGAATGGATAAAAACAAGACTAGTTCTAGTGATTCTTCTTCCTATGTTGATTTCGAATACTTCTAGAGTACGACATAAATTCATTGATTACGGCTAAAATTATTATAGTGCTGATGATTCATATGTATATCTAACTAATATATTAGGTACCACGACACGAGATTAAATTGTAAAAAGAGGAAAGGTAGCAATTTAATTATTCTACCTGGTTGGTACAAAGTACTGATGATCCATTGTTAGCGTCTCGGTTCTCTATAATGCCACTCCCTTCTTGCTCCACCAAGTAATTGTGTTTTTGTCTTCATCTGATACAGTAGATTGATGCTGGGTCGTCCAAGATATCTATCAATGACCAAAATTTCCAATGAAAACATTTGTGCAGTTCTGTTAATTTTTTCTTCTTCTTTTAAAGAAAATCTGTATAAAAAAGGAAAAAAGAAAATAATATGCTAACAGGTCTTACACTACCAAACAATTTATGATTAAACAGTAGGATCAAAGAAAGCTACAAAAGTAGAGAGATACAGGAGGAATCTTCTGTAGTCTTCTAATTCTTGCATTCCAATAATCGTGGCCTCGAATTTCAGTATGGGTTCAAAAAGAAAGTGCCTCCGATAGATACATTAACAATATACTTGTACAAAATGGAACATGGTATAATTTGTTACCCTGATATCTACCTATCACAAAATACTGCTTATCATTTACAAAAATGGGCCCAAAAAAATTGAAATATCCACAATTGCAAGCCTGCAAAACGTCCGTCCTCTTWAGGGGCCAAGAATAACTCCTACGCAATCATGATTCTCGTGGTTGGCTTCTCCTGATGCAAACCCTCTACACAGCTGATTTTGCATTCTGCAAGTGTACCCATCTTCAAAAACTTTCTGATAATGACTTGATCATCAACCATGGGAAAAAAACCTTCCATCTCCCCCTCCTTCACTCATCAATATCTTGGACCCATGCCAAATCTGCCAACAAAAGGTACCATAATATCATTACCAATGGAAGAATCAAGCACAAAAAGATGCCAACTATTGTGCTCCAAGTTTACTAAAATGGCTGGAGTGGTATTTCGAGTTGGAGGAGTGGAGGTAGCAGTAGATAACATTGGGGAGTTCGAGGCGGATCTCATTATGAAACTTCTAACATGATACTTTGGAAAGAGAGAGCATGCTACTACATACCCATAATATCAAASACCAGCATAATCCTCTGGGAAACTAAATGCCCAATCAAAACCTTTTTTTTTTTTTCCTTTTCCTTTTTAAACGAGAACATGTGAAAATTAGACCTGAGCAGACCATTTTGTGAGATACGTTTTCTACCTAAGTTGTGAGGGGAACAAGAATAACTCATACGGGGACAACAAAACACCTCCACAAATATGAGTGTCCTAAAGATTTAAAAAAATTTCACACCTTTTCACACTTAGCATAAGCGTAGTACAAAAGAGAGACAAACAGAAAAAGAGAGCAGACCTTGAAGCACAGATTCAACTGCTGAATTTGGGATAAGCAATCCAACAATTCGCTGACTGTCAGTGGTCGTCTCAATACGCACAACCCTGATTCGCTTATGGCTTTGTCGGGCCTGCATAGATGACAAATTGAGATATCATCAACCAGATGCATTTTTCTTTTTTAAGTTCAACCACTTGATAAAAGGTCAATAAAATAAGAAGAGGCTACGTTTGTGACTCTAGTTTAGAGTTTAATTATGTTGATTGCTATCGTAAAAGGCAGAAAGCCTCAATCATGGAAAGTGACAAATGCATGAAGCAGAAAATGATAGGAAGTGTTTGAAACTTTTAAGGCATACTTATATCTGGAAGTTGTTGTTTGCAAAATGAAGCTAACAAACAAGGGGAGGAAAATCCTAACAATAAGAAAATACATGCGCTACTACATCTATTTCAAATTGCATGCCTTCGTTTGACTTTCACAAACTTTTTGGGCTATGTCCTTCTTTGAGTTCCACAAATTGGTAATATCCTTATTAATAAAATTCTCAAATAGAATAATAGTTCCAGCTTTAGTTCGGCTGACATGGCATAGATATAACTAGGGAAGCAGTGATATACTCTAGGAGAGAAAGGAGAGCAGAAAGATTTAGAAAAGAGAAAGAACAAGCAAAATAGGCAAAACCTGAGACCATAAAACAAACAACTCTATTTCATTTTTTGGCCATCCACTTGTCACCTAGAGCTTTTACAATGATCTTTGAAGCCCAGAAACCCTAGATATGAAGGCACGTTGAAGCTAAGAAAAATTCAAAACTAAGAAAAACTTGGACCAAGAAACTAAAGGGCTGAAATTTTGATYCRGAAAAGCTGCAGCTATGCAGTTAAACCCAATCCTGAATTAACTTATTGTGACATGCCGAATATATTTTACTGCAAGTAAAAGATTACCAAAATAATCCAAGACAATAAAACTCTAGATGCACAAAGATACCACCATCACAAGAAACAATATTTATTAAAACAACAATGTTATCCTAATCTAGAACTTATTAAAATGATCAAACATACACCTATAACTTYGTAGAAGTTAAACAAAGACATCCCTTCGAAAAAGAGGGAGTAATTCATTCAGTGTGCCAAAATGCAGAGACTAGAACCAGCTATAATATGTAACGAGAATTATTGTGACAAATAAAGCAGGACGTGAAAAACATAAACAACTATCAAATTTACCTGCTTTGAGAGAGCCTTCTCAATAGTTCCCCAAACAGGAAGAATAAGGCCACCCAACACATTTACCTCCTGCAATCTTCTGCCAACCGTACAAAAATTTCCTACTTTGCAATTTGGTCCGTGCATGCACTGAAAAAAAAAAAAAAAAAAGGAAACGATAAGCCGAACGAAGTATGCAACCACAAAAAATTAACAACAAAATGTAACAATTTAACAATAAAGCAATTAACAACCAACAAAAAATTAAACATATCTTAGATAACACCATAAAAGGGCGAATCAATTTGACTTCAACTATATTCAGTAGGAAACAAATATCATTAACTAGTAGTTTGGAATGGGAAAGCTATCCGTAATCAACTTTCACGAGAAAATAACCAATATTTAATGTTCAGTCCATTAAAAAATGAACAAGTTGTTGCTTTGATGGATCTTTTACCAGCGAACATAAAGCCARTTAAAGAATGTCACTTTTGAAAATAAGATCAAATAGTTTTACATCTTACTTTAACCATCAGCTATTATATTTACAAATCCAGACAAGTCATCTAGAAAACCCTTTGGCCAGCTCACTTTTTGGGACATACTCTTAATAAGTAGGTAAATTCGATAGTTCACCTGTTTAGATGAAACTTCATATTCATCTTCCCAACCACTATGAGCCTTCTCCAAAGATGAAACTTTCCGGTACTTGTCTTTTAACTCTGTCAGAGGCATCTCTCTGGATAGTGAGAGAACCAAACAGAGAGAGGAGATAAAGATATTATTAAAAGAATAGCATATTTATATGAAAAGAAGCACCATGAATCTAATAGTCACTTTTCTCACCTGAGAGCTTCCCCAACAGCAGGGCGGAAAATCTTGTACATTCCAGAGGCAGAACTGGAAGAAACAATTCAGTTTGAATTATAGATGGAACTGTTTGAGAGCTCCACAAGATGTGACCAAGAAACGTGACCAAGAACTATGTGAAGAACTAAAAGCATTACACTAATAACATTCCAAAATGGCGGAGACTTGAGAAACTCTATTAAGCTTCCTACACGAGTAACTGTCCTAATTTCTCTAAAAATAATACAGTAGAATATTACAAAATATGAACCTTCTTAAATTTTTACCCCCAAAGAGACTAAAAACTAAAATTGAGATAGCAACACATCAAAGGCAAAAGCTGACAGGCATGTTTTTTTTCCTGATAGAAAATTTTTAAGGCTTGGGCCTTGGGATGATTTATGTCCTATGCATGCCCTCCACGTAGTGTGATAAAATATAATAATTTCAACTAACAAACTTTTCTGCGCGAGTATAGTTTGTTCATTTGAGTCATCAGAATAAAACTTAAGTTGCAACAAGCCAGGCAAAGCTGGACTGAATGGATTAGACTACACTGAATTTGATTTAAATCAGCWGAAGCTCAAAAGCTTGAGTTCGGCAAGAGCTTGAATCTTTATTTGCAAATAAAATTCATCACCACATGGAACACACAAAAGATGCACACATTTAGACATTTGRCTTTCCAACTATAAGTTACATATAGTACAGATTAGACAATAAGTTATCTTTATTAGATGATAACTTATGCATAAATTTCTTCTAGACATGTATAGTATGTGTTCATAGCAAATTCTTTTCTTTTAAATCCACATTCAAGCAACAAAAACTGCAAATAATGGAGATTGATCAACACCAAATGCAACATGTGCTTACACACCCAATATTATCTTTAAATTGAAATTGGTAACTTTTTATTTTTAAACATAACAAAAGAGAAAAGATCTTCCCTTTTAAAAATAATTATAATAAATAAATATTCAGATCAAACTCAAGCTTCATGAGTGTTTAACAAGCAAGCCCAGCTAAAGTTAATAGAATTAACCCTTATTATATTAGGGTTCAGCTCAGGTTCCCTCTGTTCCCCTGGAATCCTCCAAGGAATTGAAATTAGTTGCTCAATTTCATAGTTCATACTGTTGTGTCATTGCATCTAACTCAAGACAAGGCTTGGTACTCATTAATGGCATTAAAAGGTATGTATGGATAACAGTTTGGTTTCAGCAGAGCAACTATGATAGATCTTGTTCTGATATATAAATTGTTGAAATTCAGTAATGCATATCTATAAACTATAGAACCAAACTGAATAAAATGAGGCTATTAAAGAGTAAAAACTTAAAAGTGAAAAATACAGGACCAAAATTTAAAAAAAAAAAAAAATCTGTTCAAGATTGAGCCACACATAACAAAGCAACCCTCCAACAAGAAAACAAACAACAAAAAGAAAAAAAAGAAATAATTTGAGCTTTATTCAAACTCAAATCAAGCCAGATTTGACAATTTAGGGCAGTCACAATAACCCACATATCTAATCATATACTACTATAGAGATAAATAGCGTTATTAAAACCCTGACTATTAAAAAATAATASAAGGAAAAGAAGATTTTTATGCATACCCTTCAAATGCCAATAGAAAATGCCTCCTTCCCAACCATTCCCTCTTAGACTCATAAAATCCATTGTTATTTGAACCAGAATCATCCTTTTGCCTCTCTTCAAGCAATTTAGATGCAGACTGCAAAAAAGTAGAAGTTAGATGCTCATAAAAYGGAGAGGGGAATGCATTACCATTTTTTAAGAAGTAAATTACCTCCCAAGTGATTCCACGGTCCAATGTAAAAGTAAATAATACAGTGGATGCCCCTGACATGCTATCGATATGAACAGTCTGCAAAGTTGTCAATGTTAATTGGGGCTCATATAGGAAATAATCGGCATAATAGGAGGAGCAAAACCTTTGGAGTCCCTTGTAACTCAATAATGTTAGCTTTCATATCAACGATGCCAGAATCCAAATGTCCTTCAATACGTGCATTCTCAATTAGTAGATCAAGGATGTTGACAAATAACTCAAAGAGCCTGTATTGATATAAAATATTCACTATTACCACACAACATAAGAAGATTATGACATCCAAAGCATTGACCAATGCAGCACGGACCTATTTTGGATGTCAGGTGGAAGGCCTAAAAGCCGATTGAGGAACCGCCCAACATCGTGCATATCTGAATCAACTATGCGCCCAGAAAGCTTCCCACTGTCCTTCCCATTACCTTAAAAGATAAGAGGACAAATAAGAATTCAATGGACATTACAGAGCTCGAGTCATTAGTACAAATATGTTATTCTTTTGTTATGGACAAAACATATGTTCTTTCAAAAGAAAGCACAAAAGGGAAAAAAGGGGGCCTCTAAACTCCCAAACATGCATCTGTGCATTTCCTACTTCAGAATAAACGGAACTCATAAAACTCAATAATTGATAATCTGTTACTCATTATACTCAGCAATCCCTCCCTCTACAAAAACACACACACAACCCCCCCCCCACCTTTTTCTCTTTCTTCTCCCCGCCACCCAAAAAGGAAAAGAAATAGAATACCATTAAGGTGAGGAATTGGATATCAAACTGTTGGGTGCTAATACGCCATCTGGCGGAGGTGTCGTGTACCTTCACAAAGATGCTAATAAAACTAAAGGAAATGGATATTTAAATACTAATCAGACCAAGAGAATAGCAATTTCAGATCACAAAAAGATGTGAATTTTGTCCACCATCGCGTTCAGAAGATTAGGGGTTGAATTATTACCAAGAAATGAATCCCTTATTATTCCCACAGAAACAAGAGCAGCTTTGCCTTGCACAATAAAGTCACGGATTGCATCTGGTTTTTCAGATGAACATCCTGGTGGTACAACTGGCAGAGAATCCTGGGGGGGGGGGGGGGGGGGGGGGAGGGGAAAAAACCAAAAGAATGAATAATGTTGTTTCCTTATTATAAATTTCTTTTTCCTTCGCATGTCGACAACAATACATGGAAGAAGAACAACATCAGTAAAACCAGTACCAGCTCCAGTATTCCTCTATACAACATCATGAGAGCCTTCTTTCCATATGCACTATCATAATTGTAAGCACTTAGAGATGGTCCAGCCCTGAAACAAATTTTAGCAGTAAATGATAGTATAATTTGAATGAGACTGACAGTCASAGTCTGTCAGCTTATTCCGTCCAACATCAAGGATCAGTCACAACTAACCTGCGATCTCCCTGTGTGAGTGCTCCAAGAGACTCCAATCGTTTGGCAACAATAGATGCAAAGCGCCGTTCACCACCGAGATTTGTGAACAGTAGCCTACAAGATGTGAATGTAAGTAACTTTTGGAGTGCAATACATGTTAATAAGGCCAATAGAGCACCAATTCCCAATGAGTCAACTATTCAACACCATGAAAATCAATTCCCAACAAATCATATCAAGGCATACTTGAACAAAATTATTCTGTTTCCAGAACTTCTAAAAGTATTACACTACCTCAATTTGCATACCATCTTGTGCGGTTTAACATAGAGATGCTGCCTTTGTCTTACATCTATAATTGCTTACTATTCTATCTTTAATTGTTTTAACAGAGATTCATACTAATATCCATTTTGGCTGTAACCATCTCATTCATGTATCCTCTCTTAATTTATTGTTCCATTTCATCCATCTAGCTTTGAGAGTATTGAATTTTAACTAAATAGGATGCTATTCTACTTGACTTAAATTGGAATCTAACATATACCTATACTCAGGTGCAGAAGCTTGATTTGACCGGTGAGTTCTACCAAATTGTTGAATTGCTCTGTCAGCACTCCAAGGTAGTTCTAAGGTCAAGTGGACCCTTCTTTTCTGTTAAAATAAGTTCATTTTTCAAAAATTATATGTATATACCAGAGGCATTAAAATGAATACTAGAGCAAAATAGCAAACAAGAAACAGAATCATGAGTAATGATTTCATACGTCCATCTGTAGCAAATATTCATCTTTGTACCGGAAAATAGCTAAAACAAGAGATGCTATGTTAGTTACTATGRTTTCTGCAGTGGAATTCATCTTTGTACCAGAAAATAGCTAAAACAAGAGATGCTATGTTAGTTACTTATGATTTCTGCAGTGGAAGGGGCAAATGAACCTGATTTGTCGCCCTTCTATCTGCTTGCAAAGAAACACCAGCTGATCCAGCTTCTGAAATTATAGCTATCAACTTTTTACCATCCATAAATAGCTGCTTCTCATGCATATTGACCATTTCCATTGTCACATCCTTACTTAAGCAAAATAAATCCATTAGAAGCAATTCTGCACCAAATTTATAACCAAAATTCCGTAGAAAAGGAATCACATCAACACTCACGTGTTCCGAGACTGATAAGTGACACCTTTTCCACCAGAGGCTCTAACAAGCATGCCGCGCCTCCCGGTAATTTCAGCAACCTTATCAGGGCCTCCAAGCTGCACAAGAATACTGGTCAGTAAAAGAAGTAAATATAAGCCATAGAGTTCAGAAATTGGACAGGAGATGCATTCTACCCCACAGCCCCTGGGTGCCCAAACGAAGTCTAACCTGATCAACAATGTCGTCTAATGGATTATTTGGAAGATCCAAAGAACGAATTATTGCCAAAATTTGTGATTTACGCTCCAAAGCTCCTTCGTATCTGAATCCAGGAGTTCATTACAACAATGTTAAACTTTCATATCAGTGGCTGAATAGATTATCAAAAGCAAGTGGAAGAAAAACTAAGAATCACCATGACACAAATGCAATAGATGAACCAGCAACTAAAATATTCACAAACATGAATACCTTTTTAATAATTCTGCAACATAGGCATGTCTTGCTTGGAGATATTCATCTGTTTTTTCCTTGCATGAATTACAAGACCAATCACTAGACACTGCTTCCATAATAGGTGGAACTACACAAGCAGGATGTATAAGCTGGCCACAACAGGAACATTGAAGCAACTTCTTCCTTTCCTACAGGAAAAAAGTACGGTGAAAAAGTAAAATAGAGCACATCATACAGAGAAGGAGAAGAAGAAGAAAAGAGAAAAATAAAGGGAACATACTTCTTCTGAATTGCAAATGTCACAGATCTGAAACTCATCATCAGACTCGGTAGATTCTTGTTCGGAATCAACTGCAATTTTCACAAAAATAAAAATGAGTACAGAATTCAAACCACCCAGAATGGAAAAGCAAATTAGACAAGAAAATTAGTGTGTAGAGTTGAATCAACTTACTTTCAGATTCTTCATCACTTTCTTCATCACTAGTAGGTTGCAACTTAGCAGCCTTCCTTACCCTCCCTCTGAATGAAACTCCAGGGTTTGCTGAGTGTCTCTTTCTTTGGAGCTCTTTCACACTTTCCTCTAAGCACAATAGAGAAAGTCAAACTACTTTTTAAAGGGAACAAGGAGAACTACTCCCTCTGTTTCGAAAATGAATGTCCACCTACCAAAAGTAGAACCATTTTCCAATCTAAGTCACCATTACCCTCACTTAAAAAGAAAAGCATATAGAAGCGTATTTACACATGAGAACCGTGATAACTCATTAAGGGTAAGGTAGTACAATCCTTAGAAGTCGAATACACTACAAAATCTGTGGTACGTGTCAAAGGTAGCCATTCATTTTGAAACAGAGAAAGCATAATATACAGAAAAAGAAACTGGAGGAGCTTCAACACATCCACCAGCTGACAAACAACAGCAGAAGTCCTGTTGTTACCTGGTAGCGGTTCAGGCTTTTCAGGCAAAGGATAATTTTCTTCAACAAATTTAAGCAATAATTCACGAGGGCCAGAAATAAAATCATCAAGTTCAAGACCCTGTTTAAGAAAATATTTGAAGGATAAAATAATCTTAGAAACGATCCAACAGATCCCACAAGTGCATTTCCTGAAATAGTATAAGAGAAAGGATTAAGAAAATCGCACAAAAAGCATACATATTTTGAAACAGCTTCCTCAGTTCGTGCCTCTCCAGTACTCTGGAGGCCTATGACCACACACTTGTTCACTGTCAATGCTTCATGTGCTAGTCTTACCACAGCAGGCACTTTCGCTGACATGCACATGTGTCTAAAGAAGCGCTACAATAACATAGAAAAAGAAGAAAGGGGTACAAAATTCAATTTAGAAAATCCAGATATATACTTCTAAAAGTCATAAACAAGGAAATTAGGAACCTGATGATTTGCCCAATACAATCTCCACAGCTGACTGGCATTGGGCTTCTCACTGTTGAGAAATGCACTCGCTGACAGCAATTCTACTCTCAACTCTGCCCAAAATTCAGCTGCTTTCTTATACATTTCCTGAGCAACAAAATGACAAGTGAAGACATCTAAACCATGAAATCCTTGTTAACATACAAGATTTTATGTAAAACAAGAATACTATATCCAATCCTTGTTAACTCTAAGCTCATCAAATATTGAAACAAACGTTTGTTATTACTAAGATCACTAAAAACATGCAAGGATCTAAACACAATGGGTATAGAAGCAGCAAATTATTAGTCAAATCTATTATAATTTCTCAGAAACAGCTTGCTAGTAAAGAAGCAACATAAAGAGGGAAAAGATAGTACTACAGTAATTATCTCCAATGTAAATCTTTGTAATTTAACATTCACTTGATATATGCAGAGGAAAATGCACTTTTATGCATGATAGATGTATTGTTGCCTGATCAAGAATCCTAAAGGTATCTTCTATGACTGAGAAATAAGAAGGGGAACGCAGGAAAACTAAGAAGATTTAACATGGCTTTAAAAAATAAAACATAAAAGAACTGCAGGATATGGTAGCAAAAAGCATTTAGAACGGCAAAAGCAATCCATCTGATTATTCATTGTAATTCAGCTAGTAAAACAAATGAACTGTAGTATACCAGCATCTTTGTGTCTAATGGTACTTCAACAACTTCAAACTCGGCACCTTTGTAGCTCAGTGTACGACAAACATACATACCCCTATAAAAAAACAAGAAAGGAATTTGTATTTACTCATAATGGTAACTAGAAATGTTAACATCCAACAAAGCAAAATTTCAAAATACTAAACCTTGCTTTCATGTCCATTGCAACCAGCTCAAGAGCCCCAACTCCCCCTTTCTCCATGGCACCTAGAAAAGAACTATCTGAAACTTCAGAAAAATTATAATACGCATATAGGATTATAATATTATGATTAATAAACTAAATCTAAAAGGGGGAAAAGTAGGTGCCCCATAGTTTCACCAGAGACATGGTAGAATATGGGTAAAAGGCATGATAGTGTTCAGAGACCTGCCAAACAAATAGAATTCCAGAAAGAAATGACAAAAGGAGAGTAACTCATATGCAACAGATTGTCTTCCATAAGGGGCAAGTCTGCACTTAATTACAATTCTTCCCTTTCTTCCACAGCTTTTCTAAAATAAAAGGTTTACTTGATTGTTGATTTCTCAAACTCAAAATGAACTCCCCAGTTCTGGGGAACTACTGATTTTTATTAGCTCCATTTTCACAAGTCATCTGTTAAGAAGGTACAGAGATGATCAGGCAGTTCCAAATTGGGAACCAATTAAGTATTCAAGATAGTATAAGCACTGACTAAAAATTTGAAAGAATGAAACCTAAACAGATGGAACCTGAGATAACTARAGTACATCTGAAGAGACWTAAATCTGACCTCTTTACTATGCTTTGACAATATCACCAATAAACAAACTTCAATATGTACCATCTCATAATATGCATTTAAAAAACTTTCCATTTCAGCAACTGAAATCACACCTAAAAAATCACGGAAGTTAAGGAAAGAAGTTCCAGTTCCCCAAAGACCCAGCCGAACCATATAACCCATATTGCGTGGTTCTGAAGCACCAGTTGCTGAACAATAAATCACACGAGCCTGAGGAAGGCGAGCCTGAAATTGCATTGCCAACACAAAACTTGAAGAGTCAACAGAACCATAATAGCAGCGCATTAGTCAAATGACAAAATAGCTGCATAAAAGGTACATAAGACCCATGTGCACATGCTTAAAGATATGTGCAACAGTGGATGATTGCAARCAGCATTCAGGCCACCAAAAAACAAAACCTTCCATTTCCCACATCACATTAACGCTAACAAAGTGCATATGTAAAAGCCATATTTAGCACCATATTTAGCCTATTCATCAGTTCACATACTAATTTAKAAATGTCTAACATTCAACACTGAAAAGGGTATCTTTCCAATAACTAAGAACCAAAAGTAACACCATCAAGGGAAATATTTACTGAACATCCTGAAATGTCTCAAAGAAGMAAAGACGTGGGAGTATCTTGTAAAGGGTTCTATGCTTCCCATCACACCTGTGTCCAACAGTGTCATGGACGTATGTCCTAACTATTAGGTGCAGTAAGACAAATTTGACTTTAAAGAAGAGATGGAATGGAAGAAAAGTTACACTTCTTCAGATCAGGAACCATGGTAAAAGAAGAAAGAAGAGGTCAAGGTAGAAACAGGAAAAAATGAAGGATGGCTCTGTGGTTTTCCAGCTCGCAGAGAGGGGGAATAGAAATTTTTGGAACAGAATAAGACTTCTTTTGAGAAAGTAAAATTTTTCTACTTTCTGATTTTCTACAGTCAAAATTTGTTAGGGAAGACAWGTTGTCTCTCGTATACAGATAGAATCAGCGTATCCTGATTCCTGAGAAAATGACAAATCTAATACTACTCACATTTGTTGTAACATACTACAAAAGGAAAGAACTAAAGATATCCAGTTGTTGAAAAAGCTTTAGCAGATAATAACTCATGCCCTATTGTACTCCAATAATCCAGAAATTAGCAATAAAAACTTGCAAGCTCGGGCAAAACTAAATCCCTCATTCAAAGAAAAATTAGTTTTCTAACATCTGATGCAATCTACTAAAACAGAAGAAAATTCAGTTAGTTAGCAATTACCTAACTCTGTTGATCTGAAGATGACGGTTCTAAAACCTTAGCTGAAAAAGAAAGGTGTACGACATGACAAAATAACTTCAGATCCTCTTAAGATTCACTTCAAACAAAGGTTGTGGCCAGCATAGCAACAGCGCAAGGTCAACTCATAATTATACTTTCAAGTTCCATCTGCTTATGTTATTGTGCTCAGAAAGACTCAGCTACTTCATCCCTCTTCCTAATTATGCATTAACAGAGAGATTTTAATAAGCTCCTCTCTCAAAACTCATTCCGGCTAACCTGTTCTAGACCTCTCTTGTCCTGTACTTTTATTAAAAGATAAGCAAAGCAAGCAAAAGTATGCAGGATGTTCTAGCCCCACCCCCACCCACCAAAAAACATCTCGTCCTGTAACACCGCAGCCCCTGATGCACATATATTGACCATAAAAGTCTTCAATTCCCACTTTTTAGTCATAGGGCCACAAAATTCAGGTCCTGCATTTCCTTCTCCATTCATGAAAAGATTACCCAAATCTACATCCATGTAGAACTTTATAAGACATAGACAAAAGTAACTCGTACAGTACTTGACATTAAACAAGTACATTCATTAGTAGATTATCTCCATCTTGAGGATAAAATAGTCGAAGAAGCAAAAGAACAAGAGCATGTTGTGGGACGAATTATAATGCTAAAACTTGTATAGGTAAGGTGAGATAGTGTACATGTCTATGTGTTAATGCGCAGTTAGTAGTCWTGTGTGCGTGTAGAGGTTTCATAGAGAGAGTGAGAGATGCACACACACACACAGGGAAACAGAAATAGCTTGCCATGCTGCAATTTCCATTTGATGTCCAATAGAGTAATTAACAATAGAAGCCCATGCTAAAGATGTTTAAAGTACATATATAAAGCAGTAGCATGTAAACTAATAAAATAATGTTCAGTTATTCAGTTCAAAGGAGAAACCTGAATCTCAAGAACAGCCTCGCCTGTGCGTGTTGGCTGACCTCCAGCTTCAGGGACCAGATTTTTGGCTTTGTGACACTACAGTAAAGCATTTACCTCAATTTCATAAGCCAAATTGCATGTCCCATGCAATTCTTTGTAAGATGTTTAAGAAATTTGGGACCATAAAACTAAGATAAGCTTATTAAAGTCACAGGAAAACATGTCTTTTCTGCACAAATTAACATATTATACCTCATCAAATATGATCAAACCATCAAATTCAGATCCACACCATTGCACAAGCTGTTGCAAGCGAGTACGACCCTTTTCAGAAGATGCTATGAGGCTGCTGTATGTCAAGAAAATAACTCCCTCTCTAATGCCAACGGACTTTGAGTCAAGTTTAGAATAAGGCAGCTTGTTTAAGGCATGCACTAATGAAACATGTAAAAAATGATCAGCTCATAAATACCTTCAAAAGTAACCGCATGAGGTCAAAGAAAGAGAGGAATGTCATACAATTCATATAATCAAGTCCGAAATAACATCGGTGACGTGCAGTTAAAAGTTTGAGGTGAGAATATTTTTCCTCCCACTCAAGAAGGCAAACCCTGGGACGTTTATGGTTCCAATTGACCAATATGAGAAGGCCTTGAACATTTCTAATATGGTCAGGCCTTACCAAAATGTCAGCAAAATAATCTAGCATTCATGCCTTCCTCCTATAATGCATAAGAGCAAAAGAGAACCAGCGTTTAAAGCATGGGTATCATTTGACGTTTAAAATATTTCACGTTTTCTAGGTTTAGATGTCTCTGCTCAAGTCCACGCAAGGCACTTCAGGTTTTCTCACAGTTAAAATTTCCTCAATTCTCATGCATCAATTGCACAAAAGATCTCTTGGTAACATGCCAACAGCTCAGAACTCTAGCACAGGCCTGTTTAATAACTGTGACCCACGGAAAGGAGCAGAAAGCAACAAGCTTCCTGTTTGGCACTTATGCAAATAATTTATCAACAGGCAAAGTAATTAGAAAGCAGTAATCCTTGAGCTAAGAGATTGTTGATGCTCTAGATATGGACATTTTCAATTCCACTTAACAAGTGATTTTTTTTTCAAGTTAAAGATGACTCAAAAATGTAAGTCACTTCCTACCTTCAATGCACAATGCACCCACATCATCTAAATCTCTTCTTGCATCAAATTTCAAGTCTGAACCAACAGAAATCCACCTGTTAAGATCAATAGAAAGGGGATAGGAAAATTACATTACATGACTTGTTTGCTGTAGACAACACTGAGGGACAGACGAGATAGAAAACTGGTCTGCATTGTAAAACTGATAATATGTGCATCACGAGACTGTTGCTGGAAGGAAATACTTACAGAGCCTTCTTTCTCCCATGGTGCCAGTTCTCACATATTAACCCAGCAATTGTCCGTCCTTTTCCCACACCAGCACCATCTCCAACAAAAAATCCTGCCCTGGCACCATTTGGGAGGTGCTGAAGATGTCTCTGTTATAGGAATGATATTATATTGTAGGTGGCACTAAGCACTCAAACTGAGGTACCATTACTTGAGCTAGAAGAATAACCTGACAGGCATAAACCAATGTCTCAATTTGCAAGCATGACAATGATTTTGAGTTTTCCAAATCATCTGTGATTGTAAGATTATAAGTAGGTTCAGGAGGCTGCACAGCAGATAAGCATGATGTCTCCACAACAGGATCTGGATGTGGAGGGCCAATTGACAGTTTCGGAGGTCGCTGCAGAGAAAGCAAACAAAAAGGAAACTTTTTATAAAAAAGAAAATTAGAAAAGAAAAGGTGTGACCTGACCAGTTTCTCATGAACAGCTCGATGCCAAGGCTAGTAACCAAGGTTAAACAGTACACATATGCTTGAGGAAGATGAAGCAATTACATAATCTGTGAATGTTTCTCCAACCATGCCACCTTCATCTTCTTCTCGTTCCACTTCAATCGCAACCTGAAAAGTTTTAAGAACAAACAAAATGAAACTTAAAAACCTTCACCGATGCAGAACCTCAAGGCACTTCCTATGTGCAGAATAACTGTGAAAAAGGAAATTGTATTTGAAACTTGCTGAGGGACTGAGTTATATATTAAAGTCCTTTTATAACTAATTAACCAAAACTGAACAAAGAACCAACTTATAAATTGAACAAAGTACCAAATTATAAACTATGGTTGGTTTATGGATMTTCCTCCACATTCTGCTGCACTCAAGCATTGATCTCCTTCGAGCCATAAGATATACCTAATGTCATGCTACTACTTTCAGACCCTCTTCCTCTGAATTTACCTCAATACCTATGTTTCAATATGTGGATTATATAAATTCAAGGTGATCAAGATAAGGTTTTTTCTTAATCATCTTCATGAGCCACATTTACCATTATACTAATAAGCATTAATTTCTCTATGGTCGCATTCTCTTTCAAGTACACTAGTTCAGTTCCCTTAAATTCATTCCAAGTAAATCCTAACTTAATTACGTCTTTTCCATACTTATTTGTCATTTTATGAGAAATTTCTTAGGTCAAGAGCTTCTTCCCCTTTCCACAAGACAAAAGATAGCCTCTAAAGCTTGATGATGTCGATTGATGAAATCGCCAATTCATTCATCCTAGAATATAAAATTTCGTAACTTTAATTCCACAAACAAACAGCATGCTTACAATAGTATATGCATGCACACTTATGGAGACTATGTAAGTTTCCGTGTATGTGTATAATAAGAAACTTTACTAACTGGAGAATTTTCTTCCTCTCCTCCACATTGGTTAATCACATCCAAAAGACACGTCTGTTTGTGTGTGGGGGCATGTGTGAGAGAGACGAGGGAGGGAGGGGGGAACCCTTAGCAAAAAGACGAGTATTCTGTAATAAACGTCAAAAATTAAAAAGTTCCAACTAAATTGCTCAGTGTATCTGGGAAAAAATCTAAAAATGGTAACTTAGTTACACAAATAAATTCCATGCTTACACGATATAATAGAAACACCTATGAAGCCTATTTAAGTTACTTTTTGTGAAAATTACTAACAAAAAGAAAACGAACTAACCACTAATTGGAGAATTTGCTTCCTTCCCACCGCATTGAGTTAATTATATCCAGAAGAGGCATTTGAGAAAGGGAGGTGGAGAGATAGGAAGGGAGCAAAAATATAAGTATTATCAACTAAATTACTCAGTGTATCTGGGAGAAAAGTCCAACTCTATTTATATGTCAACAGACGCATGTGTTCAGTTTATGCAACTAGAGAAGTGAGAGTTGAGATTTCCCAGAAGAGCTGCTCAGAAAGAATGAAAGTATATTCTTCAAGTCAGAGCAATTGCAAGGATGAAATGATGACAAAACTAGTAGTTACAAAAGGAATTAGTAGCATCTAGAAAAAGGCATGTTTTCCACCAAAAAAAGTTATACCAAATATCAAAATCCGTTTCCTGTTGGCCATTCCCTGTGGTTGTAATGAAGAGAACGTTGATATCCAAACAATAGTTGAAATGAAAGAGTAAACTAGAAAAACCTCGTTGACTTCTTCGGGTGGGAGAGGCAGGTGAAATGGAGGAGCACCCGGTAGAGGAGGAGGGAAAAATTGCCTAATCTTGGAGAGATCAACGGCAAGGTCGACACCACACTGAGGGCAGTTGAAGCGAGAGAGGCCATGAGGGACGTTGAGTATGGCTTTGCAGTGAGCGCATGGAAGCTGGATCTTTGTGGGATCAATGCCATGGGCAGGAGCGCTGCGTTGTTGTAGCTGCTGCTGTGGTGGACTTCGCAGGAGCTCCGGAGGCAGCATCTGCGGCAAGTCGCACTTAGGGCAAATGAATTCCGTCAGTCCGGCGGCGACGGTCAAGATCATCTTGCAACCAGCGCAGCGCACTTGGCAACCGCTTCCATTGGCACTACCCTGGGTAGCAGGGAGCGGAGGTAAGGATGACGGTGGTGGTGGTGGTGGTGGTGGTGGTGGTGGTGGTGGTGGTGGTGGAAGAGGAGGAGAGGGAACAAGGGGAGGCGGGCCTGACGGCTGCCCCATTTCCGAGTATCAAAGGTCGGGCTCCAAATTGAAGTTTATTAAATTTGAAAAGATGAAGCGCTTCCAATTGGCACTGATCCACTATGAATTCCAAAGAAGGTTTGAGGAGAGGAAGAAAGATTTATGATCACTGGAAGAACCAGCTCAATAATGAATTAAAAGGAATTCCCAAGGGTTTGGTTTTGGGTTAGAGCGGCAAAAGAAATCCTTTTTATTTCCATTCTCCTTCTTTCCATTTAGGCTAGTTTGAGTGAAAGTAACGTTGCAGGAGAATTGTGATTACTCCAAATTGCAAACCAATTTAAAGAATTAAAATCCTTGAACGATTCTTTTATCCATTTTTTGATTGGAAGGTAGAGGAAGATAGATGTAAAAAAAWTTTATATTTATATTCAGTTATTTAAATTAATCGTATAAATAAATATAATAATTTAAGTATCAATAAAATCTTAAAGTAAGCAAGAAATACTAAGTGATCATTTCATTAAAATATGATGAACTAAGTACAGATTTATTTTCAGTAAATAAATCTACCTATTTTATAGGTATTAAATCAAGTATCAATGAAGAAGTTAATGAGAAAAAATATGAATTTTYGAAAAAATAAAGAATTATTTTTTTAAATTTAAAATATTTTTATGAATATAAAAATTAAGATTTAAGCAGAAAAGGAGGACGATAATGGTGTATAGAAAGAAAATTATTTTTTTATGTTAAGTCAACTTATTTAATATATTTAATGTATAAAAAATAAACTTAAACAATTCGAACAAAAGCTTACCTTTAGTTGTAATAATTCGGGATGCATGGAAGCATGATTTCTTTGAGAAATGGTTCGAAGACATTTTGAAGAAGAGTTTTGGAGGAGAAGAACAAAAGAAAAAATAAAGTAATTAAGGTTTTTAAAACTTAATATRTGTACTTTTATTTAAATTTTAAAAGATATAATAAGAATATCACCTTCCAAAAGGTATCATTTTTTATGATAATGCAGCCACTTTTTATTGATCTGAGAAATATAATACATTTTCAAATGTCAAAATAATTTTTCAAATGCTGAAATTTGATAATAAGAATTAGATTACTTTGTCAATGCAGGCCTTACTATTTTCTTTCCTTCCTCCATAATCCAATTTAAATTTTCATTTTATTACTTCCTTTTATCTCTCAAAATAATTGTTTCTTTTTTCAAATCATTTATTACTTTAGCAAATGAAAGCAGAACTTTTGTTTAGATTCGATTCAATAAAAACAGCATTAATTAAATTACTAAATTGCCAAAAGTATTAGTTACGACACATTTCTCTCTTTTTTCTTGCGATATTTACTAATATATGGAAAAAAGAGAGTATCGATAAATTTAAAAAAATCTAAATTGAAGTAATTTTAAATAATGATAACTTAATTTTTTCATACTTATAAGGATATTCATTTAAAATTTCTCGTACATATTTTAAACGGAGCAATTGTTTAAAAACGRAATAAATATTACTTTATATCCAATTTTACTTTCACTATTATAAAGATGGTGCGAAAATCTTTCTATTTCAAGTAAGAATTAATTCTAAATAATATATTACTACGTAACTTTATTTGCTATCTTGAGTCATAATTAATTATGACTAAAAGCAACAGTTGTATCGATGATATCAAAGAGGAAATTCAATATTTTTGACACAACCAAATGGAAAACAACAATAGAAATAAATTTGTTAAATTTAGTTATCTTCTCTCGAAATAGACATGGAGAATTTTGTTTAAGCATTTATATTGAAATTCTTAATTACATATGTTTTAGTGTCCAATTTGAGCCATTTTTTTGGCTCAACAGTTTTACGAAGGTAAAAAATGCAAAATTTTGTTCTAATGTTCATGATGATAGGGAAAATTTATTGTCGAATTACTTTCACATTTTTAATTTTTAATGACGTTGAACCACAATAAATTGAATTAGTGTTAATTTAAATAGTTTTTTTTATTATTTATATTTATGATTGGGGCATGGAATACAAAACTTTTTATCTATTTAAAAATATTTTTTTACTAATTAAACYATTATTTTGTTACGAAGAGAGACTTGATATTTGAATTGTTTTTTTAAGTACTTTTTACTAGCTAAATTCTTATAGAAATTAAATATTTATATTAGAAAGTATGGTAATAAAATCAAATTGTAACCCCTTTTAAATGTATAAATAAATATTAGACTTAAAATAACAAACATGTTACTCTAAAAGAATATAAATATCATGCTTAAAGGATGATGAGAGGAATGAAGAATCTCAACAATTCTCAATGAACATTTAGGCGGTTCTGCAAATTACGGGCAAGGCAATGAGAATATTCAAGGCCTTCGAGATAAGGAAGGCAGGCCCGTTTTATCTACAAGACCACGGAACCGAGCCAGATATAAGTGGCCCAGGAAGTAACGTAAGCCGATCTCCACTTTGGCAGCATGGAGCCGAGCCAGCTGGTACCGTTTTCCACCTTAGCCTACATGTCATCTACTTCCACTTCCCGCACTTTTCTTTGAACCTATGTACATAAATTTTTATTCTAAGTCACCATTACTGAGTATTTGCTAGTCCGATCTAAATTCCATTGAATTCAACAAACTTATAGTGAATAATAATTGAAATTATAAGATAATATTTTATACTTAATGAATGAAAAAGACAAAAAAGAAAAGCATATTGATTTTGTGATGCGATGGAATATATGATATATGGAGATGCTAAGATTTCCGAGTGGACAAGCAAAGTCGAGATTCGACAAAGTTAGAGGAAAGTAAGAGGAAAGTTGTTTGGTCCGTGGTAGCTTACTACACTATCAGTCCTGCTACAAGCGTCAGGCAAGCGAGGGAATTTGGCTAATCAGCCAAGCAAGAACAGTAGATGATGGGCAACTTCTTTAGGAAGAGGAGGAGCAATTCCGGTGATGCCATTGCTTCGCGATCCATCTCCGCAAACGACAGCAGCAGGATAAGGCGCAGGACAACACCATCGGACGCTTCCACCTCTTTCTGGTCATCATTTCCTACCCAGTTACACGCTTCCAATTCTCTTTACCAAACCCCCTCYGCTCCTTCAACTGCAAAAACTATTAATAGAACTGCAATTAGGAAGGACAGCAGCAGTAAGCCAGGGTATAATAGCAAAAAGAATAAGTACCACTTCATCCCCGATAATTTCTCGTCTATCGATCAGGTCAGCTTCCTTCTTCCCGTTCCAGTAGTATGATGCATATACATATAGATTCTACTTTGTTTTCGGCCAACGTAAAACGCGACAAATTACACTAACCTCATCCTTTCCCGCCATAGCGGTGTTTTTACTGGAGGAGTTGGATTATGTAGAATAGATAGATTTCCGACAGACATAACTATCATTTTAGACTTCAAATATTATCAATGCCTTTGCTATTATGATTCACACCGCACCGGAGTCCAGGCTTCCTCGCCCTCTTGACTTGAATGTCCAGAAGATTACCATCCATATGGAAATCCCATTCTCCTCCTTTGAGTCTCTATACTTACAGGGGACAGCGGAGGAAATCAAATTTTACCATCTGTTACTGTTACTGATTAGAGTTACCGGTAGACTGGACTAGAAGTCAATGCCCGATGTAAACCGGTCACATGGTTTTTTCGACCCRCAGCGAGATGATTCGTCGAGAAATCAGAAATCTCATCTCTATATCTACAACTTACAGCAGTAAACGCGTTTCGCGTTATCGTTAATGGCGGGTGGGTCAGTTCAAATCTCGAAAAGGTTATTCCTCAAAAAAGAGAATATGATAATTCATCCTCCAGCTTCCATTTCAGAAACTACATGAAAGTCGCAGGAATGCTCTTTTGCCTGTTTCCAGTTCGATGAAGGGTCCCATTGCTGATGCATAAGTGACCATTCTAACCTCAACTCTTATTTAAAGACCATAATATGTTKGCTGAATGTTCATGCTCTTAAACGCCTAGTGCTCCCATGTTTTCTCATCTTAACATGCACACCAGACTTTGCAACGATGGGTCAACTGAAGAGGATRCTGTTGCGTTCATAGAGCATTATAATCAAAATGAAGACTTTTCTGAAATTTCAAAATCTGTTTGTTCAAAAAATTATCTAAATCAAATGAATTTACAAATAAGTTAGTAAATAACAGTCTGACACGATTACTTCTTCACAACTATTGTTCAAGTGGCAAGAGATAACCTAAGTGGACAGTAACTACAGTTTCATTTGGTTGTAAACTGTTTGTGGCACCCCCTTCCGCTTCCAGCTTGCTAGTTTCCAATCCAGAAAAATGCTTCTCGTTGCTTTCTGTCTGCTGTGACAGTCATGGTTGCATTTTCCTGCTAACATTTACTTTTGAATATTTGATCATTCTTTATTAGATCAAACAACCTCAAGTTTCTGGTTTGCTTCTTTATGCTTGTATGTTCATGTCACCAGAATAAGAGATCCAACAGGTTCAAATTTATACTTCCTTTTTCCAGTGGGATTTGGCCTTGTCATAGTTTAGGTTAAGGTATATAATGTACAGATCAAGTTATCAATGTAAAGTTCTGTTTCTTTTGCTTAGCAAGTGATATCCACATTTCCCATTAAGTTTACTATAATGGTTCATGATTTAAAGCCTACATGTTTCTGAGAAAGTTTCTGTGGCATATGTAGTAATCTCCCGTTAAGTTAAAAAAACATGCAGTTTCTGGTTATTTTCTCTGTGCTTGGCCAGTCATTTGTGGTTACTGTTCAGCGGTGGTTCACAGGAGTTGTTTCATCCTTCGCTCTTACAGGTCACAGCAGCATTAAGGGAATCAGGTCTAGAGTCATCCAATTTGATTATTGGGATAGATTTCACTAAAAGCAATGAATGGACAGGTTTGTAGAATTGCTATGTAAGCTCTTCTATTGGATGATCAATGCAAGTTCAAAATTTATGTTTACGAGGCAAAGTTTCTTTTGCATAAAACCATCTCACCTTGGTGCCTAAAATTTGTTGAAACATGAGCCAGCAAATTAATTTATTATCTCTGAATTTTCATTCTTCTAAAACATTTGATGAACCTAAGTTACTTTTAGCTTCTCTGTTCCACTTCCCATTTTATCTCTTTATGATGTTGAGAGCTTTGCGTGCTTGACACTTTATCTGAATTAGCCATTGCTGCAATTAAAAAAATGAGCTTCACAAGAATGCTGTTGAGGCTTGCCTGTTCAGGTTAAAATTGGATGGGTRTTAAAGGCAAGATTTAGTGCCTAAGATTGCTCATCTTGCTTCAGGAAGTGAACAGATAGAAAATGATTCATAAGGACTCTAGGGTCTGCAACCATGGGAATCTCATGCACTAGGTTTCATAATTGATTTTGCCCATCAGTATGATATTCTAAGGTCTTTTTGCTT
The DNA here is from genome assembly GCA_001752375.1 of Rhazya stricta. NCBI lineage: Eukaryota > Viridiplantae > Streptophyta > Magnoliopsida > Gentianales > Apocynaceae > Rhazya > Rhazya stricta. The sequence continues at coordinate 90,635 of MEJB01000018.1, forward strand.
TTTAATATCTTGGAAGCTAATCTCTCGATTTTGTCACTGAAGGCAAAATATCTTTTGACAATCGAAGTCTACATGCAATTGGTGACATACCTAATCCATATGAGAAAGCCATAAGCATAATTGGAAAGACGTTGGCTCCATTTGATGAAGACAATCTCATTCCTTGTTTTGGTTTTGGTGATGGTTGGTTACGTCTTCCAAGGACTTTAGTTTTGGAATTTAATCTTTAGTTCTCAATCATTCGGTCTGCTTTCTCCTTCCTTTTTGTCTTTTAACTTAATGCATGTCTCTCTACAGTGACCACACATGATCAAGAAGTATTTAGCTTTCACAGTGACCATTCTCCTTGCCATGGCTTTGAAGAAGTTTTATCCTGCTACAGGAGGATAGCTCGAAATCTGCAATTATCTGGTTGGGCTGCTGCCAAATCCTACATGTTTTTTTTTTTTTTTTTTTTTGCTCTTTCTATGTTCTTAGTTCCTTCATAATTTTCCCTTTCCTCCGTCTTGGAGTATTTTTTTTTTTCAACGCAAAACTCATGCAATATTTATCCATATCTTGAATGCATTCAAGGGCCAACATCATATGCACCAGTTGTAGATGCTGCTGTAGACATAGTGGAGAGAAGTGCTGGACAGTATCATGTTTTAGTTATCATAGCAGATGGCCAGGTCACATCCACCCTTATCTCTTATTTATTCAACAGCACTGAGGTTGGGAGTACATATTACTAGTTTTTTACCATTATATTTGCTGATTTCTCATGAAGGTGACAAGAAGTGTCAATACAAGTGAAGTGGAACTCAGCCCCCAAGAAGAGAAAACCATTAACTCTCTAGTCAATGCTAGGTAAAACTGCCTAGAGCAACGACTCCTTCTCTTTAATCCTGATTTGACACAAGATCTTCTTCATTTGTTCCCGGGCAATATTAGACATTTCAAAGTTTAACCAGTGTAGATTTTCGTGGTCTGATAGCTTCCAGAGGCTGCGAAGTTATAGAATTTTAAGAAGTGTGCTTTTCTAGGATTGCATGGAGAGTACAGAACTTGGCCTTTCTTCAGCTTTTGCTTTGGTGAGCTAGAATCAGCATTAGCATATCAAATTAGCCTGAAGTTTGATAATAATTAGAATTTGGACCAATGGGCGGTGTTTGATGCATTAGGAGGTCTACACAAAGTGTGCCAGGTGATAGGAAATACAATATTCTATGCTTCCATGGGAACCGTTTCCTTTTCTGTATCATAGAGACAGCCTTCCCTCTTATCCACGGACAACATTTTGTATATCTGGGTCTTGTTGGACTCCACGATAATGGGAGACCTTGTCTTTTGCTAATTCCGTACATTCTGATCAATATATCTACTTTATTTGGGAGCAGGTCCTAGTGAGAAAATGAGAAGCGYAGTATGTTACTGTTTSAAGCTATTGCGAAATTGGACATGTAGGCATTGCTAGAGGACCGAGAGGCTAAATCTACAAGTTATTGTSGAAACTTGACCTAAATATAGATCGACTATTTACTTGTCATCATTCCATTACCTTGGTAAGCCAGAAATTAGCTAAACTGAACTTCACTATCTTGTGGTTGTAATGATTAGCTATAATGACCCCCAATAGCTGACATGGTTGTTCTGTCGCTCCTCACTTGTTTGCCAATGGAAAATGCTAACTGTCATATTTACATGTACATTCAGCAATAAGCTGGTTTGCATGTTTGATTTATGGAAGGTTGTTAATCCTTGATTTAATGATTGGGTTGCTTAAACTATTCAATTCTGCACATTTAAGACGTACCATCCAAGTTATTGTAGCATAAGATTCTTCCTAGTAGAAATATGATTTGTTTGCTAAKTATATTGGAGCACACAAACATGAAACTCAAAGTTCAAAGGTTCCTTGAAATCAGTTTGTATCCATTGTCAATTGTTCTTGTTGGCGTTGGCGATGGTCCATGGGAAGACATGAAAAAATTTGATGACAGGATCCCAGCTCGTGACTTCGATAATTTTCAGGTACTATATCAGAAATCATCTTAATGAGTTTCCTGTAAATTCATAAGACTCCAGATTAATAGCCAGTTTGTACTTATGCCTCTTATATCTGCAGTTTGTCAACTTTACAGCTATTATGTCTAAAAATGGAAGTGCTCCTGAAAAAGAATCTGCATTTGCTCTTGCTGCACTTATGGAGATCCCCATCCAATATAAAGCAGCTAGAGAACTTGGTCTACTAGGGTATGGAGTTATTCATATTCGATGATCATTTCCTTCATATGGAAGAATTTGGGTGTTTTTGTATTAGGGAACATAGATGAACAATTTGGATTTTATTCGAATTTCCGAATGTTTCTGAAAAAGATTTGAGACGCTATTAACTKCAACTTGGAACTTGCTGGCTGATTTAGGAACTGAACACCACACAGGAGCACCATTTTGGCTGGTTATATTTTTGAAGTCAAAGGGAAATGTCATCTAAGTATGAAAGGGAGGGGGCCTTCTTATAATTGTCATTGATGATGGTCTTCTGTCGTGAGTTCTTAATATATGGAAAATTCCAGGACTCCCACTTTCCATGCACATTGATCCGGCAGTTGACGAATGAACACTTGAGCATGTTTATGAATTGGTATCATTAAAAAATGAATAAAAACTTGAGTATCTCTACGACCTAAACGTACAAGTTTATCTGTAGCACTACTTTATTTTCTTGTTCTAGTTGTATATTTAGGATGAATTACCTTAGTGATATCCACATCCTCTCTCGCTCTCAGGCGCGTCACAGGTAGAGCAAAGAAAATACTTCCCCGACCACCACCGGTGCCCTATGCTTACCCCGCAGCATTTCAGTCGCAAGATCCAAGCAACCTCTCAGCATCTACGCCAGATGAAAGAAATCAGGTAATATTCCGGCGTAATGAGATTGAAAAGGTAACTTATTCCGACCGTAGTGATGACTGTCTTGTAGTGGAGAAGCCAACTTATAATCTTCATGGTTCTGGAATGAGTTTAACATCTCGATGTATCTTTTCTTAAGATTAAGTAAATAAACTGGGYTGTTTGCTCCAAAATGGAGGAAGTATTAGTGGGRTTACTATATTGTCTGAACTAATTGACCAAAAGCCCCCAGACCTAAACTATACGCTGGTAGATAGAAGATCCGAAATGTATGAGCTTTTCAGATTTGTTTAGCCTTAGAATGTGCATATCCTATGCTGTCGATACTGTCTTAATTTTGCTTATCCCTGTATCTGAATGCAGGTGTGTCCAATTTGCCTATCTAATGGGAAGGATTTGGCCTTTGGTTGTGGTCACATGGTGAGGTGCACTGCTACATTTTTACACTTGGCTTTGCCTTTTAGTTGAATTGCTGGCGGCAATCTCATTTTGATATAAATTAATTGCAGACTTGCAGAGAATGTGGATCAAGATTGTCAAATTGTCCGATATGTCGTTTGCCGATAACCAATCGGATTAGGCTTTACACTTGATAATTGCAGTTGAACCATGTGGATCTTTTGATCCATTCCAGTGGACTCTTTGACCCAAATTTGCAAGGGTCTGCTATGCAGTTATCATATCTACTCAAGTGCTTCAGAAAATATAATAAAGAAAGGATCAGAAGCTTGAATCTTGCTTGAATGTGTATTGTGGACAATTAAGAGGTAGTGTACCACCGTATGTACAGAAAATTTGTTCTGAATTGAAGTGATCCGTCTTGTGTATCTCGCTGGAATGTGTATAATATGATCATGGAACTTGTATATGACCAAGTATGAAAAAACCGGTATTACCGTCTTCAATTGGAAAGAAGCCAAAACTTTTCTTATTCCATCAAAGAACGCACTGGATTTACAGATTAGTCAGCTATGATAAAGCCTTGTTTCCTCATTTAGATGAACAAAACCATAACTAAACAGCAATCAAGTAATAACAATAATCACGTAACAAAACCCAATAACTAAAGTAGGGCTATAGAGTACCAAGTAAGGCACCATTTATGCGAAGAGGCTTGGCACAGGGATCACCTTCATGCTAGTACAAGCCATTGGAACAGGGAAAGCAAAGCCAAAACAAACTATTTACGTTCCTTGCTAACTTCAGCGTCACTTGGCTTTGGGACTGGTTGGATTCTGACATATGGATTCCTGGTCAATGTCTCCCCTTTTAATGCAGCAACATATCTATCATTGGTGTCCTCTTTCCTTTGCAACTCCCCCAGGTATTCYGCGAGCCGCTCTTTATTCACTTTCCCCATCATCTAATCAGACAAATATAAGTAAGCCCATATTAATTACATCGAATAAAAAACAATAGATAATAAAGAAGAGCAGAGTAAATTCATCTTTTGCCGAATTAAGGAATAGATAGGCTCAATGAACTATTCAAATTGGATTTTTGAAATGTTGGAGTAAACTGGTAAACAAATTACTCCAACGCATGATGCGTGTTTATTTTGAGCTTATAAATTACTAGAATGGAAAAATACATTAACATTTTGTGAGATAATTCCCGSCCTCCATTCACAAGGCCACTACATCTTTAGATTAATAATTACCAACTCTTAACTTATAGAATTATCATTATTAGGTAGCAGTCAACTCTACTTGTTTTAATTTTACTTCCAATCATTTGAGACGAAGGTGGGTTCAATTATATACCCGAGTAAAGGTAGCAAATGAGGGAATGGAAGTGAGCTCAAATTTATGATTGACTAATAGTGCAGAGGCAGTATAGATACATACCAGGGTATCGGGACGGGCATTGTGGCGGAGCTTGGATTCGAGGTCAGGGGATCTGGAATTAGTGAGCTGCATGACACAATAGCCGATGACTCCAGGCACGATGCCGCAAACGGTGGCGAAGGCAAAGAAGAATGGTTTGGAGTCCCTGGTCTTCCTGACTATCCACCTCCACGTCTCGCTCTTCTCCCAAAKCACCGACATCCTAGCTCTCCAACTGAGTGGCTCGCCAATCTGCCCTAAGCTGAGCAAGAAATCCCCGTCGCCTCTCTGATAACCCGTGTCAACACCCGATTCTATGGCCCAATTTGTTTACCTATGCCTTCCTTCTTTTGTCCATTTTAATATTTTAAAGCAAGTCCAGCCCAATGAGCCCAGCTTTGAACTACTCTTGGTTTCAAACTTTGGGTTACCGATCCATCCGCAATCTAAATACTCCTTGTACAAAAGAATGTGGATTACACAAATTTTTATATTATAAAATTATTATGATTATTTTATAAATTATATCCAATAAATATATTAAATAATATTCATTCATTTATAAATAATTCCTGTAATAATATAATATGATGTCAAAAAATTATATATAAATTAAAAGTTTATATATAATATCATTTGTTTACACAATTGTGTTATGCTCTAATTTTATTATAATCATATTACGTTTAGTTTTGTCATTGTAAATATTTAAATTTATATATATTTTTTTAAGTCTTAGTCAAGTTGGTAGAATATTAGGAAAATTAAACATGAAGAAAATAGTTAGCCATATTATCCATGGATGGACATATTTTAAATATAGAATATATCAGTAAATCTTATTGGACCATTGATCCCTTTTATTTTTTATTTTTTATTATTTTTTTATTCTGTGTGACATTTCATATTCTAATTAATGTTATTATGACAATATTTAAAGTACTGAAGAGATAAAGTTATTCAAAAAATGATTTCATTGATGGTGATATTTTAATCTACCACCAATATTTACTATATAAAAATATGACAATTTAGTGAGAATTTTTTTGGGATAATTTTGTCCCTTTATGTTATTATAAAATCATCATAATAACCTTATTTAACCTTAAGATATGAAAGGTTACTACATAAGCATTTTACTTAAAATGTGTTTTCATATTTCAATAAAATTAATATTAACAATGTTTTATAGTAACGAACGTGCATTTTACAACTATGAAAAAATAATGACACCTAATAATAATTATTGAATCCATTATCTCTTTTGAATAAAGTTTTATAATTCTGTTAATTTTGGTGGAATAAAATTCACAATAACATTAGCAACGAACCAAATTATATTTATGTTTGTACACATAATCTCATT
>MEJB01000018.1:96746-141185 GCA_001752375.1 Rhazya stricta
TAACTAAATGGATTATATACAATAAAAATAAATAAAAGGAAAAAAATAATTAGTTATAATAATTATTTTAGATTTTACATGAAAAATAATATACAATTAATAGATAATAATCATATTGTCCTCAAGTGTGTAAAAAATGACATATGACATATTAGAGTTCTAAAATCATTGGAAATAATCAAAAAATAATTTTATAAATAATCACCAAGAACAATATAATAACACAATTGTTTAATCCCATATTCGAAATTTGCTGAGGGCCTCATTGCTTGATCTCGGAGTTTGGGAGAGATTTGAAAGCTTCTCTMGATGTTGGACAATTCCGAACCTCTTCCTCTTGTAATTTGGCCTCTATTTATAAGCAAAACGAATTGATTTGATTGGTCGAGCTGACACGTATGAGTAACGTGACATCGCTTGATTCGCCAAGTTTTTCTTGATTCCCATTGGTAAAACTTTGTCATCACTGACACATGTCAACCTTTCATTGGTTGACGTGCCAGATACTTTCTAATTTAATGAGAATATTCAAAATTAGTTTTAATTAAATAATTAGATATGAAAATTTTATTTAGTAAAGTTTCTATATCTACAACGATAAATTAAAATTTATAACAAATATAATTATATTATATTGGTCAAATGACGAAATATAYTTTTTTATTTTTAATCTATAATCACATATTTAAAATATTAATAGATGTAAATAATATAATAATACAAAAAGATATCACACAAAATAACGTGTAAACTAACTTATCCTACATTAATATAATATAAATATAAATAAATATAAATGTACTAATTTCGGAAGTATAACTCCATGTAACTTTATTTTACTAGTACTAGATGACCTTATCTGTTGTTTCAAAAAGCAAAAAGAAAAAAGAAAAAAGATGGCCTTATCTTGAGGGGCTTTTTGTTCCAATAACCATATTTCCAAGATTTTCTCAATAAATGTCATAATTTATGGGGCTTTTTGTTTTTGTGGCCTTAATGTACTTGTGCATTGCTTTACTTTATACTCAAGATGAAATTGCTTTATCAACTTTTGAAATATATTGAACTTGGCAAAGACCAAACCAATTATAATATTATGTTGTCATTATATATATTTTATATAGAATAAATAAAAAAGTTTAAAATAGATGACAATTATCATGGCATTGCTTGAAAACAAGGTCATGTTATTGAACCAATCTAAAATCTTTGGCCATTTAAAACAATAACCCTTATTTTGAGGGCTTCTATGTTATTTACTAAAATGATCCATTACAATTTAAAAAATGAGCGCATAGGAGAAGGAAAGAGAAACAAAAAGGAAAATGCAGCAGAAGAAAAGGGTTAAACCCTAGGTGGCATTGCCATCAAATTAGTGGTGGCTTTCAGTGGTTGACAATCACGATACAAACATGAGAAGAAACCTGCCAAGGTTTCGGTACTGCTCCAAGGCGCCCATCGTCTCCCCTTCGCTCACCGCTGCTTTTTCTTCCTCTGCTGGAGGTAGAGGCCGTGGCCGAGGTTTCGACTTTTCAAACTTTCCGTTAACCGAGGACGAATCTACCTCCATCAAGCCTGCTGGATTTGGGCACGGACAAGGCGGAGGGGGCCGGGGTAAACCTCTCCCTGCTTCCCCGATCCTGCCTCTGTTCTCTTCCTTCGTCGACAATGGCGTSACTCSTAGTGCTGGCCGTGGTCGAGGCTTAGGCTCTGGCAGAACACAAACCCAACAATCTGGTCCAAACGGGAAGGCATATTTCTTTGTTGCAGAGGAAGAAACCTCTCGCCCTTCCTCATCTCAATCCCTACCCCCAAACTCAAGCCGTGGGCACGACCCCATTATTTCACCCGCTCAACCATCCGATCCCGTCGGAAAACCCGATTTCCTGGTGAGAGAGGATAAACATTCTGATGGTTCCATACCTGATTCTCAAACCCCTAGCGCTCCCATTCGTGTTCGGAAAACTGAGGAGAGTCATTTTTCTACAACCCTTCTCTCTGCTCTCTCTGGTGCGGGCCGCGGAAAGCCCTCCGAACCACCCTTACCCATCTCTGAGAAGCCTAAGGAAGAAAACCGGCATATTCGAGTTCAGAAGACTAAGGAAAGCTCTGCCCGCGAGGCCCCGCGCTTGAATCGCGAGGAGGCTACGAAGAAAGCTGTTGGGATATTGTCCAGGGGAGGAAATGAGCTAGAAGATGGTGGAAGGAGCGGCAGAGGGGGTTTTAGGGGGAGGGGCCGGGGTAGAGGATCGCAGGCTTGGAGAGGAGGAAGGGGAAGAGGGACGGGAGGAAGGGGGAGACGGTTTGGGGATGCTGAGGATGATGGTAAGGGGCTTTACCTTGGCAACGAGGAAGACGGCAATAAATTAAGTGCTAAGCTGGGACCTGAAATTATGGATCAGTTGGTTGAAGGTTACGAGGAGATGTCTAGCAGGGTGTTACCTTCTGCCCTGGACGATGCTTACGTGGATGCCCTCCAGACCAACTTATCGGTGAATTCGATGAACTCATTTATAATTTGATGCTCACTGACCTGTACTAACGTCAATCCGTCCCTCTTTTCCCTCTCTTCTGTGGCTTTTTGCCTTACAGATCGAGTGTGAACCTGAGTACCTGATGGAAGAATTTGGAACTAACCCAGACATAGACGAGAAGCCTCCAATTCCTCTTCGTGACGCCCTTGAGAAGATGAAGCCATTCCTCATGGCCTATGAAGGAATTGAGAGTCAGCAAGAGTGGGAGGTAAATCTCGACGTTGTTGCCTTTTTCTTACATATATGTATATACACGCGCGTGCACACACACACATATTAAATCCCCCATTCTGCCAATTCATTTGACCAACATAACTTTATTATTTTGATATATAGTTTCTATCTGGCAAATTCGAAATCGAGATAGGCTAATCAYATTTCGAACTTGACAATGGATTTAGAGTTACTTTGTAAATGTTTGTGTGGTAATTATAAACACCCTTTAGGCTCACATGACACCGAAGGAGGGCATGTTATGACATAATGGTGTTGTTTGGTGGCCCATTAAAATAGTATGGATYACAATGCATTACCCTTGCCCTTTATGTTTGCCTGATGTTTATCCTTCTGCAATTGGAGTGTGCAGTTTCTATTTTTCTCTTGGCATGTATGATTCTACCTATTAATTTTTGCCCATTCCCTCTAATATTAAAATACATGTAGCCTTCTAATTTTTATCTTTTTCATTAGTCACAACCTTGCTTTGAGTGTTTGGTTTTGTATTCATCTTTTGCAATTGGGATTGTTATATTTTCTTTCTAGATAGAAATAAATTTTTTTTAATGAAAACAATAATGCGAAAACAGAATTAGAGCAGTAAATTAAACTTCATCAGTGCAGCCCTCGTATAACTTTGTGAAATCTACCAATACCATATCTCAAAAACACCGGACACTGGASTGGAGTTTTTAATGTCTATTGCACGCAGAAGTGCCTCTTCTGTAGATCTATCCTTCTCCTGCCATTTCTTTTGTCAGTTTTCGCTCTTCAGATGCAACGTGCTCCTAGCTTCTGCCAGCCACCCCTTTTTATATATTTATTTATGTCTTAGCATCTGTGGCATGCAGGGATGTATATATATAAAATCTGGAATATTATTGGGTATCTGCAGTTACAGAACCTAAGAGATATAAGCCATTAGATGTAGTTTTTCTTGTAATATGTATGAAGTGTTCAATGATTGCTGTGATAAAATGAGGACTGAAGGCAGTTCACTGCTTTCATTATAGAGGATGTGAACTAACGATTGGTTGATTTCTTTAACCCCTGTTTTCCATGCTGCTTATTTATTTTTGAACAGTAAAATTTATTGTTATTATCCATTACCTAATCCAACTATCAATTGGCTGTTTCTATAAACCGGATAGATTTGATTTCCTTTCTTTTACTGACTATTACTATCCCCTCTCCCATGTCCTGCCTTATATAGGAAGTTGTGGAAGAAGCTATGCAGCAGGTCCCACTTCTAAAAGAGATTGTCGACTACTACAGTGGACCTGATAGAGTAACTGCAAAGCAACAAAAGGAAGAATTGGAAAGAGTGGCCAAAACACTTCCAGAAAGTGCACCTGCTTCTGTAAAACGGTTCACTGAACGTGCAGTTTTGTCTCTTCAGGTTGTTAATTATTGCAATGAACTCACTGTTTTCATCTTTTCCATTTCCTCAGTAGGATTTTAATCTTAAGTTTCGGCAGAAACCGTCAATGCTTGCATTAAGATTTTTACCTTCCTGATTCTCGTTGTTAAATATGAGCTAATTCTAATGTATCTGTGGTATTCCATGATGCAGAGTAACCCAGGGTGGGGATTTGATAAGAAATGCCAGTTCATGGATAAGCTTGTGTGGGAGTTCTCTCAGAGCTACAAATGATCAAGGTATGATTCATGTTGCTAAATTTATTTCTATTGAAACTTACACATTATTGCCTGCTTCAATGATCAGCAAGGGGGAGCTCAACTAAGAGCAGGATTTTTTTTTTTTTTTTTTTTTGAAATTTTCCTTAGTGCAAGAAAGTGAGGAACCTACCTGTTGTGTAGCATTTCATGCTTGATTCTTATTTTAAGGATTATAGTAGGTCCTGTAACTCCTATTTGTAAAGGATACGATCTCAAGCGCCGGCTGGGCTAGCGCTTTTAGGACCAGTCATAGGAAAGAGGTTGGTACTACCCTTTTGGGGCAGGCTAAGGCAGTATGTCTCCCAATCATGTACTCTTTTCAACTAACAGCTACAGTAGTTAGTGTAAGTCAATTTTGTAAGTCCTATCAGTCTATTAGCTCTGATCGGAATCCCTATCAAGGGATTCCTCTCTSCAGTAGCTGCATTAACTACTGTCGGAGCAGCAACAGACAGACATTGGCTGATGTATGGCTTTGTAAGATAAAATTGACATAACAGTTTATACAACTGTTCGCTTATTCATGGTCATTGTATTCATTCACCATGTTAACCATTGAGTGGCTTTGCTCGATTTTTTAGATGTTTTTTGTGTAAAAAATCTATGTTCAGCTCCCAGTGGGTTGTACTCTGTGTTATTTTCTTCAAGTATTCCTGATTGAACTGCGACCTAGTGGCTGAAGCATGGAGAGAAGGTCGACCTGTTACTATCATAGGATAGGCTTAGAAGGGTAAAAGCACACTTCCTAATATTGGATGATTTTCTAGTGTGGTGTTCAATTCACTTGCTTGAAAATCATCTTTTATAAGTTTTTTCAAGGAATTTTAGAAAACCTATGGTAGGAGTTTACCTATATGCTTAAGCCTATGGAAGATGAAGTATATACAGAAATCGTGCGGAACTTAAGTATCAAATAAGATAGAAAGTTGCAGAAACTCTAGCCCAAGTTCATGATGAKTAGATCATGCACACATGGCTGCCTAAATTGCCTGATTAAAGATATCAGTACGCGTGGGTGATTAAACAGTGGATGGAGGTTACATGTACTATTTGTCTTGATGGTGATGTGACCAAACATGTATAGATGGGGATTATTGTGAGAGAAATGTAGTTTTCTGTAACTCCTAATATTTGGCACTTGTCTTTTCCTGTTCTTTCTTATGGCCAATGCATTGTGTACTTCTTTCTCCTGTTGCCCTTAGTATTTCACACCATTCTGTGTATAGATTTTTATTTTTAAATTGGTATATTTTGTTATTTTGCATCACTAATGGGAACTTTAGAAAGTTTAACGGGTGTTAGCAAAAGAATGAACTTGTTTTRCTGAACTTAAAGATCATATATATGAATCACAAAGGTAAGGCAATGAGACAGGAATACCACTTTGCTCTCCCCTTCTAGTGAGCCAAACATAATCTTCTTTAACATTCAACTGCATAACATCTCATCCATAAGAATTGAGAAATGAGATAGGATTACCACTTTGCTCTCTCCTTCCCACCGGACCAACCATTGTTTTGTTAACGCTCGCCCCATGATATCTCATCCGTAAGAATGGAGAAATGAGACAGGATTAGCACTTTGCTCTCTCCTTGCCACTGAATCAGCCATCATCTTCTTTAACATTCAACCCTATAATATCATCTCTTAATATCTGAGAAGCTGTTTAACCGACCTCCCAAAGTTTTAATCAACTTGCCCCACCCAGAAAACACAAATTTTCTCATAACATGAACTTTCTTTTCCCCCCTTGATGGCTACTTTTATCCGAAGAGTCTCTCCCCAGCTCTCAATCTGATTTTAGTCTGTGGAAGTTCCTACCATCTACGTGATGGATAGTTCATTTTTACTGGTTAACTATTTCATTACCTCTGGCAACAGGTGGCGATGTTTCTAAAAAAGTCRATGGAGTAGTATACAGTATGCGTCTCTTTTAACTCAGGATAATAGCATCATTGTCCGTCCTATTTTCACATTGGAGTTGCTGCTGAAGTTAGGTTTTCTGTTTTGCTATAACGGTTTTGATTGTTTTAACTGATGCAGCCTGGAGAAAAGAAAAGCTAGTGTCAATCTCAGTTAGGACCATTGGGAGGTGTGCTCGCGTCAGAGCACAAGCGCATGTAGGGAAGGAAGGAGGACATCATGCTTTTGCAGTCCAGATATGATCAGGAGTAGTGATATTTGTCAATTTTGCGAGTTGTTTAGTATAGAAGAATGCCACGAGGGGGGAGTTTGATTGCAACAATTGTCCAAATGAATCAATCTCTGATATTGTAGAGGGGCTCATTTTCTACTTGCTTTCCTAATCATTACAAGTGATTTTGTTTTTGATCTGATAATGAAGTTTCACGTTTTTTGGTAATTAAATTGATCAAAAGTAGGGTATTGTATTCATCTCTTTTTAACACTTGAATAGAAGCATTGCACTGGTAGGAGTATCATTTAGTCTGGTATCATGTCTCGTCATGAACGCTAGTATGTTGTTGGGTACCAAGAGAGCTGTAGGCTATGTCCTTGGTGSGTGGTATATTGACCGAGTGATTCATTCCATGAGCTGCAACCAGAAGGGAATGAAAACGCCACCMTGAGTTCCTCACGTCTGTGGTGATTAACACCATTGTGTAACTCTGAGGCACATGGAAGGCTGTGCATGCACTGATAAACATTGACCCTTTTACTCGTTTGTTGTTCTAAAATCTAAACTCCATTTATGTTTTGTCTCTAAACAAACCAATTAGCAACGACGTTCCAAAAGATACAATGTAATTGTTGCTCSAGTATCAACGTTCGGAAACGTAACTTGGCTTTGAAATAAACCAACCGTCAATGTCCTCGCTCAAATGATGCTGACTTAACACCAAGCTCCAAATTCAATTGATTAGTTTAATGGATGATCCATGCAATGTCCATTGGCTTTTGAAAATCAATAGATGGATGATGGATACTCATTTGGCAAAATTATCCCCTCTTTAAGTATGTAAGTAATTTGATCCGTGGTTACTGAGGGTGAATGTTATCCTGATTGGAGAGAAAGGTGGGGCTATATTGGCAGATGAAGAAAAAGGGAAAGCAACTGGCTAACTCATCTGGGTCCTCCCATTTGGAGGAAGGAGTGGCTCAAGAGGTGAGGAGTCTAATAAATATAAAAACGAAGCCAGCCAGCGACAAAAGTCTAAAAAGAAAGAAAGGGAGAGCGGAGGAATAAAGCAAAGGAAAACAAAGCATATGCAATCAGAAGACCGTACCATTGAAGTAGTAATAGCAGCATTTAGCGGAAGATTGCTCTGCCGTCGGCCACTGCTAGAAGCAGGTATCTACATAGCGTCTCCCTCTCCTATCTCGAGGAGCTYGGAGCTCCTCTCTTTTTTTCCCAGTTTTCAGTTTCCCTTTCCTGGCTAGCTAGTTGCTACTTCTACCCACGTCTTTGCCACGTCCGAGTTATCTGTAAAATCAGACCAACAACAAATACATAGAATATAATGGCGTCCAGGTGTCGCAGAAAACAGCGATGGTGTGTGCAATCTCTGACCCCTCTAATGGAAGGGCCTGAACTAGAAATGCAGCAGGAGCGAAGCAAAAAGGAGAGTTCTTGGGAAGTGATTCGAGAATGGTTTAGAATACAGAGAAGCGTGCAGGGAACTGCCCGTGAAAGCAACGGCTTCTCAATGTCATTATACGGAAGCATTACTCCGGCCAAGGGGCAAGACTTGAGGCTTTTGCTCGGGGTCTTGGGTTGCCCACTTGCCCCCATTCCTCTACTAAACTATCCCCTTCAACATCTTCTTCCCATTAAGGACATCCCAATTGTAAGTAGTCTATTATATTTCTGAATTGGTAGAATCAGTTAATTACCAGCCAGCTGATGGTGGAAAATTGGTACATACATTCTGTAGGAGACATCCACGGCACATTACATCATACAACAGTACTTGGCGGCAACGGGATGCTCGAAACAACAGAAGTGTGCAAAAAACATGTACACGGCGGGCGTGGTGAGGATGATATGCTGCCAAACGGAGATAGCCTCAGCCAAGGGCGTAAAGACGTTGGGAACGAGGAGCGGAGAGGACGGATGCTTTGTGTTGTGGCAAATGTCGCCGGGCATGTGGTCGTTAGAGTTAGTAGTGGGAGGTAACAAGGTGCTTGCCGGCAGCGACGCAAAGATCGTATGGAGACATACCCCCTGGCTTGGCACTCATGCTGCCAAAGGCCCTCAACGTCCCCTTCGTCGTATCATCCAGGTACCTCATCATCATTGCCACATTTAATTAATTAATTTGATTATTTTCACTCATAACATCAAGGAACTTGTGTTCTGGACTATTGTCCATTTTTGGAGAACGTATATTGAGAATCGATGTAGGAGAATGGGTATGAGTCCATAATAGGTAAATCCAGGAAAGAAAGATGATTAATTATTCTTTAAATCGTTGTGCAAACATCGAACTTGGAGAATGAAAGAGTAAAGGAAGAAGTAAATCATAGCTGTATAATGTGGTCTAAAGTTTGAGGAATTAATAAGGTACCGCTTTATTTCTTGAATTTAACACACTCAATCCCGAGGACGAAACCGAGGCAGATTGATCATAGATGTACGCAACGCAACGCCACCAAACAAAGGACAATGGTAGGGACGACTGACAAAGATTGAGCAGCAACTGTCCCCTGCTTTACCCAACCAATACCCAAACGTTCATCTTCTCTACCCCGGACCTCCACACTCTTGGACTTCTCATACTCTACGATGCTTCGCTTCACACTCCGCAAAATTGTTGATCGTGTTCCGATCATTGAAAATGACCGTTCGGAATTAGCTGCTCCAGCAAACCGGCGTTTTCTCATAAAGTAATCCCTCATCTATTCACCCTCCGAAACATTCTCTTCGGGATTGCCACCCACCTACTATTAGCTCTCTCTCTCTCTCTCTCTCTCACACACTTTTGCTTTTTCGGAGTCTGTTGAACGAAAGAGGATCCACTTACTGGACCGGCTCCAGATATGCAAAACAAGGAAAAGAAGTCCGAGGTCCAAAGTTGCAAGTGAGCAATTTCTCGGGCCAATTTTGCCAGACTGAGTTTAGGGTCGTTGAGTTTGAATTGCATATTTGCATGCCTAGATCACGTATAAGTACCAGAAAAAAATTTCAGGAATACATTGCTTTCTTGAGCAGGGACTGGATCCAAAGAGCACTGCAAGCTTGTTCGCCAGAGCACAGTGCCTGGGGGAGAAAAGAATTGGAGACGATGACTGCTTTGTCTTGAAAGTGGCTGCAGATCGTGCAGCGGTGATGGAAAGAAATGAAGGGCCAGCTGAGGTGATCAGGCATGTATTGTACGGCTACTTCAGCCAAAGAAGCGGTCTCCTTATCTATCTGGAGGACTCTCACCTTACAAGGGTAGTGCCCCAATCTCCCGAAGCGGACGCAGTCTACTGGGAGACAACCATAGGAAGCAGCATTGGGGACTATAGGGATGTCGAGGGACAATTGATAGCTCATCAAGGTAGGACTGTTGCCACCGTATTCCGTTTCGGGGAGACTTCCACGCAGCACTGCAGGACCACCATGGAAGAAGTTTGGAGAATTCATGAAGTCGTTTTTAATGTTCCMGGCCTCTCCGTCGACTCCTTCATCCCTCCTGCCGATATCTGGGAGACAACAGAGTCCCCCTAATTTTGCCCTTTATCTTGTACAAACTAAATTTATTTTACTAACTATTTTAACATGTGGAGTTTAACATTATACATATGGAGGTAAGGAGGTAAAGATCCTTTGCTCTTCTGACATTCCCTCTCTTTATGCATAAATAAGATAGTTTTGATGTCATGTAGCATAGCATTGATACCTCTATGGACGAAAATTACTTTTGGCAGTTCTTGAATTCAAAGATATGACAAAGACGATTAGATATAACCCTGCCAGTTGAACTGGAGTACGACGGCCTAAACCTTGCTGSCTGCACACACGAAATTAATAATGGTCCTCGCAATCACCATGTGTTTAGGCGCGTCCTTTTCTTTTCCCCCAAAATCATGATCATCTCCAACTAGCCCTAACCCTAAGTATGTTGAAGGTGATGGTATATGAAGGTCAACCAACCCATTTCTCAGCTACGGCTTCAATCATATGCATGAAAAACGTTGATGATGCAATAACATAGACGTTATTATAATAAATTACAGTTTTCAAATTTTACCAGATACATATCGAGGTGGTATAGATGAGACATGCGAATCCCAAGTGTTTAAACTGCATTTTACATGCAAAGATGCCTCACCTTCTGGGTCGCTGATGCAGAAAACTATTACAGCCTGTTCCTATGTTGTACAGAAACTGATCATTTGGGAAAATATGCATGTACTGAATCCGGTTTCCTTCGTTTTTTATTAGTACCGATCACTCAAAAGGTAGAAGCTTCATCGAAGTTCGTATACATAAGAGTGCGTTCTCCTATCCTTTTCGACTTTTACCAATATTATTCTCTCTTTCTCCCTCTGAAACATGGATGGTACTGCAGAGAGTCACTGACTCTGCTCTCCTCCTAGGAAAAGAGGAAAGAGGAGGTCGTAGCCCACCTTCTTTATAGAAAAGGAATGCCGGATATCAAGCCAATTGCCTGAGGAATGTCTTCTTGTGGGTTCTAAAGGGAATCAGTAGCCAAATGAGCCAGAGTGAAGAATTTGAAGAAGATAACATGTACATACGTGTAATATGTAACCCCTGCTGCTTGGACACTGGACATTACACAGACAAAACAAGGTCTGAATGTGCATATCTTTTAGCAGTACCAAGGCATGCATGGCAAAATCTATGGAATTGAGTACTAGCTAATGCACCAAAACTGGCACAGCAAGCCCAAAACTGGGCTTAACATTGCGTCAGTCTAGCGAGTAAGAATAAAGTGACACGTATTAGTTTGCTTCCACATTTGACAGTTGATCCGAATGGAATGTGGAATGACTAATAAAGAAGTCGGCGAAAGTAAGATGCTCTTTGTCGGCTTCTCTTGCCAGATATTTGCTCTTTTATCCATCAATTGGGACTTGGACTATGGGAGTGAAGCTCCTTCTAAACCTCCAGTACACATTCCCGACAAAAGTATGCAACTGCTAAAGTAGCAGTTTCATAGTGCTGCCTTGATCTACTACAGTAATTAACCTGTTAACCTAAAGATTAATACCATATACTATAGAATATTGAGACATTGATTGGAAATGGCTGGGTGGGTGCCGTTTCTTTCCCATTTCCCATGGAGACGGATGGATAAATAGTACTACATGTGTTTTGGTTTTGTTGCCAAACTTGGATAGATATGGCTAACCTGGATTTTAACTAACTTAAAAGTGATAGTCAGTCAGAAAAGATGCACATTATTAATCATTGCTAGTAAAGGGAGATCTTGAGATGCTACAACGACCCCTCATTCATTCATGACATTTTTTCAGCTAACTGATTAACCTTCAGGACTTAAACAGTAACTAGCTAGCTAGAGCTCTTTCTCAAACTACTCCCTGTTTTCAGGGATAAACCAACATTAGCAGACAGTATTACTAAATCAGATACTATGTCCAATATTACAAGGTGGATGAGATAGTAATATTCAGTAATGGGAGAATTCTCTACAAACAAAAGAGACGCACGGGCTTAAATAGGATGTGTCTGACGAGTATGAAGTGAATGTTCGGTAATAAATTAATCTGAGGGATTATTTATCATCAGGATCACCTCGTCTTCTTTGGTCAGCTGCAGAATACAGCACCATTAACTCTAAAAGATACAAAATGAACCGAGCAGTTGCGGTCTTTATATATGTATGTGTTTGATTTTTAGCTTATACGAAGATTTTTTATGAAGGATCACATGCTAACTGAAGCACTAATAATTCATTATGTGGATATATTGTCAGCCACGCTAGATAGGAAATGATCAATTCACAGGYATTTTGTAAACTCCTCCAATTAATAATACTGAAAACCCTAATCTTACCCTAAAAACTTGCGTTTCATCAAGTCCCGTRTACGGTCAAATCTGTGCTTATCCATACGGAGAATTTCGCCCTTGTCCCATAGAAGCACTGCCACTGATCACAGCTGGATTCATCCTATCGCTGGAAAGATTGTTTGCTCTTCGTGGAGAAGGCCTTTCGAGTTTTGTCGATGCATTCTTTTCGCCTAGTGCATGATCACCAGTAGATATCATTGGCTTCGTCTCGTAAATGTCTGAAACGGAATCGATRTCATTGTTTCGATCAAGCGACAGCGGTGCAATCTGGATTTGATGTTCATCTTGGGAACCAAGACATGATGCTGCTGTTCCTAGTTCTTGCAGACGGAGATCGTCGGACCATATCAAGGGACTCTTACCACTGCCACTGTAAGGGTTGGACCTCTTCTTACCCAGGCATACACTGTCGTTACTCGACAGGAATCCATCAAGTGATGACCTATCCATGCTCTGATGAAGTTCGAGTTGCTCGCCTCCGTATATATTAAGGTCTTGAAGAGCGGGAAAACTAAGAGGAGGACCAAAGTCCTTGATAGCTGAAATATCCCCCATACCGGTCTTGTAGCTTCCAGAAGTCATATTTTCCCCGGCAAGTGTCTGACAAGCTTTCTCCAGAATAGTCTGCATGTACTTTCCCTGAGCCTCGATTCTCAACTGGAGGTGTCTTTGCACCTGCCACAAGCTTCAAGGCTTAGCATTGTTTCTAGCAGGAACTTTCTTAATTTTCTCTTGCGCAGGGGGAGAGGGGTGTTAATTCTTGGGAGCGTTGGATGTCTAAGAAGTCTTATCTTTTGTGCATACCTCTAATTGTTCGTGAAGTCTTCTCTGCACCTCCATTTGCATCCTAATTGCATCAGGGATGTGAGCATTACTGCCACTRATCAAAGCACAAATACCATACGTACAATTCCGAAAAAATAAACATTTTCAAGACATTTAAAAGGAAAAAAAAAAAAATCTCCTTTTTCTTGGTTTTTTTTTTTTTTTGAAGAAGAACAATTGCCTCCGATTCCCACGTCTCCGCAAGAGTAAGAATTGAAGAAAAAGATTTCAAAATCAAACAAAAGAGGAATTCTTGGAAGGAGAGAGTAAAATTTTAATATTAAAATGAAAAAAATGGTGCGAAGGAAACAAAACATACTCATTCATGCTACGGCCAATCATCCCAGATGACGATGCAGAAGTATTTCTTTGAAGCTCTAGAGATGAAGCTGCCATCGATCAGAATAAAAATTAAAAGATTTGAATATGATCAGGTAGGCTGAGCTCTTACATAGTGATAGTCGAATGGTAGTGGAATTAACGAGGAGTAATATATAAAACAACTAGTATAGTTGACCTCTCTCACCATCTTTTATGGGATGATCATTAAATTCCTTGTGAGGCTGCTTTCCTAGTCTGAATTTCTAATCCCAAGGAAATAGCAAGATGAGTCGAGAAAGGGACAAGAAGATGACATGAGAGATTGCATATGCTAAAAAGGGAAACTAAATATAGGGAAATAATTATTCATGTGACGAAACCGAAACCTGAAGATGGCTCTTGAGATGGTAAAGAGTGAGACCCTTTACTCCCATGACTCTCATGATAGTCTTTGGAGTAGCCTCTACATGTAAATCAGCAAAGGAAGGGATGAGAAGTGAAGGATGAGAAAAAGAAAGAAAAAGATGAGAGTAGCAGTGTTTGTACTGTCAGGTCCCCCGAGCTGCGTAACAGCATCAACAAAGCGTTCATGAAGCTCAACAGTCCATCTGAGGCGAGGCTTTGGATCTGTAGTGAGGACGAGGCCGGAGTCACCTTGAACACACATGGACCTGTCATGGGAATTCATGGTCGAGGGCTTCTTGGGGTGGAACATTCTCTAGCACGGTTTCTCTCACACACACGCGGGCACACAGAGATATATGAAAAGAGAGAAAGCTGCTGAGAAATACGGAGAGATTCAGGAACAAATGCTGATGGAGAATAGGTGCTTTGGTTAGGTTTATAATTTGAAGAAGAAAGAACGACGGCTGTGGATTTCGCTTTGGTTTCTCAAATAGCTGAGTCAAGAAAGAAAGAAAAGAAACCCAAATTAAATTGTTTCTTTATGTAACAAAAGCTGTCCCCACATTCCTTTGCCAAAAGAAAGCAATACTCTTCTCCTCTAATAATCCAATATACTACTACGTAACTAGGTTTTCATACATCCTAAAWTCATTTTATTTTTTCGAAACATTTTTATTTTTTTGGAACTATCACCTTGTCACACGATTCTCTTGCACCCCTAGTTGGAAGAAAGACTTGGTCAGCTTTTCTTAATCCAAATGGCCATCAAAATGTACGAATGATGTTGTCTATGCTCTTTCGGAAACCTGCAGTCTGCGTATTCAATACTTATCTGGCTCTGTATTTCTTGAAGAGACTGACCCGCCGAGCGCATAGAAATTATATAGACACTAGCTAGTACGTATTGGTGTTGGTGTAGGGGGGATTATAATATGAGAAAAGGAGAACAATGGCATGTTGTTATACTGGAAATTGCTAACTTTAATTATAATAAATGTTGGGGGGGTGGGGGGGGGGGGGGGGGGGGGGGGGGGGGGGGGGGGGGGGGGGGGGAAGGAAGGGGCGTGATTCGAAGACGAAAGCATAAAAGGGGAGCGGATTGTGAAGCTTTTGATGGCGAGTGGGAGGAGGAGGAGAGTTACCGGGACCCTCATTTTTTTTTGTTATAAATCTTCGTCTCTCTTCGTCTCTCTAGTGCTTTTGTGGAATAGAAGATTGTTCTCTCTTTACTCCCAATCTCCCATGCATGCAAACGCAACAAGAAGAGAATAGGTCAAAGCCGAGCAAATGGACAGTTGGGACCCTATTCCTCATAGTAAAAGAGGTAAAAATTACAAGAAAGTAAAGGGTCTTCAGTATATGTATGCAAAAGCAGTGAAATGGTATTGATAAAAACAAATATGTAAAGGAGGAAAGGGTCTCACGCTATACTACTTCCAACTCAACTCCTTGAAGAGAATAAATGCTTTCTTCTTTCACAATCAAAGCAAAGATTCCCACATACTTTTTCTAGTTTTTCTTATTATATTACTACTCAATCTATCTCATACATACACAATCCTAAGGCCACATGCACATAGGATCCGCTGTCAAATCATCAAATACTACGTATTTTTACACATTTTCAAGATAATTATAAGACAAAAAGGTCARTTTTAACATAGATGATAGATAGAAAAGGCAATATGGGATTGGGTTTTAAGGCAATATGTTAGCTTRATTTTTAAGCATCTTTATACGCTTTACCTGCCAATTTATTCCTATATCGATGAATATATTCCCAAGCTTTCTTTGTTTGTTTCAGCTGAATTTATGCTGCATGCTGCGGGTCCCTCCCTTCTTCSGCCTCCTTTACATTTTTCGTTAAACTCATCTCATAAAATTGCATTTTTCCTTTGATCTTAGACCTCCTGCTGTTCTAAGATACACATTTGTCATAAACTTAAAGACCCACAAGGCAGTGGGTAGAATCTGATACCTTCCTGCTTTGCTTTGGACCATTTTTTCATCTTTGCACCTCACTCAATTTGAAATTTGTTCCTTCTCTTTCTTTCTCTATTATATACTACTATATTATGAGCCAGAAGAAGTAGACTTGGGTGCCTCATTTGTGATTTCAAACCATTGATTCTTGGTGGGCTGGTTACAGGCTACAGCCCAAATCTGCATACAACAATTACTCCAGAGGATACCACCACGTCTGTCCAATATCACTAGCCCAAACAGACCAGGAATTTTTTTGCATTTCATGCCCATTCATTCTCATKCATTTGCAAATAGAGACACAAGGCATGAAGAGCTCATGGCAACACAATTTAGAACAAGCTGTAGCTTACAAAAATCCAACAGGTGAAAACGACCTCCGAGCAAATCTCCAATAATTTATAAACAGACGCAATGAGGATCCATCGCCAGTTCACCAGTGCCTTGATGTTCATTCCCTCGGCAATATGGACCAGTCATTGATTTTCTCTCACCTTAGGTTTCCTAAACACACATATTTCATCTGCAATAAAGCAGTAGAATGTTAGTTTGAAACTCTCATCATCTTTCTCTCTCTTGCGAAGCATAGAATGCAATTGAAAATATGCACCTCCAAGAATTCATCCATTCCATACTTCGAACCTTCCCGGCCAAGACCCGATTCCTTCACGCCTCCAAAAGGAGCCACCTGTATACTAGATGATTAGTATCATAACTAACCTTTTTCCATATATTTCACTGCTGTGCTGGAAAAGGCCCACCTCAGTTGAAACTATTCCCTCATTGACTCCAACTATTCCATATTCTAGAGCTTCAGAGACACGCCATGATCGTTGAATGCTCGTGGTGAATATATATGCTGCCAAACCTTGAAAGTTGGAAAAATAAATGAATGCTAAATCAGTTTTCATGCATCAGTCCAATCTGTATTATAGCAGGACTTCCTTTAGCAGAAACTCAAARCCTTATCATATTACTTAACCGAATATATATTCTTCCAGAAATGTTTTTATTCAATATCAGAAATTTCTTCAATAAAACAGATTTGCAAGTTTACASTTCTCTAGACAAACCTGCATTAGTGTCATTAGCCATATGAACAGCCTCTTCCTCAGTTTTAAACTTCAGAAGGGGTGCAACAGGACCAAATACTTCCTCTCTGTAAGCCAGGATATCAAATTAATTACGGAAACAAGAGAAGAAAGCCACTTGCAGATCAGCATAGATTTCCTACAGATATCTCAGCCCTCAAAATGAAGGTACTGCCCKTCTTATTTGCAATCAAAACCAAGAACATATTATGCACCTTACCTGGATATAAGCATCTCATTCTTGACATCTGTAATCACAGTAGGCTCGTAAAAATTTATCCCAAGACTGTGTCTTTTTCCGCCAAGAAGAACTTTGGCACCCTTCAATCAGTAAAGTGAGACATATTTTGGTTGGTTAGATAGAGGTGTTTCAGCAAAATCATCTCATCTACCAAATGAGTTCATATGTCTAGCAATATTGTAAACTAAGAACTAGTTGACCTTGCTTGAAAGGGTATGCTATCCACAATCTGAAAGGTTGTTCCAGAGTAAGCCAACACAGTGTTCAACAAATGGAACCACCTACCTTCTCAAGTGTAGGCCTGTGCACATGTACCCCTATCCTTGCTTACCTTGGCAGAAGCTCTGTGCACTGGCTCTGTACTTTAGCATGACTTGTTTTGAGAAAGCAAGTGCTCTTTTTCTCCTTTATTTAATAAAACATCATTCCTCTTCTTTAATAATGTCCATATCAACCTTTAAATCTAGTGCATATGAACTTTAGAATCTGCAGTAAAAAGCTTTCAAGTTTAAAGTTTAGGCTATCAGCAAACCTTTGATACGGCATCTTGAACCAATGATTCCACCTGCAATACAAGTCCACAAGGGTTCAGTCAGGGTAGATATTCATACTTCAGCATCATCACACTTTCTTCAAAGAAAAAGAAAAGAAAAAATAAATAAATATTAGATCTTGACCTTTTGTACAGCAGCTTCATTGATTAGAGGGCCCTGCAAAAATTGAACCAACAATAAGTCCAACACTTGAGTTGCTTGTTCTCAGTTAATAGGAAGAGGAAAACTGCAAGCATACAGTAAAGAGGATGAAATATCATTGCAAGCAGTTCCACAGCAATTAGACATAGGAGAATAAAAGAAGCAGGACAGCACCACCATTAATAATCAGCAAAGTGCCATCGCCATACTTGGAGAACACAAATGCAGTATAATGTAAAATACTGTACCGATAAAGAATGAAGTGGGAGCATCTAGAAGTTCAATTCTCTTGAATTTAGTAGGGGAAGCAGTCACCTGAACCACACCTTCACCAAAACCATCGCCAACTTTCATATTCTGCACAGCATTTGAAAAGGCATCAGCAAAKTTGTCGTAGATCCCTGTAAAAGAAGAAAGGGAGACCAAAATGCATCTTCAGATCCCCAAGAACTGAAGCAAAAAAGAAAATAAATAAGAAATTTAGTCATATAATCTGAACAGTGAGTCATTTTCCATTTCCGAGTTAATATGTACCAGTCTCCCAGCTCAAACTTACAATTTCAAAAAACTTGGTACAAGCTGGAATACATATTTTAGAAAAGAAGCGACAGAATTAGTTCTACTGAAATTGGGATTCTATCTTTTGTAAATCTACTAAATTTCTTCTTTATACTTGCTGGGAAAAAGAGGAAAAATGCAAAGCAATAACTTCTGAGTCGAAATAACATTACATTCTCAAAGCACTACTACGCACACGTATGTACATGCATAGCATGCCCTTGGTCATGTTTCTTCCCCTTTTACAGCAATCATCGGTGCAAGAATGCAGCATCCACATTCAGCATATAGAAGCTCTTATTCTAATAGAAAACCATTCATATAACCTTGATTCAGCAGCAAAAAATACTTAAATGTCATGAACCTAATACTACAAGTTTGCGTGATTGAAACGCGAGGAATTCAGCAGAAAATTTTACCCTATGTTGCCAAATTAGTAAAAGTTAACCACTTTACCATGATAAAAACTTATGTACGTTACAGAATTAAGTCCACCACTTGCATATCAATGTAGATATTCTGGCMCTTTCTTCTAAAAAGTGTATCTTTGTTACTCCACAGATATACCTCCGTGTTTATAAGTTCTATTACTGTCCAGATCTTTAAAAGAAAGCTCAAATTTCAAGTTAAGTTCTAGGTCCGGGTATCCTGAATGCATCAATAGTCAGAAAAGTTCTGTTGCCTTTTTTCTCATAAATCAAGTGAGCTGTTACATTGCTAGGGACCCTCTAATTTCATGAGTCTTCCCCAACCCAAACCTTGCTTTTGTGACCTCCAAGATATATCAACTTACAAAAAGAATGAAATTTCCTTCATATACAAAATTATTTTGATATTTGACAGATGTTTGTCTGCTATGAGAAGCAAAAGGAAACAAAAATGAAACAAATGGAATAAATAACCCACAATTACTATATAGAAACTTGTATGAATAAAATAAGGCACTAAATCACATGCCTTCTTGCACAAGAACTCTATTTGCACATACGCATGTCTGTCCACTATTACGAAATTTAGTAGCCAACTGCAAAAGCAAAACTCATATAAGTTAGTGTAAAGAGGGTGTGCAAAATGTAATAGCTGAAGGCTCTGCTGTTTTGCAATAGCAGCATGACTTACAGTCCCTTTTAGAGCCACTTCAAGGTCTGCATCATCAAAGATTATGCAAGGTGCATTACCACCAAGTTCCAGGGATACCTACAAAAATGAAAGCATAAGTAAGCAGGAAATATTTCACCAAKTGCTATAAATGTTCCTTGAAGTGCCCAAGCATACCTTTTTAACAGTCCGAGAAGAACCTGCCATTAATTTCTTTCCAACAGCAGTTGATCCAGTGAATGTGATCTTCCTTACCTAATAATTTCAACAAAAGAATAAGATGTGATCAATCTCAACTGGAATTGTGCCTACATCAGAGCTCTCTCAATAAGATATTTACATCACAACGTCAAACAAGAAAATGTAATATCTGACATATAAAGGACATCAACCTTGGGACTTGAAAGTAAGGCTTCCCCGATTTCAGGAGCGTTTCCCATTACAACATTCACCACCCCCTGCATGATCATGACATCACCATCAAAGTAGCATTARAAACAAGACCTAAGAAAGTTTTTAAACTTTGTGGAGAACAAAAGAAGAATGATCCAGACCAGATTAAATATATCACTAAAAAGTATATAATTTTTTCAACTAGAAAGACAACAACATAATTAGATGCTTAAGAAATACTGACATGTCTGTAAAAAAGGAAAAAGACAATTACCGGTGGTACTCCAGCTTTAAGAGATAGTTCAGCTGCCGCTAAAGCAGTCAATGGCGTGAGTTCAGAGGGCTTTATGACCACAGTACAACCACAAGCAAGGGCAGGACCAACCTGGTAAAATGTTCACTTTTATTGATAGGCACGCACTAAGGACTATCTGGTTCTCACATGAAATGCATAACTATTATTAAGAAGCCATGAGAAACCCACTTTTCTAGTGATCATAGCCAGAGGGAAATTCCAGGGCGTAATAGCACCAACAACACCAACTGGCTGCACAAGAGAGAAAAAGAAACCATCTTTCTTTGATATGGAGAAAAGAATTTGGAAGCAGAGAGAAGACTGGTTGTGATAGATTTGTATAAATTACTGTAATTGAGAACTATATGACATAAATCCTTTCATAAAATTAGAAAGAAATGCTTGATGTGCCAGGTCTTGTGCATCTAGATACATAACGTTCTCAACTGGCACTTAGTACTATCATAGACGAGTATGTGCAAATGGGTATAACATTTTTATGCACCATCCGGAGGAAGAAGCTTTCTCTTCAGTCATTATCCCATTTTAATCTGACACAGAGGAATGGGTAAGGCATATGATATGACTTGGAATGAATAAAAAAATTTCTTTAGATTATAAACCATAAACTGGGAAAAGATATGCCAACAGCATAATAGAATGCACACAACAAATTGTGAGCACTTGGGGGAAAAACGGTGTACAATATATGCTGCTACTATTATCTTATGATTAGCAAGTTCAGAACATAATAGTCTGAGCAAGAAATGATTCCTTTACCAATTATAACATTTCTATTCACCATATCCTACTGCTGACAAAGCAAATCACACATTAGAAATGAGCGTTAAATACTCTTACACCAATCCTTTAATATTGAACTTAACCTTCATTTTCTTGGTTTCACCAATCATATTTGAACTTTCAATTAGGGAAAAAGGACATGTATGTATATGTTGTATTTTGACTGATTCTAGTCAAATGCTGTATTTCATGCCAAATATCATATATGACCAGACTTAGTCATCTTTAACACTATACGTTTAGGTCATCAAATGCATTTTGAACAAGTTTCCTGCATAAAATTCTACTATTTTCTAACAAAGAACTCCACACCAAGTTACCCAAAAACATCAAGACATGCTGTGCACAAGTATCAACAAACAATAGACTTCCACCACTTTAATATCGTTTAGTGATTATACTTAGAGCAACCATATTAGACAATTTAATATTTGGCTTACCAGGTTATAGAATTCAAGAAAGGTTTCAAACGACCTCCTTTAACCACTTTGATAAAACAAACATAGATAACTCTGTAAAAGGTGAATACTTACCTGCTTCAAAACAAACAAACGGCGATCCACAAATGGTGATGGAATGATGTCACCATATATTCGCTTAGCTTCTTCTGCAGCGAATTCAATGAAACCAGCCCCGTAGCTGACCTGAAAAATGCATGCTTTAGTAGTATTTACTGAAAGAGAAGTTCTCCAGAACTAATACTGGGATATAGAAGCCATTCTGAGAACTGGATACCTCACTGATGGCCTCCTTTAGAGGTTTTCCTTGCTCCAATGTTATAAGTTGTCCAAGCTCCTCTTTATGCGCTATTATTAAGTCATACCTTAAATACAGAAAGACATTGCAGTTTACAGATGTTATGCATATAGAATTTTTAGACCTCAGTGCAAATGATAATTTCTCGGGAAGTTGGATGCCATGGTATCAATAGTCTCTCCTGTCATGAACTTATTTAGATGAAAATTTGCTTTTCCAGGTTATCAGTGACAAGTGCACCCATGGTTTTAACACCAATTATCCACTCAATTGTTTCTGAAGAAGGATTACAGTTAGAAATATTTCAACAGTTTTCCTCAAGGATGTTTGAATATTGCTAAACGCCTTTCTAATAACTAAGCTAGAGATGTCATGCAATAGATGAACATTTGAATAAAAGAAATCCAAAAACTAGAGGTTATTTTTACATCTAGATTTTTATATGGCTCACAAACTTTTGCAGGACATCAATTTGCCGTACCAATTCCTTAAACGCTTGCCCCTTTCAGCAGCAGTCAGTTTGCTCCAAGCTTCATAAACAAAAGATTGAATGTATAAATACCCAATATAAATCTTTAAGTATCACTAAGGAGAAACATTAGCGTGCGTAACTGATTTCTAAAATACTTGCCTCTGCATGAATAATGAATGTTATGGCTTATATTCTATGACAAGGAAGAAAATAATTTTGAAATATCCTACATGAGAAAAAACGAGTAACGAGTGAATATCATGGATAATACATATATATATATATATAAGAACTTTTTTTTAAACATCTGAGAAACTTCTTTTGTGTTTGATCCACATTCCCTCCTATGATATATCAAAAGCCAGTCTCGTAACCTTACCAACTTCTTCAGAATCTCAGTTTAGATATGTGGCTATGAACAGTATTCTGARAGYACAATCCAAAAAATTCTCTGGGTAGTTCTAGTCATTCTTTGCACTCTGGTGTTAAGCGCACCTACCACCAATTACCATGTAAACCATGGCTATATTATGAAGAAATTATTATTTCAGTAGATTTACTGAAGCGCCATATAGATAGTAACTAAACACAAAAAGTGTTATTTTTAATAGCAATTCCTAAGTCCTACAGCAGACTTTGAACTTCAAATTCGTACAACATAATATATAGAATTTTCACTAGGCAAAGAAGATTACTTCCCGTATAAGCTAAATTAGGGATCAACAGGCAGGTRGTCCATCAAGGCCACAATGTTTTACTATTCGCTGCTACAAAGTTCTGCAAATAAGTTTTTCTAATGGCAAACATCCATCGTGTTCCACTGACTATTCAATTGAAAAGAGAAACGGAAAAAATCAAATGATTTCTAAAGTATCACATTACCAAGATGAAGAAAAAGGATCACATTATAAAAGGCACTCACACTTGAATGCATCAGATGCTGAAGCAATTGCATTATTTGTTTCCTTTCCACCCATGCATGGGACATTTGCAACAGCTTCACCTGTAGCAGGATTGCACACCTGCCACACCAAGAAATAGAATTGTAGTAAAGATGGTAGCACAGAAGCCAATGGCTTTCTTGATTTCCAATGAAGCATTGGGTTTGATTGTTAGCTTTTCTTTCCTTTTTCCTTTTCTCCATGGATGAGGKGGGGAGGGGGGTGATAGTCCAGAGCAAGAAAACCTGTCGCACCATGATAGTTTTCCCATCATAGGCATCTGTCCATTTTCCAGCAATTAGGCCTTGGCTTTGCAGGAAGCCAGAGCTGTTCAAACGAGCTGCAATGTCTTGTGCTTCTGTACTCATCTGAGCAACAAAACTTCTTATTTAAACGCACCTTCGATAAATCAATAGCAATGGACAAAAATAAATTCTTTGGGTTCACCCAAATCTAAGAAAGCAAAAGATGCAATTAAAGAATTTCTTTCAATGTCTAAATTGCTCGGAATTAGATGATAAGTATGAGCACTGGCCAAACTAACAGATGCGAAAAATTTCTTCCAGCAGTTAAAAGTGTGCAAATACTATAAGGAGCGTTATAAAGCTTGATCTTGAGATCTTCTACTTGATTACATGCGACTTCACTAAAAATGGACATCAATTTTGACTATAAATTTGCTAATAATCTTAGACATCAATTTGCTTATTTTTACGGCCGGCGTGAAAATCCTCAATATAAAGACGAAGGTCAGCCTTTGATAAGGCATTCTTTTTGGCTCTCTAGAAGTGGACAAAAAGAGAACTTATCCAAACGGATGAAGAAACCATTTTTGTAAATTCTCCTTTGATACCTTTTGAGAATGAAATCACTAACAGCCTACATATCCGGCCTGGGGAGGACAAACTTTTAAATCAAGGCTTCCTRGATGTGAAGTAGAGAAGAATGATTCCAGCGAGTTAAATTTAATGAAAAGAGTAACTAATGGATAGACAAATGGTACAAGTATATTAAAGATACAGAGACAGAAACGCCAGTCCTGATGCCGAAGCATAAAAAATACGAGAGTGGAGTCAACAGAGCTTTGCATGTGAAATAACGTAAGTAATTTACCTGGCGCATGAAGATGGTTGGGGATGTCCGCTGCAATTGCGAGTGAGTGAAGGGCGTCCGAGAGAGAAGCCTGCCGGAGAAGAACGTCATGCCTACGCCAGTGACTCTGCGTGCCCAACAAACCATTTCCGTCCCAATTCCGGATTGATACTGATTGATCTCTGATTAATCCTGCTCAGAGTCAGTAGTAAGTGAAAGCATACATAAAATGGCGAAATGTTGGGAATCCAAATGCCGCCGCCGCCGGAGTTTTCTGATTTTGAATTGAGCTACGCTTGCAAACTCGGGCATGCTAATCGGGTTGGGTGAGTAGGACAGCCCGAACTCAACCCGAATTCTAAATTAAAGCCCAAGCTCAGTCCACGCGAACAGAACCCCACCGCGTTCCGAGTCAACCGAGCTCACTTAAAAAAAATGATAAACTTAAAGAAAATTTACTTTTCCATTTTAGACTTAAATTACAGTTTAAAATTTAACTCCTTTTAATTCTATAATAACATCTCTTTTTTAAAATATAAATTCGACTAGATAAAAGAATTTTTTCATGAAAATTTTTAATCAAAATAAGTTATAGAAAATATTTCGGCACTTGTATTTTTTTACCCATAATATATATGATGAACTTGATAATATAAATTTTGAATATAATATTAAGTAGCCGCAATTATACTTAAACTTTTTATTTTAAGAAAATTATAGTTAAATATTACTAAGACACCTTTTTGTTTACTAATTAATACAAAAGTTTATTATGCCAAGAATATGTGGGAAATAAATCTAATTACTTACGACAAATGAACTATTTAGTAATTATAATTATCATAGCATACAAATTACATGAATTTAAACATCAATGCATCATTTTATCAACTAACACAAACGATTATGGGATCAATAATTATTAACAAAAAATAAATCATTCTAAATTATTTATAATAATTTTTGATTGATTACTAATTTATACAAAACGAAACATAGTTTATAATTAAATGAATTATTTAATTATCATGTTATGTGTAGTTAAATTTTATCTTTCATTATTATTGTGACTTTCATCGCTATATCATATAACGTGTATAAGTATTATATGTATAATATTATTCGTATATATTTTGTGCTAGTCAATGGACTAAATATAAATAAACTCAAACTCAATTTAAAGTTAGATAAATGATTTTTCAATACAAATACAATAACATCAAAGGTTTATTGAATTTGTTTAAATATGACCCTATTACCATATTAAAATATATTATTTTTTTGGTAATTGTATRAATAGGATTCACTTAATCAATTTTACTGGACTAATTAACACACTTAATAATACAATTTACTTTTATTATTAGAAAAGAAAGAAAAAAAATCAGACAAGACTAATAATTCCTAAATAATTTTCATGGTCGATCGAGAGATGTTTGAATTTGTAGATTAATAAATATAATCAAATTCCTTTTGCTTTTATACACAGAGGAAGGAATCATATACACGAAGCGCTTCCGTTGGTGTGCTAGTCAGCAAAGAAGCGCTATAAACCAGAGCGCGTAGTTTGTTTTGACCGGAGGTTGAACAAGACTCTGCTCTTTTTACCTGGCGTTCTATGTTCTAGAAACATGACTACTAGTAGAGCCGTAGAGGATACCGAGGATGCCTATGGTGGTGGACTGTAGCGTTCGGCCGCGCTAACYCGTAACTCCCATTAGAATACTTCCAATTACCAGACCAGCTGAGCTCCCCAAAGCTTTCTGCTTTCTACAGCCCTTCCTTTTATATTTCCTTTTACTGTTTTAAGACATCAGGAGAGGAGAGAAGACAATTCAAAGTCAAAGAAGAAGGGTTGGAGAGAATTCGACCCAATCAACTCACCCACCCACGTCCTCCTCCAGAGTCCAATATCTTCTTCGGAGGACTTGTGATCGTATCGATTGCCTGTTTCTTTCCATTATCTTCCCTCGATCTTCTTTTCTTCCGCTGATTTTGTTCTTTCCTTGTTCTGGGTTTTAGTTTCCCACAACCAAAGCATAGCCCTGCCCTTCTTAAGTGATGAGCTCCAACGCTCCCTCCTCCAGTGCCGGAGGACCTGGATCCGCCGATTCTACGCCTGCCACCAGAAATTCCAAGCGTCCTAAATGTATTTTTGCTCCTTTTTTTATTTATTCTTTCTTTTGTCAGCAAAGATATTTTGATAAATCGCTGATTCTGTAATTTTCTTTCCATAATTCCTCGGGGCTATCTCCAAAAAATTGGTCTTTTAATTATTGGAAAATTAATTCGGGATTTTCTAATATGGGCAATATAGGTTTCATTTGTATTTTTTGTATTAGTGCTATCTTTATTATCTGTTTATATACTTAAATAAAAATTTGCCCTCATTTGTGTCTCAGAATACTTCAGTCTCTGTATAAACTTTGTTGTTCAATTGTATTATTCAGATTCAAGGTTTACACAACAGGAGCTTCCAGCTTGCAAGCCAATACTGACGCCCAAATGGGTTCGTTTCAAGATTTTATAAACTTGCTGTATTCATGTAGATTTGTAAGTTTTAGTAATTCTGTGAACTGATGCACTTCTCTTTTTTTGCTGCCCATGTATTGCAGGTTATATCAGCATTTATGCTTGTCACCGTTGTATTTGTCCCAATAGGAGTTGCTTCTTTATTTGCTTCTCGCGATGTAAGCCTCAAATTTACCAAGTTTTGTGCTTCGTGARCTATCCTCCAAGAAAAATACTTACTGCGATTTCTTTGTTTCTTCGTCAGGTTGTAGAAATTGTTGATCGTTATGAAACTGAGTGCGTACCTCCAAATTTCAAAGATAATAAAGTAGCATATATTCAAAGCTCCGTAGATAAAACATGTACGAGAATTCTCACTGTGAGTCCCTTGACCATATATTTACTTATTTTCCTTGTTCAAGCTTGCAATCTCCAGTTTTTCTCTTATTTTTGTTGATAACCTCTTGTCTTGTTAATTTAATCAATCTGCAAACCCCTTATTTTCAATGACATAATGCGAATAAGTATGTAATCTATTCTAGGTGACAAAGGATATGAAGCAGCCAATTTATGTGTATTATCAGCTGGACAACTTCTACCAGAACCACCGCAGGTGCATATCTGCAACCTTACCATATAACGTGCTAAGCATTTCTTTCCATTAACAAAGATGTTACACTGGGAGCTTCTGTGCTGTAAAAATGCAGCCACTCTGGAATAATGCTTATCAGATTGATGATGCGGCGATTTACTTCTTAAGTGAACTCCTGCTAAATTTAATCAGTATTCTTTTTGTTACTTGGCGTATATGTTTGTGAGAAATTTTTGACTTCAGAACGAATTAATTAAGTATGCAATGCTGCAATGAGGCTACTGCYGAGGGGCAGAAGACATGGAGTCCTCGAATAAGAGGCTTCATGTCTGTCTGTGTCACTAGTAGGCCCAGTTTATTTGCCTCGAAAATATGTCATATGTTGATCTGTATCCAACTACTTGTTGGTTCTCTTGTTTTTGTTATATTCTAGTTTCCTTTTCTGTCTATATTCAATGTCTTTTTACCTTTGGTTATGTACTTTCAGGTACGTAAAGAGTAGAAGTGACCAGCAGTTGAGAGATCCTAAAGATGAGAACGACACAAGTGCTTGTAAGCCTGAAGATCAATTAGGTGGAAAGCCAATTGTTCCCTGTGGCCTTATAGCTTGGAGTTTGTTCAATGACACTTACAGTTTCTTCCACAATAACCAGCAATTGTCAATAAACAAGAAGGGAATCTCATGGAAGAGTGATAGAGATCACAAATTTGGGAAAGATGTTTTCCCCAAGAATTTTCAAAATCGATCCCTTATAGGGGGTGCACGTCTTAATGAATCTATACCGGTAAGCCTTTAGCCCTTATGTTAAGAGTAGTTAATCTGAAAGATGAGGACCACCTGACTAATTAAAATTTCAATAAATAACTTATCCACAGAAGAAAAGCCACTGTTGACTTATTAGAGGAGAGATAGCTGAAAAGAAAATCAGGGGTAAACAAAATTAAAGCTGGACATAGTTCTCTTATTTAGATTATGAAGTCATCATATCAGTTCTTCAGTTTTACTTGTGCACAGAGCATGTGATAGTCTTTGGATGCACTGAATCACCCTGGGGCAGCATGCCTCAGTGTCCCTCTCTCTCTCTCTCTCTCTCTCTCTCACAGCTTTTTTGCAATGAATTTGGAAATGATTGGAGTGTTCTTTGCACTCCACTATTTTTACTAATATTTGTACTTGAATGAGGCTAGTAATATTTTGAAATCTATTCCATGTAACAGTTGAGTGAGCAGGAGGACCTGATTGTGTGGATGCGCACTGCAGCTCTKCCTACATTCAGAAAATTGTATGGAAAAATAGAGGTGGATCTTCGTGCTGGTGATACCATCAATGTTACTCTGCAGAACAACTATAACACCTATAGTTTCAACGGCAAGAAGAAGCTCGTGCTTTCTACAACCAGCTGGCTTGGTGGAAAGAATGACTTTCTTGGTATTGCATATCTTACTGTTGGTGGGCTGTGCTTCTTTTTGGCAATGATATTTACGATTATATACCTAGTTAAGCCCAGGTATGTTTGTGCTATTATTTCTGTTCCTTTATCTGKTACATCACCTTGTAGTTATGTTTTTAATATTTCTTTAGGCATGGGGTGGTCCTCTATTGTTTGTCTATTTTATTTAGTATTTCTATCAGCATGGTTGTCGTTCACATCACTAGCCATTTTAGGGAATCTAATGGAGGTAAAAGCTCAGTCTGTGTTTACTTCCGTGAAGCTTTAGGATTGAAGTTTGGTCAAAATTGATCTTGGTACTTGGCTCATTGAAAATCCAGCTGAAGAATTTTATGTTGTTTCAGAGATTCAATGAAATTCACCATGAAAATTCCRATTCTAAGAATAATGCCTTTTTGCTTGACAAGCATGAGCTATCCAACCCCAGTTGTTAAATGGCATAAGATTTATATAGAGTAATGGATTTTGGTATTCTTGTGTTTTTGAGAAATTAGCAATTATGATTATATAATTTCTGCACAAATAAGAAGGTAGATACAGATTTAAGTAGACACCCAGAAAAATCTCATTGGCATGTTCTTAGCATTGATAWGTAGTTCAATTTTACGATATTATTTTCCAAACAGTTGTATCTGAAGTGAACTGTTTGTTCTTTTTGAGAACCATGCATAAGTTTCCTATTTCTTTTGGTTCAGGCGGCTTGGGGATCCATCTTACTTATCATGGAACAGGAATCCAGGAGGACGCTAAGCTATAGCTCGAAGACTTTCCAGGGAATTGACTTGAGCATATCATTCATGGCAGTGGATATAAGTATTCCGTCGTAATTTTGCAAGCTGTATGTATTGTATGTAAGCTTGAGATCATATGGTTTTGGAACTTCAATCTGGGAAATCATAATGTACTTAACAATTTTATGCATTGTTTTAGGTGTTCATTAAATAGCAATTATTGACCACAAGACAGCATCTTGTTTTTTTTTTATTTATTTGAGGTGGTTGAGCTAGCATTTCCTGCTATTCAATTGCTTTTGCGGGGCTGCACGCTTTAAGTGCCTACGGGGAAATGCAATGACCAGATATTTGTGTGCCAAAAATATCATCCCCATTTCATTGTGATTCAAATTTGGTTTTGGTTTTGGTTTTAATTTGCTGAATGGTTTTGAATTTTGCACTGGAGGATTGGGAATTATATGAATGCCGGTTTGGTGATTCCTCCAAATGGAAATGGTCGTACAGTTAAAAGATTTCCATATCTTTTGCCTTATATGTGGAGCCTATTATCTTCCCTTTCTCCCTTGGTTCCGCGGATAATGAGTTATGGATTTGAAACTATTGGTCTTGAATGATTGCACAAAAGGTTATAAATCTGCTCAAAATTGAATACGAGTAAAACAGTATGGTCCTGTTATTAATCTTTCCAGGTGAAACCTGAAAAATAAAGTGCTTTCTTTGGCTAATGTTCTACAATAATGTGCTTATGGATCTAAAAATATCTAGCAACGGAAAGCTTTAGATATTGGTGGTTAAGTGATATTTGTCTAGTTAGAATAGGAAAATATATCAAGAACCAGTACGGTATATGTGAAGCAGTAGTTCTGCTTTTACTTTTGCAACCAGAATGTGGACATGTACCATTGAAAAAGAAAAAAAAAAATACATGAACCAATGCATTGCCAAAAAGCARAGGCCGATACAGAATGACTAGCATTAGTTACAAAGCAAAGCCCTTCTAATTGTAGCATTCCACAGAGACGTCTGGTCACCTTGATGCCTGTGCAGGCAGGGACAAAGACTATAGTTACTCGAGCTATATCCCCTCTCGATAGGATGGTCCAATGGTATGATCACAGGCAGCTAAGTCACATGCTAAGGTGGCTGAAACTCAATGCACTCTAAGCAAGATATTGGAGAGATATGCACCCTCTGGATAGGATGGCTCGATGGGATGATCACAGGCTGCACCTGACTGCCGAAGAACCGTGATTCTCCTTCCTGCCATAGATGCAGCACCCTGTATAGAGGAGGAAGCACGGTCAATTAATCTCAATATGAAGTTGGGATGGCATTACATTACATTACATTACATTAAAATGGGACAGAAATCCAAAAGGGTTTGTGGGCTTTCTCCCCACCGCAAAATTCAGAAAGAAGGCCTCCAGTTGATGCACAGTGAAGCATTAATTCACAAACTACCAGTAACCTTTATTTGGCATCTTTAGATGATTTTTTGAGTCACATACACTGTCTAGACGACAGAGGAAGCCCAATGGATGCGCAAAAAATTGATATACCAGTGAAATAACTTATGGTTTCTCAAGGTAGCCATTTCCAGTAACCACATATAATGCCACATGAATACTGTCAACCACATAAATGAGCTCCACTAAGCTGTGGAATGCAGGTTACAATGCTTTTTGTTTTTCTGTCTTCTCTTATAACCCTTTTGGAATTTGACCTTGAAAGTCATATATACGTCGAGGAACTACAGTCCCAGTGATTGATTCGTAGTGTGTTAACTTGCTAACGTAACCCAGGCTGCAATACTGGCACGCTGCATAGCACCTGGAGCTGAGAAGTGGGGAAGGTCTTTAAGTCTTAAAGAAAGGAAGTGGGCACGAAGTACTAAACCTTTATACAAATATATAATTCTCATCCTGGTCCTGACCAAAATAAATCAAACTTGCCTGAAGAATGCGCAAGAGCGTTCCACTTTGAGTCATAGCTCCAGAACATGAGCAAGTCATAAGAAGACCATTCTTTTTTGTTAATTGCATCGCCAAAGAGTTCAGGTTCCTATACATGCCAGATGCGCTTTGCAGAACCTGGAAGTAGAATTCAGTGAGCATCACGAAGCACCATAACCCTTCATAAACAAAAGCTATGTAAACTGCCAAGACAACGTTGAGAAATTATAGTAAGGCTCTTATGAAGCCAAAAGAGGCTTATCATTCATAAATTCTACAGTTGCAGATGTAAAGAATTCTACAAGAAACTAAAACCAGAAGGACAAAAAATGTTGCACAGAGCAAGCATGGTATTTGAATTAGATAAAACCTTGCGAAGAAAGCATAAACCAAGCATGCTGCAATACCTTTCTACGAGGTGCTAACTTAGGTGGATCCAGGATAACTATATCCCATAGGTCATCTCTTGCTATAGCATTCTTCATAAACTCAGATGCATCTTTCTTCAGAAATGATATTTTTCCTGGATCCAGGCCATTTAGGACAATGTTTTTGTTGGCAAGTTCCAATGCAGCCAGAGAGGTATCAACACCTTCCAAAACAAGGAGTACAATCAGCAAATGCATGCAAAGATAGATAACCTAGAATGTTGGACGGCGGAACAAGTAGAGAATAGAGCACTTAAGAGAGTGTAGTGCTAGGACCAAGTCCTACAATTGCACAAAATACAGCCTCAAATCAAGAGATCATGACAATGAGAACTATCTGCATATTGCTTGTGTTTTGTAGCATATTTAGCTTTTAAACTCTCTACAGAAAACATTGTTCTAAAACAATTTGGACAAGCTTTTTATCCAAAAAAAATTTCAACTATTCATTTTCACTCTGAAAACTCCCATGAAGTTCAAATTTCAAATTATCTACAAAAACCCACATATTGGCCCCAAAACGCAAATTCAAKGTACCTTTTCAGATATTTTTTAAATAAAATTTGCCCAATTCATTAATTTATCTACTATATATTTTTTAACTATTCTATTAATTTATCTAACATGTGATGCCCGACAAAATCAACTCGAGCACAAAAAGAAAAATTCCTATCCCCATGCATTCACTATTTTCATTTTGAAAAAACTGAAAATTTTCACTTTGAAAATGTGTTGAAGCAAATTTCCGATTCTCTTAAAAGTAATGAAGGTCTAACCAGGAATCCCAAAAAAGAAAAAAAGAAGAAGAAAGAAAGAAAAAGGGACAGCTTTCCTGGATATTTCCCAATATCGTTTACTTTAGTATATATGTCACAAAACAGTTAAGTGCGGTGAATTTCAAGAAAAAAATATGCAAGAGAAAGGAACTAATTGCAAAATGAAAATGCTTCTTTCCATTTTCTGTACAAATGTCAAACTTCAGCAAAAGGAGACACAGTAAGACAGCAAATAATTAAAAGAAGAAGTTTGCAACTACAGGAATATATCTTTTGATAGAAGCAACCTCACTAAAACTTCCAAAGTATCTTGTCATCCTACAGACATACAAGAAAACAAGCCGTTTTTCAATATTTTTGTCCAGATGTCGACAAAGCTTTCTTCTATATGAAATCTTCTAGGAAATTTCCATGTCAAATGGTCTTTTGGGATTTACAGAAGTAAATAGGTTCGATCAACTTGTACAGTAGGAAGAGAGATTGATCCATCATGTGAATAAATAACTGACTCAACGAGTTTGTTTCAATAGATCAGTAATTGTTAATAGATGAYGACAAGAATTAACAAGAAGCATGGAGCATATGGTGATAGATTTACCAGTGACATTCAGAGCACCACCACTTGCAGCATTTAAAGCAAAACCTCCAGAATAGCAACAAAKGTCAAGAACATTCTGGCCATTTGAAATTGTTGACAAGAAGTGACGGTTTTCACGCTGATCAGCATAGAATCCTGTTTTCTGGCCAGCCAATGAGACTAAATAACAAATCCCATTCTCTGAAACCTGCCCTGACAAAAATGATTGAACAAAAGAGATTAAATGCAGAACATAAAGTTCKTGCCAGTGGACATTTCTTACGAAAACACGTGACAGTCTGCTATTGTAACTACAAAACATTTAACTGGCCAAGTGAACAAGTTTACCTTAACCTTCTCAGAAGCAGCAGATAGATCAAGTTCAGTTGAACCAGATAAATCCAATCCTTCTTCCTTCAAAATCTCGATGGAGGGTCTCCAACTTATATGATCGATTTTCATTAGTCTACTGATGCAAGCTTTTATCTGTTGCTTGTACTTCTCAACCCAAGCAGCTGATGATGCTATTACGGCTACATCTTTAAATATATCAACTATAAGGCCAGACAATCTGTCRCAAAACGGAGTAAAAGTAAGAACTGCATTCATGATCTATGATGACAGTTTTAAAGCAGGGTAAGAAATCTTACATTCTATTATGACATCATTTTCTCTTTCCCCAATTAGTAAAATCTTAATTCAAGTAAGAGATACTTGTTTTAAGAATTCTTTACGTCCTGTGCATGAAGAGATCATCAGGGACCAAATTTGACATATGAATGTCCATATATAGCAACGCATGAGTTCTACTTCAAGTGAATGTTCAACTTTGTACCGCTTTGAAAGTAGTTCTATTTAAATATGAAACTGACTTTTCCAAGTTTTTCAGAAGGGAATTTAGATTTATCGAATCAAACGAGCACTAAAATGTTCAGGCACAATTTTCTTCAGCTAGTTAAGRCTCGAAGATTATAATATTATTATCAAGTATGGTTATGAGGTGGAGTTTCAGTTTTAATACCTGAATAGAGATTACTGAAGCAACAAATAACTTCATGTGACCGTGTTTTCATCCTTATAAGGGCAGCATAACTAAGGAGGTGGAACGAGGTCAAAATCCAATGAAGCAATTGGAAAAGATTACGCATTTTTCATAAGCCTCCTGTAGAGAAGTAGGTAATAGAGAAAAATAAGCCAGGTCAACCCGTGGATATGATAATGTCTTCTTTAGGGAACAGAAAAAGTTTTGGTGTTTGTCATTATCTGGTTGGAATGATAGCTATTTTATATATAATTAATGAAAGTTTGGAGAAAGCATTGAATTTCCGATAAAAAGAATACGTAAAACATTCAGGTTTAAAGCATGTTGCAACAGCTCAGAACTGATTGTGTCTGATTTCATCACAAATTAATTCAATACTCTACTTTGTAAATAACTGAACTTGGTCAATTAGCTGAATGAGACTCATAGCATGGAGAACGATAGCCGTTGATTAAATCAAGTTTTACCATGAAAAAATCAAAGGTAGGTGCTGAAATCTCAAATCCAAGCTTGCTCCAGTAGAAAGTTAGCATACACGATKTTCTTTCGATTTCTAAACAAGGGGGGAAGGGAACAGGGATGAAGAACGGGGATGAATCACAAAACTGATCAAACCAAAACATATAGAAATCCTCTTCTTTTTACTCGCATGAAATCATACCCAAGAAATAGCTTCATGTGATGCTCAATTAGCAAAACTAAATTAAAGAACAAGAATATAAAGCATTTCTGTTGAGGAAGAGTAGAAGCTTGCAAGTACGATTGTCCCCATGACATGCTCCCAATCCCGTAATTTATGCAGTTAACATTCATATTCATAGAATACAAAGGGAACAGAAACTAACAGGATCTCCAAGAACTTGATAAGGTAATACTAGGAGATATACCTATCTCCCTCGCTATTRATGAGACGATATGCATTAGTATTAGCTGATGGAAGGCCTAAGTTCTTTCGCAGCTTAATAGCAGCGTCAATCCTTGTTTCAAGCAGTTTCTCCACATTTAAAGCGCAAGAAGGATCTCTGCGTGGTAGAGATTTAAGAATGAAATAAAAAGGCTTGAGTGCGCTTGGAAGGATGAGGAGAAGATAGACAAAATCGCATACTTGGATGCTTCATCCTCCAGTTGCATAAGCCGAACAGAAAACATGGAAGCAGAATTGTAGAGTCCCCAAGCAATGGGCTTTTCAGTCCCATCAGTCAGGAGG
This sequence comes from Rhazya stricta, assembly GCA_001752375.1. Lineage (NCBI taxonomy): Eukaryota > Viridiplantae > Streptophyta > Magnoliopsida > Gentianales > Apocynaceae > Rhazya > Rhazya stricta. Next base: position 132,416 of record MEJB01000018.1, read on the forward strand.
ACAACATCCCCTGTTCTGGGGGGTGGTCTGCCGATTATCCGATCAACGGCGCCGCTGTACACCATAGGATTACCGTCTTTAAATAGTTGAGTCTTGCCCTTTTTCAGGACAACCTTTGCCACGCCTGGAAAACCAACCCTGTTCGGTATGAATTAGAAATGCAGATCCCTTTCACCAATGAACTTGTCATGGGAAATGGTAGTGAAAGATTTTTCTAGATAGCCAGTAGTTGYTCAAATACTTAGCATTATCTAAAAAGAAATACACAGCGGGGGTAGCAAAAGGATGATTTGTGGAAAAAGCGTGGCTGTAATTACAAGCACTAATAGACAAATAAAGAGCAAGGGGAAGAAAGTAGACAGAATGAGACCATGGAAGAAACATATCACCTTTAGGACTGCTCGAAGCGATTTCCTGGAGGCTGGTGGTGCCCACAGAAAGAGACTTCAGAGCCATCAGCCGGCCTCCTCGTCCTCCTGCTGCTCCTGCTGCAATGGTTATCACCATTTCTGGTTTACTGCTGAGAGCTCCGACCGGTTAGGACAAGACTCGTATAATGGGAACTACAGTATGTATTCAGTTGTTCCATAGATAAAAGGCCTGGCCCAAAGCTAAAGCCTTTTACAGTTTTATGGGCCGCTGGTCCAAAAGGCTGTTTCAAAATATTCCATCCATAATCTAGACCATGACTGGGCTTGGACCGTATCTCTGTGTATACGTTCCTCTCTCTCCTTCCTCCCACAACCGCAGCCGACACTCCCTCACCTTCAACCCCCCTATCCACCAATCAATCACCCCCAGCCCCCGGCGACCGGCGAGTGCGAAGATCACGATTTCAGGTGTGCACATCTATCTTGCTCTCTCTCTTACGGGCGAATTTGATAGTTCCGTCGTTCCATATTTTCTTCTATAACTCCAGAGCTCCCATTAAGTAGCCGAGTACAGATGATTCTTTTCTCCCCACATGGATTGGATGGAAGCAGATAAACGCGAATTAATAAAAATGTAAAAGGTCGCCGGATTCTTTCCTGACCATATGGATAGAAAGAAAGTTGAAAGTTAAAAGGTCGCCAGAAGTAAATGATCCTATTCGACCAATGTACATTGCTAAATCAGGAAATAAAATAATCGAGCATCTCGAGTAATTTTCTAGGCTAGTTAGTGACAAATAATCGATATGATCTATCCCGATATATATATAGCCGAAGGTATTGATTCCAAATGATTGAAAAACATTACTGCTCTCTGACACACCCAGGAAAAATGTGTCTCTGCCTCTCTTTGTTGGCTCGTGGCCTTGCAAGTTTCATTCCTTGCCTGCGATTTTCATTGGAAAAGTGCTTTATGAACTTTGCTTCTACTCTTTCTGTGAGATTATTTATCTGTTGAAATTCAGATAAGATGTACCTCGATATCCCACGGCGGGTTTGAAGGACAGAGGCTGCCAAGATGGCCATAGTGAAGTGCTGGTTTAAATAACAGTAATATAACTGGTTTTCTTCATCAAAATTTAAATTCTGACAAGTGGGAGTCATAATTCTACCCTGGTGAAGCGAAAGATTAAAAAGAATGATAAACCGCCATACAGTTTCTTCTGACTTTTCTCTATCTCATTCTTGTATTTGCCTTTTGAGATACATGCTTGAAACTTAATAAGGAGAAGGGAAACACCATACTTTATTGACTGGCTTTCTACAGGCAATGGCTTTTCTAGAGTTGGTTGTAGCCAAATGAAAATAAATACAACTAATATTTAAGAAGCCTGCTCTAGTTGTACCCGAAAGGGAAAAATAAGAAATACAACAATTGGTTAAGAAGCATTGAAGCCATAAAGTTGCAAAACAGCTTATATACCAGCAGAGTCCTTTTATGACAGTTATAACTTTACACCACTCACTAAACCTGTATTTCATGTTTCTCTTTTCATTTGCTGAATGCTGACTGATTTTTCCACTCCCACTGCCTCATGTGATTCTTTTTGCTTAGAAAGTCATCTATTCCGTTTCAATTGTTTATTATAGCCTTTTCAAATGAGGTCTTATTATGTTAATCCTTGTAATTTATTGATCAGGTGAAGACTATTTATGTTGCAGAAATTGAGATACTGGTACACTATTTCAGTAAATGGCCCTTTCTGATTACCTATAAATGTTAGCAACTGATTGCTATCTCTATCTGCCATACAGACTATAGACTATTAACATTGACTTGTGTGGTGCAAATGGCTTTGAGGCTGGCAATGTTCAGAAATGCTAGATCCGATAAAGGATGCTGCTTAGGCTTCCAGAGATGGGTTCATGCCATGTCCAAACAAGTACCACTGTATAGTTCTATGGACTATTGCCCCACCACATCTCCACCTATGGTTTTGCCCGAATCAGAGAACACAGACGACAGTCGTAGCTTCTCTTTAATTCATGGTTCCTTGGAACTCATGGCTGTTCCCAAAAGAAAGGTAAATTTCCCTAGGATTAACTTAACTAATTTGTTTCCAGAATTTTTCGCCTGTTGCAGTTGTTTCCCATTTTGCTATTTTCTGGTGTTTGTTCAACTAATATCTTCTTTCAGGAGAATTAATTGATTTTTTTTGCATTTTGGGTAACGTAGAAGTGCTGGTATTAACATTTGGGACGTTAGGAAATCTTTATTTTTTCATTAGTTTGTTTTCCATAGATGAAGTTGGCATTAGTTTGGATATTGTCCTTTATTTGTAAATTTTCTATAACCCAGTGTAGATTTCTTTAATATTTTCCTAGCTTGTGCAAAGAATGGAGGATGCTACATATCTTGCATAATGTTTTTTATTCTTCTTTTCTTCTATACAGTCTTCCTAGCAAAAAAAAATTAATTTAATTCTTTCGGTATTGACCTCTCCTTAAAATTTAGTAATGATAACAGTTGGTATCCCATCCTTCACCGGAAGTCATGTTTTATTTCATAATTGCATTATTCAGGCATTTAAGAAAATGTTTTGCATTAAATAATTTTTATACTGGAGATATGAGGTTTTGGGGACCAGGATATGATGAATAATAATAATACATGCTCCAACCTATTGCTGGAATTTATTTGTCTATATTTTAAACCTGGGTGCATATTATGCTTTCATTCCTGAACTCCAGAACTTTTGACTGGATGACCCTCTATCTGAAGGCCGCCAAGCAATTGATGACCACTGATGATTGTGCAGGTTTCTCCACACAAGAGAGGCATACGAAATGGACCAAAAGCTCTGAAACCTGTGCCAGTAATTGTCCGCTGCAAGTAAGAATTTTATTAATGCAATTAGCGAGTTGTTTTGATACCAATAATTAGTTTGCGCATGCACAAATTGCATTGGGAGTTGAAAATCTGCAGCTCAAGTCTGTCGAGTAGAATCTGATTTAGTATGCTCAAATGGTTGTTCCAGCTCTTTAACATGAAACCTTCGAATAGAATGATGTGCGAGTAGTTAGATGCTTCAAGACATTGAGCATATCCTTTATGTCAAATTGTTTGACTTCCTTTATTTTCTTGTGTCTTTTACATTTATCAGAAATAGAACAGTTAAAAGTCATGTCCAGTTTGAAAGCAAATATTTTCTTGTGCTTATTTATGCATGTTTAGAGTTGTGTATGCGTGATTTATTACCTTGTTTCATGATGATGAATTGGTGCTTGAAAGACTTGAGGTCTTTCTCTTTGAAGGGAAGTCTTTCGGTATACTATATATGAGTTTGTTCGTGGTCCCAGTTGAGGCAGTAGTTCCATTATTTGATAGTTCATAAATGCATTAAAGCTTTTTATTGGATCATGTTGACTTAAKTTACATTTAATTGTTCAGGGTTTGTGGTCAGGTGAAGCTACCACATTTCTTCTGTTGTGGAGGAAGGCCAAAGCCTAATGGACAGAACGGATCGGTCAGTTGATCGAAGATGGATCATCATAGCATACTGCTGTGTGAACCTCAGGCATCTTTTTTATTTTAGGCGGAATCCTCCCTAGCTAACAGTTTTGTTTGGATTCATGTAAATAATTATAGGAGGCCGAATTTTAGGATATTCGAACTTTAATATATTTTCTTCTACAAAGGTTCATGTTCGAGTTGAAGCGATATTCATTAGAAAACAGCATACATCATCGTCATTTTCGACGTGAAAACAGCATACATCATCGTCATTTTCGACGTGCAAATGATGTTCCTCATTCTTCTCCCTTTTCAGGATGATATTCGCCTCATATTCAGTAAAAAACACGACTCCTATCGACAAAGAAACAAAAATGAAGACAAAATTATTTTTACTATGGAGCATATTAAAACTCATAGACCGAGATGAGAGTAACCCAAGAATTTGCAGAGTGCAGGAAAGAGAAGATTCCAGCTTCGATATTTCATATTGATGCATTTTGTGGGTACTGAGGGAAAGAAAATGTGAATTCCAGGTTGGTTGCAGGGGCTGGGTTGCTCAGTATGACTTTTTGGGCCGATATGTAAATGAACGTTAAATATACGATTCCCTTGAGAGAAGCTCCATTCACCGGCCCCCACTCTATTCTTTTGCCTTATGCTTCTCCTAGGGGCTAGTGGTCCATGGGAGTTACTGGATTTTAGTGACCGAGTATCTCTATTCTCTAGCTGCAGATTCCCACCAAAGAAAATCCAATTTGTAGCAGATTTTAAGGAAAATAAAATGGGGAGAAGAGAGAGAGAGAGAGCGACTCTCAACAAAAAATGAAATTCCAGCATATTATTGCTGTTGCACTCACCATGACTTGGAACTGGAAAAATTAACGTTGTAATCGGAATATATTAGATAAATCTTCCTTATATTATATGATCGGTTAAGTAATCTTTAGAGATAGGCAAATCCAATGGAAATACTAAAAAGTAGTTTTTTCTTTGACGAGTACTAAAATGTATTTCTGTGTCGAAATTTCTGCAATCAAACTTATATTAATCTTCAACCTTTTAGAAGTTAGTCCGAAGGTATAATGGCATAATTGCTGATCGCCGAAGGTAGCATTCTTTTTCCATGAAAAAATAGGAAGGAATAAGGAAGAACACAAGAGTTTCGTGGGGATGGGCGAAAATGAAAGGAGAGCGGACTTGCGGAGTATTTGGATATAGACTTTCGCTCTGCTAGCTGATTATGAAAAAGCCAAACTTTATTTCGGTAGCAGATTTTGAGGGAAAACCAAGTGGGGAGAAGGGAGGGATGAAAACCCACTACGCAAGAGCAACACTTTCTTTCCAAAGTTGAAGAAAAAGAAGAAGAATTGAAGAGTTAARCAAGCTCTCGTTATAACATTTGTTTCAAAAGAAATCAAAAGTCTACCTTTTGATTCTTTCCATTGTCTTTTCTTTTTCTGAACGTGATTTTTCTCTTCTTTTCTTCTCGTATAGTATCCTTTTTTCTTTTATCATCTCTCAGAGTCCTACTCAAGAACTCAGGACTCACCGTGAGCAAAGCAATCCAACATCTTTTGGGCCGAGGGTAACCGTTGCTACTATAACAACATGGCGGTGCAACTACTCTCCAACCCCTGGACCACCATGCCTCCGCTTTCTCACGCCCAGGTTCCCTCCTTTCACCATAATAAAACCCGCCATTGGAGATCTTGCTTTTCTTCAGGTCTGCTTTTTTTTTTTTTTTTTTTTTCCTTTCTTTCTTTCTGGACTTTGAAACAAACTAGAACTAATTCATTTGGGCGTTTGATTTTAGAAATGATTATCGTTAGGGGTTTATGGCCATATAAAGTTAGCATATCTTTGATAAGAATGTCAACATCCTTTGTCAGCTCAAATTTGAACTACTGTACAAAACATGCTGTAGCCGTAAACCCCTTGCATTTGTAGCTTCGGTTCTTTAAAACATCCCAGTAAGAATACTTTCTGTTGCCTTGGCTGATCACCTACTCTTTCCGCTGTATGACTGATGCTAATTCAGTTGTCAACCAAAAAGCCATAAGAAATTCTGCATCCATACTTTYCTCGTACTATGCATATAAGCTGTAGAATTGGCGATTTCGTTTCACTTCGCTATATTTGAATTTCTTGGCTTTCATTATTACGTACAGTAATTTGTCATCCCCAATTTTTTCTGTTTCTTTCTCCAGCAGCGTCTTTGGGAACAGGAATTGAAAGAGCAACATCAACTGATTCCTCTGTCCTAGTATGATTTCTTTGTCATTGGCTGTTTGCCTTCTCATGTTATTCTTGATTTGCAAGGCCTTAAGCTATATTGTCTGTTCTCAAGATTGAGCTAATTCGGAGCTCTCAAAACTATATGCAGTGCTTTCGAGGTGCTGAAGAAAGAATTAGGAAACTATTACTGGATATTGATGTTTCTATTTCTTCATATGACACTGCATGGGTGGCTATGGTCCCTTCTCCGCATTTTTCTGAGGTCCCTCTTTTCCCCAAGTGCATAGATTGGCTGCTAGACAATCAACTCCAAGATGGCTCATGGAGTCGTCCTCATCACCATTGTTTGTTACTTAAAGATGCTCTATCTTCTACACTTGCTTCTGTTCTTGCACTTAAAAGATGGGGAGTTGGTGAAAAACTTGTTAACAAAGGTAATTTCCACTGTTACCCAAAATATTAATTAGCTCTGTTTATGTTAATTTGACCAACATAATTTCCTGCTGCAGGTGTTCGTTTTATTGAGTTGCATTTTAGTTCAATTACTGATGAGAATCAGCTCTCTCCAATTGGATTTGACGTAATATTCACTGGCATGCTTGAATATGCCAGAGATTTGGATCTAAACCTTAGATTAGAACCCAGGATCCTAGATGGCTTGCTTCATAAAAGACATCTAGAACTTAAAAGGTATCATTTGCTCAAATGTTATTATTTTCTCTCTGCTTCTCTTCTCACTGGAAAAATCTTTTCTGCAGATGCTTACTTGACTGAGCTYTGTAGAACAATAATAAAGTTAAACGCAATTAGGTAAAAGTTATTTAGAATGGGGTGAAATTACATGAAAGTTGAGTTGATTATCATACAAAGAGTTATAAAACCTGATTAGGCTACAACGAACTACTTCCATATTGTTTAGAAAGCAACAGATCATCTTTAAAACAATCTATTGAATTCAGCAAAGTAACACTTTGTTACCTTTGTTGGTTCCTAAAAATGATCCTTAACCTGATGGTTTTGAATTTGTGTTTCCTTCTTGGTTCTCTCATCTAGATGCCATGAAAATTGCTCTCAAGGGAGTGATGCCTACCTGGCATACATATCAGAGGGAATGGTAAAGTTACAGAACTGGGATATGGTTATGAAGTATCAGAGAAAGAATGGTTCCTTATTCAATTCACCTTCTTCGACAGCAGCTGCTCTTATGCATGTCCAAAATTCTGCTTGTGTTAATTACTTAGGCTCGGTCTTGGAGAAGTTTGGTCATGCTGGTATCTATTCACATTTTGGCCATGATCTGATGCTTTATAATTAACTATAACTAGACTAGATAACTTCTGTTTTTTTGATCTTCCAGTTCCGGCAGTTTACCCTCTGGATATGTATGCACGCCTCTGCTTGATTGACAATCTTGAAAGACTGGGTCTTTGCCGGCATTTTAGGAAGGATATTCAGATTTTACTGGAAGATACTTACAGGTAGTCATGTAATTTGGATACTCAAGATATGCATGCTTGTTCTAAAATTTTGAAACATGGATAGCCAAGTTAATAATTATGCCCAACTTATTACTTCATTGGTTTATTGAAAGCATGAGCAAAAGAAAAAAAAAAAAAAAAAAGATTTTGGATGCAGGGGGAGGAAGAGATATTTAACGAAACTTCAACTTGTGCCATAGCATTTCGTTTGTTGCGAAAGCATGGATACAATGTCTCATCAGGTATGTCATCAGCTCGAGTAATCAAGAAATTGAACGTTATGTTCACATATTTTTGCTGCATTGCTATTAATAAAAATGCTTTACTTCACTATACAGATCCATTAGATTCACTGTTAAAAGAAGAATGTTTTTCCAATTCGTTTGATGGACATCTTAAGGATATGAATGCTATACTTGAGTTATATCGGGCATCGGAAATGATTATACATCAAGATGAATCAGCTCTGGAGAAACTAAATCTGTGGTCCACTGATTTCATGAAAGAGAAAATCTCCACTTGCCATTCAAATAGAATCACTGCTCCAATCTTCAAAGAGGTAAAAATCATAATGCCTAATTTGCAAGGGGTTCTTCTGGAATATTAAGGGGCTCTGTTTTTTCCTTAGAAATAACAACTCTAATTTCTTCCAGTATCTCTCTGCAGGTGGAAGACGCTCTCAAGTTTCCCTGTCATACAACTCTACAACGGATTTCCAATAAAAGAACTATTGAGCATTACAACACAGAGAATATAAGAATTCTAAAAACTTCATATTGGTACAACTTTGACCCTTCAATTTTCAGAATATAAATTCATTTGCTACCTAAGGTTATGCTTATTATTATTATTATTATTATTATTATTTATTTTAACAAGTACATCGTCTACTTATTCTTTCCTCACTTTTGTACCAGCTCATCAAACTTCAGCAATAAAGATTTACTGACTCTGGCAGTAGAAGATTTTAATGAATGCCAACTTATACACCTTGAAGAACTAAAACAACTAGAAAGGTATGTATATTTTGATAGCCCAAGCAATGATGTTTTATAAATCTTCGATCAATCACTTGACGAAGTGTTTAACAAATGAGCAAATTGAAGGCACAGTCCTGCTTCTCTCTCTCTCTCTCTCTCTCTCTCTCTCTCTGTCCGAGGGCAGATGTG
>MEJB01000018.1:141205-191738 GCA_001752375.1 Rhazya stricta
GGAGCTTCAATTGTTGGCCTCAGTTATTGCTGGTTTCTGCATCCACTGCTATATGCCCTGCTATTTAGCTTCAGTTTTATTTAAAAGGGTATCTGGAGATTTAGAGTCTGGACAGAGGATATTGGTTATTATGTTAGGGAAACAAGCTGGCAAAGTCCCCCTTGGAGATCAATATATTGATGGAACCTGATGGAACCTACCTTGACAGAAASTTTAACTCACTAGGTTTACAAGGAGCCCCCTCCATTACTGCATACTAGCACCATTCAGTCTTCCACACTCCATCAAACCTGGGATTCTTTACCTATCTTTTAACTGAAGAAAATGCTTTTGGAAATAAAAGTTGAGTTCATCACATTGGCCACAGGTGGGTCGTTGAGAACAGATTGGACAAGCTAAAGTTTGCCAGGCAGAAATCTGCATATTGTTACTTTTCTGCTGCAGCAACCATCTTTGCTCCTGAGCTATCCGATGCTCGCATGTCGTGGGCCAAAAATGGTGTACTCACTACTGTGGTTGATGACTTCTTCGACATCGGAGGTTCTATAGAGGAATTGAAGAACCTAATCCTTCTTTTTGAAAAGTATGCCTACTTCCATATGYAATTCTTCGTTTTAAAAATATTTGCACGTCTTTTTGGTATTCTTCTTTACATGGAAGTAATGAGATTCATATAATAAACTGCAGGTGGGATGTGAACATTATCACGGATTGCTGTTCAGAGCAAGTAGAAATTTTATTTTCTGCACTTCGGAATACGATCCTTGAGATTGGAGACAAAGCATTTGAATGGCAAGCACGTAATGTAACAGGCCACATAATTGAGATCGTAAGATGCCTGCTTTTCAAATCCTTACAATTAAGTCTTCTTGACTAAGGCACACTGATATACGACGCCTAATTACATGGTGTTGAAGTTAAACTAATTTCCCCCTTTGCTTCCAGTAACTAACATGGTTAACTGATGAGGAGCTACATGCTTGTTTGCAGTGGTTAGATTTACTCAATTCTATGTTGAGGGAAGCTCAATGGGCTAGAGATATGTCGGTGCCAACAATGGATGAATATATGACAAATGGTTATGTATCATTTGCCTTGGGGCCGATTGTCCTTCCTACTCTTTATTTTCTCGGCCCTAAGCTTGCTGAGGAAGTTGTTCGTCATTCTGAATATCAATATCTTTTCAAAACTGTGAGCACCTATGGGCGCCTTCTCAATGATATCCAGAGTTTTGAGGTAGATTTCAACATTTAGTTATGGTATTAGAGGTCGGCCAGTGATGGCTCGTTATTTTGGTTTTTCTTGAACTAATTGTATATTTTGCAGAGGGAATCAAATGCTGGTCAGATGAATGCTCTGTCGTTGCATATGGTTCATGCTGATTGTGGCATAACAGAAGCAGCTGCCATTGGACAGATGAAGAGTTTGATTGAGAACCAAAGGAGAGAACTGTTGAGGCTAGTCCTGCAGAGAGAGGGTAGTGTACTTCCAAGAGCATGCAAAGATGTATTCTGGGATATGGGCAGGGTGCTGAATCTATTTTACAAAAGATATGATGGATTCACCTCACATGAGATGATGGGAATTGTTAAGTCAATTTTGTTTGAACCACTGCCCTTGATGAGTTCTTAACAAATGAGCACGTACGCTATGCCAGATTTGGAAAAAAACCTTCCTTAACCTAGTTATGAGTTTTTCTTACAGACCAACACAAAGAAATATGAATTTAATACCATTACAAAGGTCTCTGACTTTGATTTCCCACCCCAGAAGCACACAAGAGAATATAGAGTTGCCACAGTATTGAGGTAGCAGGTATTGAGAAAAGTCCTGAGACATGGAATGTATACATTTTAATTTCTAAAATTGAGGGGGGAAAAAACATTAGAGAGGTTAAAAATAAATATGCAATTGGTGAATAAAAATGTAGGAAAGAATGTATTAGAAAAGTTTATTACAAAATCCGTAACCGAAATCTTRGCTATCTTGGAACATCCTTACCAAACTCACAAACGTTACACATTTAAAGAATCAAAAGAGAAAGTAAAATCATTTTAATCAACCATAGAACTTCACAACCAAGAATTGGATGATATTCATCTTGTTTGACACATATTAGTGACTCCATGATGAAAGTTGGAAGAAGCTCCTGAAATTGGTAACTTATCATATTGCCAGTATCTATAACTTTGACTCCTTTTGCTTGATCTTTGATATACACTGAGAGTTGAACGCGAAATAGCATATAGGTAGAAACAGCCGTTGAAGATAGCAGAAAACTCTCTTAATTCAAAAGGTTTCCTTACACACATGCTTAAACATAATCTTCACCCTCAAGTTGCGCTGCACCAGTTTAAACCATCTTATCAAAAGGATTTCTTTTCATATGACACTAATCCATGAACTCCGCCTTCAACTTGTGCTGCTCCAGTTCGAACCTGAAAAGAATGAAAGAAACAAGTGTGGTCAATTCAAACCTACGAGCTGTGAAAGAAGCTTTAGCCAATGGGAATAGTCGCCAACAGGCCTCCTGAGTTATTTGTGCACAGAACAGGCTAAATTTAGGTCCATTCGCACTATGCAGTCAAAACCAAATGGCATCTAGAAAGAAATTAAGGCTCAGAATATTAAGACAAAGCAACCCTCTCAAGATTCAAGTCAAAGTAGTGTCAAACCTCAAGCCTCAATGTTCCTGACTTCAACAGATCATGAGCAGATTGCAGGGAAGAAGCACCAAGATCTTGGAAACCTTGCTTTACTGCTTGCATGGTGTATGGTATAAATTTCAGAACTGAACCTTTGTCGGCAACAGCTCCAACCACACCCTGAGCTATTTTCAGTTTAGCTCTATCACCCAAGTATCTTGAATCACTCCCTTTCATCATTGCTTCTAAAGATCCCATGCCTCTATATTTTTTTACTCGACGACCATCCTGTCATTGCAAAAGATCAGTGATCAAAAACTCTCTATCTCTTCACTTACCAGAGAGAAAAAATATATATATAAAAAGTAAAGCAGGTTATTACAATGACCTTACAAATACAAACTTGGAGATACCAACCMTTAAACCAGATAAAGCATGCTTTTCAGCCGAAAATGTGAATTGTATTATTGGCAGCACTGGCTTTGAAAATAATAGATATGAAAAACCTAGCTAGTAACGTAAGAAGAAATGCAAGAGGAGGAAATTCACCCAAGATTCATACAGGGAACCTTATGCATGCAAAGAGTAATAAAACTTTTATTGATATCGAGAGCAACCAGASAAAATTTCACCTGATATTGATAAGTGCCTGGAGCTTCAGTGCTTCCAGCTAAGAAGCTTCCCATCATCACAGTGGAAGCACCAAGGACCAAAGCCTTGACAATGTGCCCAGAGTTTGAAATACCACCATCAGCAATGACAGGGACACCGTGTTGCTCGGCAAAAGAAGAGACCTTATAGACAGCTGTTGCCTGAAAGGCATTGGAGAGAAAATGTCAAAACGGGTATGCAGTTGGGTTGCTGATCTTGAACGGAAACTACTGCCATCGACAGAAAATGTCAAAACCGGACATGCAGTTGCTTTGCTTAAGTACTAAATAAGTTACGCATATTGACATGAACTGGGGGAAAAGAGACTTCTGCTGTATAATTAATAGCTACATTTTTAGCCGAATGGGGAGTATCTGTATCCCACATGGATTCTCCATAGCACCTAGTGGGGTAAAATTGGAAAAAGAGTAATATGCTAAACTCTATCCTAAAGTTAAAATCTTTTGCAACTGAAAAGAACCATTTAGTTTGAAAAGAAAGAAGTTGCCTTCATGGCAAAAATTAGTAGCTAAAAGGATGATGCGGCAGAAGTCCAAAATTAATATAAAGACAGGAACTTTGCAAAAGTATTAACATTTATAACCTGCAAATGGGTTATGAATAAACGATGCAGCCTTTCTGAGATGGAAGAAGTAATCTTTATGCCGAAAGATGATGTCCAGAGAATGAGAACTATAGACAAATTTGGAAAGGTAAAGGTAGTTAAAAAATGCGACGACTGATCGATAGAATGCAACCTGTCCACGGCCGACTGCGCAAACCTCCTGGGTCGTACAGATGGATCCGGATCCCATCCCAACCCTCAATCCATCAGCTCCCACCTTGATCAAGTTCTCCGCCTGTCTCACGGTCACCACATTGCCGCCAATCAGATCTAGGTCCGGGTACGTCCTCTTGACATACTTGATCATCTCTAGCTGATAAATGGAATTGCCTTGAGAACTGTCCAAAACTACTGCATTCACCCCGGCATTGACGAGATGCTCCAGTCTCTCTTTGTCCGACTCCCTCGTACCGATGGCTGCACCAACCAGAAACTTTCCATCCGGCCCCACAGAGGGAAAGCCGACTTTAGGAAAGCCCTTGATCGTCTGGACATCATCCGCCAGACCATCGTCGCTGCTGCTGACGAGTGGGACTATTTCATGGTTTTCCATAGCTAAAAAGCCCGCAACATGTTCAAGATTACAGCCATTAGGCAAGGACTGAACAGGGGATTTCCTCATGTAATCAGAAACCCTAGCCTCCTTATCTTGCAAAACCTCCCAATCGGACCTAGACACGACACCCAGAAGCTTGGACTGTTGGGTTCCAGACTCCGTGACAAAAGCGCAAGGCGATGAAGCAAAATGGTCCGCAGAGGGAATAGAATCGGAGGGGCTTAAGAAGAGGAGATCAGAGGAAAAAGGGATGCTATAGGACTTGGCGGCACGGATGAAGGAGGCCTGTTCGGAGGCAGTATTGTTGGAGTGAACGATGCCAATGGCGCCGAGGGAGGCCATGGCAGTGGCCATGGAGGATTCGGTGACTGTGTCCATGGGGGAGGCCACGCAAGGAGTGGAAAGGTTGAGGTTGCGGCTAAGGCTGGTGGAGAGAGAAACAGCATCGGCAGGGAAGTCTATGTAGTGGGGCAGGAAGATGACATCGTCATAGGTGTAGGAGTAGCCCTGGTTGAAGAGCTTGACGGCGGGGAATCCGTCGTCGATAGCGTCATAGTCCATTGTTGCAAAGGCAGTTGCAGTAAGAGGTAGGGGAAAAGAGAGAGGAGGCGTAGGGTTTTAATTAGGGCAAAGGAATAGAAAGAAATAGTAGAGGGTTTTAGGAGTAGCAGTCCCCAAATGCAATCCAAACACTAGTAGACTAGGGAAGAAGAAGACARATCAGGATGGGATGCGAAGCCGACAAGATTTTGGGRGGGAAAAWTCCGAGCTTTATATTTGTTTAGTGGCTAATTTAAGTGTAATGCCAGTACTACCTACATTGCATAATGCTAAAGACCCTTTTGTGTTAATCGACCAAACTACGAAATGGCATTGTCAGTGCGTCCCGACTAGGAGATCGAACGACCAAAACTCAAAAGCTGTTCTTTTAGCTATTTAATTAGCAGCAAATGATACTCACTGTCACTATTCTTGGTTAAAAGAACCGCAATTAGTAGGATTTCAAAGGTGGGTTCTTTCTCGAACAGAGGATTTAGTTCAAATTGCATCTTTAATCTCCCCTCGTGTTATCTTGAAGAGAAATTTGACAATTTGAAAAATGTAGTACTATAAAATGATTCTTGTGATTCAATTCTAACTGAATTTTATTCCCTCATATGCCCAAGCACGCATAGAACAGTATGTGTTGCATCATTTCAGCGTACCATACATCTGGTTCAAGCCCAGAAGAAAAGAGGAGATTCGCCTGTTATAGTATTTGGCTCATTTGTAACTCTATGGCAATTTGAACTCCTAGCAAATCAAAATTCGTATCTATTGATGTGCTGTGGTTACAAAACTTGTGTCGTCCTCTGTTTATTTCTGATTCCTTTGCCTGCTTTCTGTAATTCCTCTGTTTTATAATCTACTCTGATCGTGCGTATACTCCTATCAGTCTCCACGAGGCCTAAAGAAGGCATTGTCTTGAAAGTAAAAGAATCAAGAGTAGATAAAATGGCATCCGTCATAACCTGAGATGAAATCATGGAGAGGTCTCGATCATTTTAATCCACAAATCAGAAGTGTTGCTCAATTTCGAGAAACTTACTTGGATCCACCGTGACCAGCATGGCTGTGCCACCAAATTCACAGGTGCCTCCAGCAACCTTTGTTCTTTGCCAGTAGCTATTGAAGGCATACGAAGCATGCGCGAGCAAGGTATTGGGTTGAAAGCATGATCCGCTGGGTTGAATCTGATCGCATTCTGCTCCTGAACCACAAGCATAGTTCATTGCCTCTTGTATAATTGGCTCTGGGACTGATGGCTTTGCCACGCACCATAGGGCCATGGCTGGAGCAACGTGTGGAGGTGGCGGCACCGCCGGTGGTGGGTACACTATTGGTGGCAAGAACACTGGTGGACTGGGAACAGACCCCCAAGGGCTTGGTACAACAGTCGTGGGTGGGCTTGGGAAAGAACTCGGTGGTGTACTTGGACTTGGAACAGTACCACTTGGTGGGTTAGGAACAATAGCTGGTGGATTCGGAACTGATTGTGGTGGACCGGGAACTGTCCCTCCTGGACTCGCGGGTGGGTTTTCAATTGGTATCATTGGCACGGAAGAGCTAGGTGGAGGAAGGGGTACGGAAGGAGTGTATCCTCCTCCAGCGGGTGGTGAGGGCAAGGTGGTAGAAGGTGGTTGTGGCGTAAATGGTGGATATACACAAAATGGAGGAGTGTTTTCTGGGAGCGGAATAGGAGGAAGAGAATCGTACGGTGGCAATGAGAACGGTGAACTCACACCATAGGGCTGAGCATTGGAAGAATCCAAAGCCACATCCATGTCAACTCGATTCAACGTTCTTATTTTTTTGATGGTGGCACTGATATCAGAATTTCTTGCATGTGCAGCAGCCCTCAATGTGTAAGCTGATTTTCTTGCATCTGCTTTAATTTGCAAAAAGAAGACTAATTTAGCAAGGGCTCATTCTCATTTGGCACAGTGAACTCAAGTTTTACAAATACTTTATCCTAGCTATCAGGGTAGCTTAAGGAATATTTTCGTTCTAGCGAACTTAATTGAGCAAGCAATATATAGAATCTTTGCAGTGGTTCACGTTAACCATCTTATTTAGATATCTAGCCTGCTCATTCTCGGCCTAAAGAGACATGATAATGATCGACCTATTATCTAAATCAGCAATGCAAGTGTTCCTCTAGCTAATAGTCTATCACTGCTCTGGCTCTGCTTCATTTTCTTTCAGAAGCCAATATGTCTGTAGTACTATAAATATATTATCACAACGRACCTCGAAATGTTTTGAATTAGCATACATATAGAGATCATGCAGTCAGCTGATGAACTGAAAGGGAATACGAAGCGGAAGGCTTGGAAATCAATGCAAAAGTTGAAAGACACTCACCGCAACTTGGAAAGAGAAGAGCTGCAACGAGAAGACAGAAAGAAAGATCCACAATGCACAAGCTCCAGCCTCTTCTGCGTTTCCCCATGATCAGAACTGAAATGATCAATACAGAACCTAAATTCGTCAGCCTCTCGATCGTGGACAGCTACAGGCCAGTCAAACAATAAAGGGCAGCAGATATAAATAGAGGCAAAATGGACTGGCCTAGAAGAGGAGCATTAGTATAGGACTCAGGAGAGCAACCAAAACAGGTATCTAAGGTTGGGAAAAAGACGATTCTCTAGCGGCCCACTTTGCACAGTGACATTACTTGAGAATTGAGATGATCAGAAATGTGTACATGAAGAAATGAAAAAGGGGCGATCCAACAGGGTAAACAATTCGACTGAGGGAAACTGTAGGTACAACACAGTGCAGGACTTCCATTCTTCCTCGCTACTGTGGCAAGAAAGCATATATGCTTGCTTGACATTGAGAAAAAACCGAAAGGAGATGTTTTCTTTTGCTTGCTTTCTACTCAAAGCTCTTTTCCTCCGTCCTCTTCCCTGCTCGCCTCTTCTCTCTGTCKGATTACGGATAGGATCCGAGAAAAGTTGAAAAGACCAGGAATCAAATGTTAATTATCCATTTTGGAAGATCATTGAATATAGCTCTATATTCATCTGTCCTTGAATAGTCTATCAGCATTTGCTCTTTATATCCTGCAAATCATTCMTTCATTCATTCAATCTCTTTCTGCCAACCAGCTTASAGGAAAAGAGAGGAAAAGACGAAGAAAAGCAGAGAGTAGCACTAACTTCAGCTTTCTGCATGTTGGGATACGATTAATTGATCTTTAACAAATCCATGATTGCTGCCTCCAGATTTGACAAGTGCAACCATTTTCCCATGGCACGCCATTAGTGGGAGAGAAAAGGAAATAAAGGTCGCTATTAGTAGATAAATTTTTTTTTTTTTCTCCTTTTGGGACTAAGCAACGTATCCACCATCAATGATCAGTGAGATTTTGGAGTCTTCCCAGTAAAAATCGAATAATATAATCGAGTTTGGAGATACATTTAAAAATACATTAATATTTATACATACGCCATCACTAAGAATAATTATAATTATTCTCTCACGGGATTAAAGGCCCAAGATGGTCACTAAGGCACGATTTGCGCCCATCATAATGGCCCAAGATGGTTAGTAGATGAAATCATGATATGGGCCGACTTGAACCTGACCGTTTTGTCACCGATGAAGGTACGGTTTGGTTTTCCTCCTCGTCTGTCGGACACAGTMGTAGAACAAGGAGAGCGACCTTCTCAGAAACACTAGGCTCAGTTTTTAGGGTTTAGGCCAGCTCCTCCTCCTCTTCCAAGGGCGGAACCACTCTCCAGGTGAGAAACCAAACACCATGTCCTCGCAGCTATAGGGTATTATAGAATAAATTTAAGAAAAGATTCTTTCTTTCTGCTCAAACATAAGATGCATTTCATCTTTGCTTATTATCTGAAATCGTTGTTTCCAACATAAGATGTTTGTTCGTAGCCTTTTGCTCTCTAAGAACTTGAAATTCAGGAAATACATATTCACTAATTCTCATCCTCCAAGTAAGAGCCCTGTTCTTGCCTCTACAAATGATATATTCGATCACAATTGCGTAAATCTCAACTTTTTATCCTATCTGAATGCTCGGAATTCAGTTTATCCCTTTACAAGTGGCTTTTCTGTCTTGAGAAACTCAAATTCCATAAGAAATTACTCCTCCGGGAAGACAAATGAGGAGTCCARTGAGTGGACAGGAGACATTGACTACTTGGATGAATCTGGCAGCCTGATTTTCTCTGGTAAAGGTATAAGATCTGTGGAGCCAGGCCTCGACGACCATGTGATGGTGGGCGGATTAAAGAAGCCCATTTTGAATGCTTCAGCAGTGGCAAAGTTGGTTGAGATTGTGAAGAGATGGAAATGGGGCCCTGATATGGATACCCAATTGGACAGGCTTCAATTCGTGCCCAATATGACTCACATTACTCAGGCCTTAAAGGTTATCGGAGATACCGATGCTTCCTTGAGCTTGTTTCAATGGGCGAAGAGGCAATCTTGGTATTTTCCAAGYGATGATTGTTACATTATACTCTTTGATAGGTTGAACGAGAGTAGAGACTATGATAGGATTCAGTCAGTCTTTGACGATATGATTCGTGATTCCAGTGAAAACGGGATGTCATCTTTCAGTGCCTATAATAGGGTCATCCAATATTTAGCCAAAGCCGAGAAATTGGAGGTAGCTTTCTGTTGTTTTAAGAGGATTAGAGAATCTGGCTGTAAAGTTGATACGCAGACATACAATTCGCTGATAACCTTGTTTCTAGGCAAGAGTTTACCATATAAAGCATTTGAGATATATGAGAGCATGCAAGAAGCTGGGTGTTCTTTAGATGCATCAACTTATGAGTTAATGATACCAAGCCTGGCTAAATCAGGCCGTCTAGATGTGGCTATGAAGCTCTTCCAAGAGATGAAAGAGAAGAACTTGCGACCTGGTTTTGGGATCTTTGTTGCTCTGGTTGATTCAATGGGTAAAGCTGGGAGGTTAGACACAGCAATGCAGGTGTATATGGAAATTCAGGGTTTTGGGCTTAGGCCATCTGCCACCATGTTTGTTTCACTCATCGAGTCTTTTGTCAAAGCAGGAAAGTTGGATACGGCTCTTCGAATATGGGATGAGATGAAGAAAGCAGGGTTTAGACCTAATTATGGGCTCTACACAATGATGGTTGAGTCTCATGCAAAATCCGGGAAGCTTGAGACTGCAATTTCTCTCTTTTCAGATATGGAAAGAGCTGGATTTCTACCTACTCCATCTACTTATTCTTCTCTCCTGGAGATGCATGCAGCTTCTGGTCAAGTAGATGCTGCCATGAAGCTGTACAACTCTATGACAAATGCAGGTCTTAGACCGGGACTTGGTACTTATACAGCCCTATTGACTCTCTTGGCCAAAAAGAAGCTTGTGGATGTTGCTGCAAAAATTTTACTTGAAATGAAGGCCATGGGATATTCAGTTGATGTGAATGCTAGTGATGTTCTGATGGTTTACCTCAAGGATGGTTCTGTTGATCTGGCTTTGAGATGGCTACGTTTCATGGGATCATCTGGGATTCGAACAAATAATTTTATTATCAGGCAGCTGTTTGAGTCATGCATGAAGAGTGGTTTGTATGAGTCGGCTAAGCCTCTGCTTGAAACTTATGTAGATTCTGCTTCTAAAGTGGATCTCGTACTTTACACATCAATTCTGGCCTATCTGGTAAGATGCCAGGAAGAGCATAATGAGAGGTATTTGATGGCTATCCTCAGTGCTACTAAACACAAAGCCCATGCTTTCATGTGTGGTCTCTTCAYGGGGCCAGAACAAAGGAAAAAACCAGTTTTATCTTTTGTGAGGGAATTCTTCCAAGGTATTGATTATGAACTAGAAGAAGGAGCTGCCAGATATTTTGTTAATGTTCTACTTAACTACCTTGTTCTGATGGGACAGATAAATCGTGCTCGTTGTGTGTGGAAAGTTGCCTATGAGAATAAGCTTTTCCCGAAAGCGATAGTGTTTGATCAACATATTGCCTGGTCTCTTGATGTYAGGAACTTGTCAGTTGGTGCTGCTCTGATAGCAGTTGTTCACACCCTTCACAGGTTCAGGAAAAGAATGTTGTACTATGGAGTTGTCCCCAGGCGGATCAAATTGGTCACTGGTCCTACTTTGAAGATTGTGATTGCACAAATGTTGAGCTCTGTAGAGTCTCCATTTGAAGTTAGTAAGGTTGTTTTGAGGGCTCCTGGGGATTCAGTCTTGGAATGGTTTAAGAAACCAATAGTCCAGCAATTCCTTTTGAATGAGATTCCTTCAAGGGCTGATATTTTGATGCATAAACTGAACATTCTTTTCCCGAGTTCAGCACCAGAGATTAGGTCTTTATCCCCTCCTAAAGCTCTTGTTGGAGGGAAAACTCTGTAATGATCATCAATATCTTATCTTAATCATTTGTCTGTGGTATAAAAATTGACGGTACAAATRTTGTTATACTATTCCTAATATTGAAGATTTTTGTGAATTGATCCTTTTATTGTCTTTATCTTGGTTCTCAAATCCCTTGTTTTTTTCAAGTTCTTATGGTTATCTTGTGTCCATGAGGTTTATCTTAGTTTTAGTAGAGTCCCAGATTACAAACTATTCATGCTCAATCACTCTGTTGAAATACGCTCGAGTTCGGATCAGATGGAACTGTTGTTCAGCACGGTTATGATCGGTGCCAATGGCCAATATAGTCTCAAGGAATGCATCTACGACATGGCTTGCGGCACCTGCGCTGTAATCATAGATAAAGTCCTCTGCTTCTGAACGTCATATATGCCTAGCATCAATAAGGAATTTTGAGGAGCATATTTATCATGATTTATACTGTCTTAACCAACTCTTCACTTCATGTCATGAGATTGCAAAGTGAGAAGTATATGATTATAACTGGAATATGGTGGAAATACTAAGAGAGCAATTAGAAAGCCAGTCATATCTCTTTTAGTTTTCTATGTAGGATCTTGGTGATACTTGCAAGATCAGAGAACTATAAGCAGCACATAGTAGTTGGTATAGCTGAATGAGGTAGTCAATAGAACTGCCTTTATGACTTTGTTGATTCTCTTAATAATCTTGATCACGAATATTCAAGAGTTCGTCGTTTAGTTTAGGAAAAATGGGGAGAAAAGCAGTCAGGTTTGCTTTTTCTTTTTAAGAAGAAATAGTTTACATTTATCTCATAAATGAATTTCATTCATTGCACATCATTTCATTGTTTTGTTGTCATTCATTACATTTATCTCAAGTGTGAAATAGTTCGTTGTCATTCATTGTTTCTCTAGTTGGTTCTGACTGAATTATTAKTCATTTCAAACTTTTGAGACCTGGCTTGTCCTTCCATAAAGATTCATATTACCAAAGAAGTCCACATCAATTCTTCTCTTGATTAACCGTGGCTACTCACAGGTAAAATTATGAAGAACCTGTACATTATATTGGTGAGTGGAGAGAGTTATTGTTGCTCACTTATGGTCACCGTAAAGGAAATGATGTGCATAGAGTATAGGAAACACAAGGATCCTTGAGAAGTTTGAAATGGATGCTACTTGATTACTTATAGTTTAAATATGAACTGTTTTCTTATTTTCACTGACATTTTCTCTCCTCCGTTATTATAGTTTAAATATGAACTGTTCTCTTATTTTGACGGACATTTTCTCTCCTCCGTTCCCAAATCATCATGGTGTTTAAGTTTGTAACTTTTCCTGCATCTGAAGGAAATCGAAATTGTAGCATACATTGCGTTGCCTTCACCTGGTTCATACCAGTATTATAGGTGGCAGAGAGTTCTTGTTGGCAGAGCATGCGTGTCCCAGCTGGAAGGATTTGCAGTACAATACGAGTAAGTTTCTTACATATAATAGTGAATTTCTTTGTTAAAATTTTGGTAGATGTGCATGCAGTACGAGAAGTTATCGACCTAAGGTTGGTATCTACTGATTATTGCTAACCTTCTGCTTTTTTCGGTTTTCTGCACTCTTTGACCATTTATCGTGTTTTCTAGTTTTAGGGGCTCCAAAAGTGAAGAATGAGCCCGTAAATTCAAACACAGAAGCCCCATCAGGGAAAAGGTAGAGTGTACCAATTCCCTAATCTTAAGATTTGCTAGAAAGAGTAGAATGTCTTGATACCATACTGCTAAGCCAAGGAATTTGGCAACCATTAGAAACATAAATTGATTCTATTCTTCTCCACTTATCATGGTGGACTTGATGCTGCGTGCTCTATTATCGGCTTCTTGTTTGGTATATTGCTTTGTGGCTGCTGCTACTTAAGCATGGTATATATTCCACTTGAATGGTCTCTGTGGGAGGTACGTGTTTCATGCATC
Organism: Rhazya stricta; assembly: GCA_001752375.1. Taxonomy (NCBI): domain Eukaryota; kingdom Viridiplantae; phylum Streptophyta; class Magnoliopsida; order Gentianales; family Apocynaceae; genus Rhazya; species Rhazya stricta. The sequence goes on from MEJB01000018.1 coordinate 154,544, forward strand.
AATAAGTTGCCTCTGAATATAGTATGCTATCGGTCAAACCGAGTTCCACGGTGGTTAGGACGTAGCCACTCGTCAGTAAGTTCCCTTTTAATATAGTATGCCTTAATTCTTCTTTTCTATTTGTACTGAAAGGAGGACTAGTTGGTTAGCTAAGTTGCTATTTAAGCTAGAGAATTGCTTTGAACGTTCTACACTTGTTTTTCCGCCGGAAAAGGTAAGGAAAAAAATCTAGACTAGAGAATTGCTTCAAAGTTGAACGTTCTACACTTGCTTTTTCTCTGGAAAAGGTAAGGAAAAAATCTAGAATAAGAGAGACTCATGCCCACTTGGCTAATACAGACATGCATCCAGCTCCTAAAAGAAGTGAAACTTGTGCTCCCAACTGAAGTCTGAATCTATTTTGCATTCTTGGATTCGTAAAGTCAGCTGCTAGTAGGTCAACCAGGGCCATGTAAATCAAGATCCCTGCTGAAGCGGAATTGAAGATTCCTTCAATAATAAGAGCCGTCGGGCTGCTTTGGTTGTAAGCGTTTGATATTCCAATACCTATGCCAACTCCAACTGGAGCGGTGAGGGAAAAGAAGAAAGCCATAATTCCTGTTGATAGAGACTTGAATTTTGCCTAATGATGTTCAGAACAAGAACAGGTAAGCAACATATATATTCCTCGAATTCAGATTAAACCCAGTAAACTAGTGTACAGGAGTACCTGAGAGATGCAGCCTCCAAGTCCCATGCCCTCAAAGAATTGATGGAAAGACAAGGCAGCTAAGAGAGGCTTTATTGTTTCAGGCCTTTGTGATGCACCCAGAGAGATTCCAATGACTACTGAGTGGACGACAATTCCCAGCTCTAGGACCTAAAGCTCGATCATAATACGCTATCAACATCGAAACGTGGCAAAGAAGAAACTGATACAAAACTAACTCCCACTCACGAGCACAAAGAAGTCTCTAGTTACCTGTGATATAATACGCTGTCTTACAAGACTGGAATGATTCACTTCATGAGATGATGGGATGGCTGCCCCATGAGCGTGGCCATGTGTGGCATGAGTATGAATATGCACATGACCAGCGTGCTCATCAGTAGCCTCTTCAATGTCGGCATTCACCTGTTTAGATTTGTTAAAGTGCATCTTCGTGTAAAAATTAGTGGCAAATGTATCGATCATAAGGGTCCCTATGGAAGTCAACATGGCAACCAAACCAGCAAAAGGAAATTCCCTCCATGGATTCTGCCCAAGGCAAGGCGAATTTAAAGTCTGAAAAGCATCTGGTAGAATATGAATGAAGCCAGTGGCTAAGATAACGCCAGCAGCAAAGGCCTTGATCATGAAGAAGATATCGTTCTCAGGCTTCAGGGCTTCAAATCTCCTTCCCAGAATGGGGATACTCACCCCTATAGCACCAGCTATAAGAATTGAAGCGATTGCACCAACTTTGTACTTGAGGGATTCTCTTACTCCGTGAGCTTTGGCTTCAAGATTGCAGGTGCAGTCCCCTCCCAAGACCACTGCAGGAAGCAGTAGAATGACCAGTACGACCTTATAGAAGTGATATCGAAGTCCATTGAATTTCATCGTGAAACAGAGGAATGCAGGGTCATATAGACGAGGAAACAAGAGATTCCCAAGTATTTGAATGAAAGGTACCCGTAGACACTCTATATATAATCCTAAAGGGAAAGCAAATGGAGGAGCGAGTGGTAAATGCTACTGCTGGATTGAATGCGCTGTGTCTGTGTCTGTGGCTAATAAATAAGAGCATCTAATTCAGGGATGTCAGCAACGAGAAACGTTTATACTAATAAAAATGTTGCTATGTCCTCACCCCTTCACTGGAGAGTAGAAAGGCTGCAGTACGTGTATAGCACAAATCAAAGGAAAGCAAACGCTGTCAGCTCGATCACACTGATATGATAATTTGTTAAATATAAAGCGTCCACGCAAAAAGTATTTTGCTGAGTGTTGTAGACACTGAATGCATTGCTCTCTCGGCCTCTAGCCATATGACTCACGGCAAGAAGTTTCTCTATTTGAACTCTTCCGAAACTCCAGAGACCTCAGGAGCTGGGGTAACTTGAAAGAAAACTAAGCCAAACTCGATCGTGGTAGTCTCGCAAGTAGATAAAGCTGAGATTGTGAGAGAAAACAGATCATGAAAGAGAAAACAAAAAGGGATCAAAAGCAGACAATTGAAAGTGAAGTGAATTGAGTTTTGCAAGTAATAAAGAAAGGTTACTTGGGTTGGTTGGTGGCTATGTAAACAAAATGTTGTCATAATATAGACTTATTCAGGGGAATGGTTGGTTGATCTTGAGCAAACGGGCTTTACTACTGTCCATATCAGTATGAAGATGTCGTTATAATGTCTCTTTGCCATTAGCAAAGTCGATGATCAATTCTAGGTGTCTTAACATACGACTATGATCTCATCAAAGTGGTTTTGCTTTCACGTCCCATCACAGAACGTCTTTTCCCCGAACATTACCCAAAAAGAAATCCAATTTCAGCCAAAAGTTAGACATCTTTTTAGGCCATTAAGGGGGAGCCCATTTGGTTATCTACTTATTTAGCCAAAAGTTAGACAACTTTTTAGGCCACTTACGGAAAGCCCGCTTGGTTATCTGCTTATTCAGCTGAATCAAACWTATTAACATCTTCAATAATTCTAGCTCCATTTCGATTCATCCTAATACGCTTCTTACTACATCGGTAATAACGTTAGGTGGTAATTTTATACTTCAATAATACATTAACGGATCTGTCGGTGAAGAAAATTTAAAGAAAATATAAATTTTTCATTACACTCAATTGAGGTATCAAGCCCAATAGTTGGCCCCATATTACTCCATTTCACTAGACCCGAAACATATGGGTTTGTGTCCTGCAATTATGTTTGGGCCACCCAACTCTTCAACAGCCATGGAAAATGGCGACGCTGCCATCGATCGCACAGAACGAAATGAGGAAAGGAACCCAAGATTCCATCAGTAGATGAGACTTTCCGGGAGTGAGGGCACCGACAGTCTCGAGCTGTGTCTCTGTGCTAATCTTCAATCAGGAAGGTACATTTTCATCTCTCATCTTGTTCCTCTTCTGTTTATAGGATTTGAGTTTGGAGTAATCTACCTCAACTCTATTTTCATGGAAACAGAGATGGATGCATCAACGGCCCTTTATAACCAGCTCAAGGTAATTTCATCGTTCCTTCACTTCTCTATTGTTTGGTTTTTGGTTTTTTGTTTTTGCCCCTCTTCTTCACCTCTAAACCAAAACTGGAACTTGATGGGTTCAATCCGCTCTCTGTGAGCAGACTGCGAATCCCTTTTTCGTAATGGCTGGTCCCAATGTGATTGAATCAGAGGAACATATTTTCTTCATGGCCAAGCACATCAAGGCCATCACTCATAAGTAAGTACTCTTTCTATCTCTCTCCCTCTACGCATGTCGTATTCATCAAAAGTTACTTAGTTATTGAATTCTGACGTAAATAAGATACTCAATTTTGTCACGAATAGACTTGGGTTGCCATTAGTATTCAAGTCAAGCTTCGACAAAGCTAACCGGACTTCCTCTAAATCATTTCGCGGTCCTGGCTTGACTCAAGGATTGAAGGTATCCATGTGTTGGCTTCACATTTCTGTTTTAGTCCTAATTTACCTATTCATTTTGAGTTCTAACCTTCCATGTCATCAAGCATCATACTTAAGGTTTTCTTTGCATGCCATCTTGAAATAGCACACGAGATATACACTTCTTTATCCTCAAGTTATGYGATTCCCTAAGATCAATCTCGTTTGCATTGTGTCAATTGTTTTGTTCTGTAGATACTTGAAAAAGTTAAAGCTGCATATGACATTCCAATAGTCACAGATGTTCACGAGACAATTCAGGTAATTGTTTCTCTTCCAAATGCTACGTCTTCATGTCTGTCTTCCAAATGCATTCACTTCTAAAATTTAAATTTTTCCTCCTCAAATGATTGGACATGTTAGACAAAGTTGGGGAACTGCCATTATTACTTGAGTCCATTACTTGCCAAATTTCTTTTCTGCTTCTTAATTTTACTGGTTGGCATCTGATCYAAGAATCATTATGTGAAACACTGGCAGACAGAGGAATGGAACCATAACATTATTGTTTTTATCCAAAATATGGTACCCAGGGAAGCACTTGTTCCGTGCAAGCAATGAGTTACTTCTCTTGTTGTTTCACTTGGTTCAGAAAAAAGAATTTTTGTGTTTGATAATTTGAGAAATTATGTAGGTGAACCATTTATTTGAAGTGCACCCCCAGCACACTCATAGATGTTTAGCTTCCTGTTTCTCTCGTTCAGCTATTAAATGATGATATAATTGCCTTGTAGACCTGACCGTGAGAGATATTAACAATCTTTAACTATTGATCTTCTCAGTGTGAGGCAGTTGGTCAGGTTGCTGATATCATTCAGATTCCTGCTTTCCTATGCCGACAGGTAGGATTTACCCCTAGATTTTACTTTTCTTGAAATAATGTTCTATACTAATTGTCACTTGACTACTTGAGGATGTGATTGTGTCCTTGAATCAATAAGTTCTATTAGTCTTTCCAGTATCTCAAATTCATGAATTTTAAGGCTTGCTCTTCAAATCACAGACGGATCTGCTTGTTGCAGCCGCCCAGACTGGGAAAATTATCAATATTAAGAAAGGCCAATTCTGTGCTTCTTCTGTAAGTAGCAAGTTTTCAATTTCCCCTGTTCCATTAATCAAATTGATTTCACAGCATAAATTGATACATAGAGGTATTATATAGAGTTACATGAGTATTCGTTATTTCTTCTGAGGTACCACTTGCTGATGATTATATGCATATCAGGTAATGCTAAACTCTGCTGAAAAGGTTAGGTTGGCTGGGAATCAAAATGTTATGGTCTGTGAGAGAGGAACAATGTTTGGCTATAGTAAGTCATCTTTAATTTTCTTTCCAGAAGAGGGGAAAAGAGAGAGATCTTTAATTTCTTGTCCACCGTAGCATAGCTTTTGCATGTCTTTAACTACCTTATAGTTATTTATCTGTTTGTTTGAAGTAAGAAATGTCGGATGCTATTAGATTCCTGAGTTTGTAAACTTGGATATCGGACATTCCAAGTAGTGGTGCAAATCCATTTAAAATTTCAAATGGGACATATGGTCTTTGTCTCTGTTTATACGAAAGAGGGGTGAAGTATATTACATAAGAATATAAAGTTCAACAGATCACTCCCATTACCAAGATGAAAATTTCTCTGACTGCAGACTATAATCTATCACTATTACATCTGAAGTTGGCATTTCTCTTTTGCTCTTGCATGTCAAGTGTAAAGGATATCTTCTGTTATTTGAAGTTTCTACTAGGACAGAGCTGTTTTATCTTGCTGTTAAAGTTTGATAATCGAATCTTCCAGGTCTAATCAAAACATTTATTCGGGATGTCCTACAGATGATTTGATTGTTGATCCACGCAACTTGGAGTGGATGAGAGAGGCTAATTGTCCAGTGGTAAAATGGTTTCCCTTTTTGTTTTTATTTTATGTCAATTACATTGTTTAACAGAATATAGCAATCCTTTTCAGTCAGCGAGAATTGTGTTATACTCCCCTCAGTTTCATGTTACATTATTATTTTTTGAAACCTGGTCCTAAATTGAGTTATGGCTTACAGGTGGCTGATGTAACACATTCATTGCAACAACCTGCAGGGAAAAAGGTGTGGGCAACCTTATGCTTACCTTTCACTATTAAAGTTTAAGATTTGTTGCATCTGGAGAAATTTGGTAGACCTTTTCCACAAACATCTTTTGCAATCTTATGTAATTTTTAGTTTGTTTCCTCGAGGGTTCCTCATCCTGTTTCTTTACCACTTCTTTTCATTAATTAAAGTTCTTTTATTTTGAGGAGAAAAAGGAGAGACCAAAAAAAAAAAAAAAAAAAAATCACTACTGTGTAAACGAAGAGTTTGAGAGTAAGCATTACACAATCTCCAAGATAATTTGAAAAAAAAAAAAAAAAAAAAAAAGATCCTCCAGATTACTGTATGCACAAAAGGATTCAAGGAACAGATATTGAAATTAACATTAATGTATGAGTACTTTTATACTCTTATAATGAATTGTCTTGCATCCTAAAACAGCTTGAAGGTGGTGGTGTGGCCAGTGGAGGTCTTCGTGAATTAATACCTTGCATTGCTAGGACAGCAGTTGCTGTTGGGGTGGATGGCATTTTTATGGAGGTTTGGAAATGTGATCCTTCTCTAATTAACTTACTGATTGATATAATTTCGTTTTCTGTCAGATGCCCTCTTTTAAAGAGAGAACTAACRAAATCATGCAAAAATAATGTAGATTAAGAGGGCAGGAATATCTTTGGGAAGCGTTTTTGGTTCTCTGGGATTTACAGATTAAAAGCTGGAAAATTCCTGACTGACTGATGCTTTTGATCCCTAGAACTTTCAATCTATTTTATTACTGAAATTTACCTTCTTATCTCTTCATTTTTCTATGAACTTCATTTCTTTGATTTCTTAGGTGCATAATGATCCTCTAAAAGCTCCTGTTGATGGTCCAACACAATGGGTAAGTTATGCAGCCTGCTGCCAAAAGTTTCTGGTTCTGTATGTTAAGAGTCTTATTTTTCTGGTATCTACTTAACATACTGTAGAAGTGCAGTACTGGTAGTACTTAAATCTTGACATAATGTATTTCTTTTTGTCTTGTCAAGCCTCTTCGCCACTTGGAGGAACTCTTAGAAGAGCTTATATCAATTGCTGTAAGTACCTATTCTTGCATAGTACAAGTCATGTGAGGAGTTGTAAATGAACACTTCCCGTTTTTAAGTGCCTTTGAGGCATCTAGTTTAGCCAATTTGATCAAAAGATCCTCATTCCCTCCAAGGATGAAGTGCTTTTTGTTATTTCTGAGCTTTTCAACATCAATTATATTGTATTGGAATGGATCTCTAAATCTTGATATATATATATATCTTTTCTGTAGCTGTTGATGGTTCAATTCTATCTTTTGTACCTCTGAAATGGACAAACTCTGGCAATTGAATTAGTTGGAGACCCTTTTTTTCATCCTTTCCTTTTTGACTCTTTTAAGTTGACCATCAAAGTGGGTTTCAGAGTTTCTGCTTTGTGTTTCTTGTTACTCCAACTAATAATGACGTGAAATTGCAAATGCATTTGCAGAAGGCTAGCAAGGGGAAACRACAGTTTAAGATTGATCTCACTCCTCTCCTCGATTAAAAATATTTTGAGGTTTCTCCTGTAAGTAAGCTTTCTTAATAAGTTGCCTGGATTTAAACATGACATGTTGCATATATCAAATGTATATATTTCTGCAAGTGCATAGACAAGGATAAACATTCTCATTGTTATCATGTAAATCCATATTTAAGGAAAGTAATAGTTTCTGATTTATTTGAGCTTATATGTATTACGCATGCATGCTTACTTCTTTGTATTTTTTTTTTTTCATTGTTTATGCTTGCACGAACTTCTTCCATAGTTTAAAAAGACTAAGAGAATTGATGAATGGGCAGCAATATTGCTAGTTCCTGGTTCCAGAATTTGGTTTTAACCATCTTCACAACATTGTGCTAAATTAGTAGTAAACTGTTATGCTGATTACCCTGTAGCTTCATCTTCTCCGCTCCATCATGGACAAAAGCTCTAACTGCAGTCTGTTTATGTATCTCTTGTTTTTAAACTGGCAGATATTTTTGACGCTCATGCATTCTTGCATCATTTAACAGGTGGCTACTATGCCTACGGATGAAACCCAGAAACCCAGATGTAGGTGCACAATTGATGGGCCTCCAACGTCGAATAATTCATGGTCTTGGTGCGTCTTTAGCTGGATTTTATTGTAACCATGATGAGCTTTGGATGAGAGACAACGTTAACACCATTCAACGTTAATTGCTTTGCTAATCTTAAGGGAGGGAGGGTTCATGTTCGGGGATTGTTGTCGTTCAAAAGGTTTATGGTTTCTTAAAGAACCCACCAAAGCAATGTAATCGGATTGATTRATATGATTACAAGATGTAGAGGATTATTGCAGAAAATGGAAATTCATTAGCCTCTTTCACCAGGTTCATTTACTATGCAACTGGAGAAATCTGTTAAATGAGTTTTAATCTGTTCTATGATTTTTTGGAGGGATCAACTCCCTCCCAAAACAGTAGTATAATGGCACTTTGTCGAGGTCCTCCAAGAGTGTAATGCTAAATTGGGAACACGGGATTCGTTTATTTACAAATGCAGGCATGAATGCCTTGGAACAGATTCAGTACTAATGAAGTTAACGCTTCAACGGCCTTACCTTAGTTCGTAGAATGATAAATATATTGATTGTATGATTTAGGATGAATATTTTCATAAGTATAAGTGGCTCTAAGCGCTAATGTTCCTGCTGTCATAATGTATGAATATATATATATATGGTTATCTGAAAAAAAGAAAGAAAAGAGTGTCAATGAAGATTCTGAGGGCGAAATTGGCATTTAGGAAAAGTTGAGGCCCCAAAACAATTTTTTGCAGTGGGCAACTGAGCAGTCATTCGTTCGTTCAAAGATTCAAACTTTATAAAAGAAGCGCTCTCATCTCAGTCTCAGAACGAATTTCAAAGATCCAACGGTAAATTCTTCTCTCTCTCCTTCTCTCTCACAAAGTCTAAGCACGGCCCCGAGCGGGAAGGACAGGGCTTTCCTTTCATTTCTTCTTCTCCATTTTCTCCATTCTATATTTTTCTTGCAGATCATTGCGACTTGATATCATTCAACTGACTGTTTTTMTTTTTCTTAAGGACATCTGTAAGTATTTCTCGGCGCTTTCTCGACAGTTGTCAGTAGTATTTCTTTGCCGTTCTTTTTTTCAAGAGCCCTAGTTCCACTTGTGTTTTTCTCATAATTTTTTGTCGTTCGAAGAATTTTGAAGGAATTCCATTCGCACTTCTTCATTCACATTTCTCTTGAGAATAAAGAAATGGTGGCTGTCAAGGTACTTGCATATTCTTGCTGAGCCCAAGGGAATTTTATTTCTTCGTCTTCCTTTTTCCTTCTTTCCGCACAGCTTTATGTTCTCTTACATAATTGGAGTGATCCGGACTCTTGTATGCTTCCATCAATTTAGGGAAAATTAGCGTCACTCTCGAATCAATCTATGCAAGAAAAGAAAGCTATCAAGAGTGGTATATTGGTCTTTTCYTTCTTCTTTTATTACCTTAAATTCATTTGGAATTGGTAACACCTTTCTTCCAACATTTGATCAAATGATCTGACAGCATTCGGAACGGCACCTTTCAAGATATATGCAGAACCTGACAGAGTTAAAATTCGCAACCGCAATGCAAACGATTCGGAACGCAAGTAAGTGTGGTTGTATATAATTCTTGTTCTGAGGGTGTCCTCCATAGGGGATTCTCCTATTTACTCATCCGTGATACTGGTAGCAACTTGTTCGACTTCTTGATTCTCCCAACGCCTTAGTATGATATCTTTGCATGTCCCCAGAGATTCAACATTTAACGTTTCACTCTTGGTTGCCTGTCATATTCCAAACTAAGTCACCAGGGAAAATATGGTGTTCAACTTATCCAGGATCTATGGCTCACTTCACATAAGCTTCCCTTTATTTTCTGCTAGTTGTATAATGCAGGTCTAACTTATGGTGCTGTCTTTTTTGATAGAGGAAAATCTGTTTCACTTCATGGCAGAAAACGTGAGGGTGATGAAAATACCTTGAAGGTTTGAGCACTTAAAATCTCCGATTCTCCCTTTGTTTTTCTTTTCAAATACTTTTGCATTAACTTTGAGCAAATCATGGATACGTTGTCCCTTAATCTTTTGCATTCTTTCCTTTACTTGCAAAGAGTCAAGTGAAGAATTCAGACARGATAAGGGGCAAGCTTGATGGTTCAGGTACATAGAGCAAGACTAAATTCTTCATAAATTCTTGAATTTTACATACTGGGAACCTTTAAATGGCTTGAAATCAAATTTTAGTGAAGGTGAATGTTCAAAGAAAGGTTTTGGCTGATATCAGTAATGTCAAGGGCAGCTTCGCAAAACCAAAAGCACAAGAGAAGTCCAAATCACTGTAAGTAGAGATGAGCTACTGTAATCCGTTCAAATATAGGGATATCTCATATGCCAAGCAGCTTCATAATATGTTCTACTACCTTCAGAATTTGTTTTCAGTATGTCTAATGCAGTTACTTATACGGAAAACAGTAAGAAGTTTCCTAGCTATGCCATTTTTGTTAAGACTTATTATCTAAATCTCGCATTTCTTTTTGAAGAATTTTTTTCTTTTGGGGTTTTCGCTGTTTTGGTTCAACTCTATCAATAACTCCTTTTGGTCCAAATAAAAAACATGCATTGTGGTGAATAAGACGAATTAAGATGAACTATACATTGTGAATTTAGCTCATTAACTTGAAAATCCATTTCCTTCTTTTCAATGCTTATAATTTTGGTCAAGTTATATAGTTTTTAAGAACACTTCTTTCTTTTAAGGTGTGTTTCTAGCAAGTTGGTGACTGACACTTGGTCTGCAAGCAGCTCATTAAGCAAGCCTTCCACAGTATGTAAATAAAATCTATGTCTTTGATTTACTTGGTTTGTTTGCTAATGATCGTCTTCTTCCTTTTCAATTAAGCTTTGAAAAGAATCCTCCAAGCTATACTGCAGGAACATATAACTAACAGTCATAACTAAAGTCTCTATATACACTTCTTAACTGTATATTTTATTATAGCATTATGACACCCCTACTTCCAACTAGCATTTGATGATATGTTGTTAGGTAGTATATCCACCAATATGTTCCTATGAATTTTCTAAACTGAAGAAAAGTTATTGAAATGGCATTTGTTTTCATTAGTAGATTTTGAACTTGAACCAGTGAAGAAAACTATGTTTTGGAGAAAAAAGGGGACGGACGTGGCTTCTCTCAGTTCAATATGTTGTATAATAATGTTAGAAACTTTTAACATTAGCACTAATGTGTTACCTATCTTCTCCAGCAAGCAATGAACACTTTAATTCTTGTCACCTGAAATAGGGAAATGTGAGGACTACTTTGACTGAAGCTACTGTCAACCATCTTACTTCAAAGAAGTGTAAGAAACTTATCTTGAGGGGATGTAGAAAAGAACTTGGTCACTATCGCACTATATAACACTATCTCCAACTCCAGCAGCTTGCAAAGATGCGAAGGCCACCTTGAATGACCTTAGGAGCAAAACGCAAGGTCCTAAATTTGTCTCTGCTGCAGTTAGTAGGTAAGAACAGCAGTTATGCTCTCATCTAAATTTTATTTTTATGTGCGAGTTTAATGTTCTTTCATTATCTCCATGTTATTTGTTTTTAGAAAAGAATTTTAATCAATTTCCTTTTTTCTTTATGTCAGAACATCTGGAGGAAAGAAGCATCTTCCTAGAACAAGGTTTTTGGATTTGTAAAGCATATTGCTCTGTAGATTTGTCAGATTTTTTGGATTTGTCTTTATACTGATGCTCCTTCTCTCTTGGATACCATTGCTTTAAGAACATCTTTACCAATACCAAGGCAAGTCAACAAGGGAGATGCCAGTTATACTAAAGAGGTTGGAATAATATTTTTGTTTCTTTGTCCTAGATCTCTGTAGGTTTTGTTTTAGCAACATACAARAATGAGAGGTCCTTTGGCATTCTTTTTAGTTCTGTATTTCTTTTGGTTGTAGCAGTCTACTGAAGGATCAGAGATATCTAGAGGAAAACATGGATTTCCAGGTGCAGTGTTATATTTTAAGCTTGTTCATGTTTCCAGCAGTTACATAAAGGAACTGCATATTGATATGCTTGTCCATATTGTGCTCCAGTGAAGCCCAAAGTTGGTAGGAACATGGCTTCCCAAACAAGCTATACCCGGAGTCAGCTTTGGAAAAATCGAGTTAGTGATGGATATATTGCAATGTAAGTCTGATATCTATTAACTACTTTCACGCTGTTTTAGAATACTGCAGAAAGTTTGATTCTGAATTCTCTCTTCGCATTCTGCAATACTTATGGAATTTCCCTTTGTTGTGATTCTATTTGCTTTTTAATCATAATGCAACTGCATACTTTAATACAGCATCATCTTTCATGACATTACAATTATAAACCACTGAAATGGAATATTCAACTTAGCTTTGAGTTTCAATGGCCTGCACTTAGGATTCTTATGCAAGTTGTATAATTTAGACTCTTTCAGTAAGTGGTCCTTGATTATGGGTCGGTGAAGATTCCAAAATGAGAATCCTTGATCAGCTTTGTACCTACATATCATGTTATTTTCGAGCTCTGATTATTTTTCCAATATTTTAGGCATCTATATCATACAGCCCTCCTTTGGGGGTGGACAAGGGAGGAGAACTATCTTASTTAACACAATCTTYTAATCAAATTCAGAATACATGTATGCTTGTGGTGCAATTTGCGAAGCATCATTTCATCCAGATATGTACATTACTAGTTATTGGCCTTGTTCATATCATGTTAGACATATTTGGATTTGTATTTAATTATGCAGAGACTTAGCTTTAGAGTTTGGACCGAGATACTTGGTTATGATCAATGTGAAATGCTTTATATAATTTATGTAACGGTTTGATGATTTGGCCAATTCACCAACTCCTGTTTCTTCTCTCAAAACAACTGAGGTATTATTTGCACACACATCAACTGGTTGCAGATCAAATACACCTAAAGTGCTTAGACAATCAAAATCTTAGTAGATGGTGATGTTAACTGAGACACTAAATCTATCTAAGCAATCAAGAATGAAGACACATCAATCCTCAGTATGCATATTAAAGCAACTASCTTCACTTTGCATGCCAAATTCTTGTTCCTTTTTTTTTTCCCCCCCTTTATTTTTTCTTTTGTGCTTTATCAAGAAAAGATAAGCATTTCATCTAATCATTTTGTTTGAGAGCTCTTCTTTAGGGCTTCAAAAGGTCAATCGCACATGGATGGTGGAGCATTATCACGAAGATCTATCAAAGTAAGCTACAAAGTACATGCTGATCTACATACCATTTTGTTGTGTGTAACTTTGCAATGCTCTTATGCTTTAGGTGTGCAAAAACATAATGGGTAACTGGTCCCTGATCTATGTACCATGTTTTCAGATCAAATTTCATATATGACTCTCTCTCTCCCTCTCTCTCTCTCTCTCCATGTTTTGCACTGTGAGCAGAGATAGGCATATCCGTGCCTCTTCATTTGGGAAGCCGTAAGGAACATCGACAAGGAATTAAGAACTTCTTTCCTAACTGAATGTCTGCTTTGTTTGATTCTTAAGTAATCATTTAAGCTAAATTCATTAATTTTTAAGTTGATGGAATTATGGTTCATATATGGTTGCTCTATTTATTTCGCATATTGTTCCCTAGTATTCTCTTTTGAAAAGTTGAAATGAAAAAAATAACTTTTGTCCCCTCAAGAGCAGGTTATATTACTGGAAAAATGAGTGCTTCCCTTGTGTGTATGATGGCCTTCTCCCCTTGACTATATTTACTGTGAGAGTTTATTATGCCAAGATATGGTTAATGTTTTTGGCTTTTTGGCTCTCACTTTTACTGCAGCAGATATCATTGCCCTCRWCATTTGACTAATTATGCTTTTCTTCATTTTCAAGACAGAGATGACATTCCTAATTGCTTCATTTTTCCTTCAGTCGTCAATGACATATATATTAGTCTTGCATATTAGTTCCACCAGGTTAACATATTTGTGATCTTTCTACTCATAGCTAAGAGATTCATAAGTTATATCGAYGAGTTTATTTATTATATGACCTTTGGTTGCCCAGCCTAGCCTGAAAACGAAGACCACAGTCATCAACAATTTGAGGACTTCAAAATCAAAGAGTATTTCCGGGTTGAATAAAGTGGCAGCTAGTGCTACTACTTCATCCAAAATAGAGGAGGACATGGAAAAATCTTCTTCATCCGACGTTATCAATGAACCAGCACAGGAGGAGGTCTGTTCTTTTTGCAAAAGCAATACAGCTAGAACTACAGTAGATGCTGTTGCCAAAAGAAAATCGGATCGTAGGAAATCTTTTACATCTTTACTGGTGTCGAAGTCAAAGGTCAATAGTTAATGCCTCCTTTTTTCTCCTCTGAAATTTTATCTTCTATGCATTCTAAGGATTTCAATGATTACCGATATTGTTCTGTCTTCTAATAACAGAACATGAAAATATAATGCAGGAAGATTTGCCTAATATCTATGATGCTCGTAATCATCTTGAAGTTAGTGAATATGTTGATGACATCTATCAGTATTACTGGGTTATGGAGGTGCACTTTCGTATTCTCCACCATGTTACTTCATTTTTAAGTTTTCCTCTGCTTTTATATGTATGTAACTCCACATTTTTCTGTGAAGACTTCCTATGAGTTGCCTGTATCTTTCTTCTAACTTGGCTCTTTATTACAGGCACAGAAGCAACCATTGAAAAGTTATATGGAAATTCAGACTGAAATTACACCCCAAATGCGCGGGATATTGATCAACTGGCTTATTGAAGTTTGTTTTCTATGTGAAAGAATCTCTTTGAATGTTTATACTTTTCCGTCAGACGTTAAGTCTGTTTTTCTTATTGCCACTATTTCCCAACTCACAGGTACACATAAAATTTGATTTGATGCAAGAAACACTGTTTTTGATGGTTACACTCCTAGACCAATATTTGTCCTTGGTGAGCATCAAGAAGAGTGACATGCAGCTACTTGGCCTTACGGCACTCTTGCTGGCATCAAAGTATGAAGATTTTTGGCATCCAAGGGTAATATTTAAATACATGAAACTTTCAGATTTGCTTATGAGTTCCTGTGTCTGAATCATAACTTGAATAGTTCAGAAATGAGTGTTACCCCTAAATTTGTTCCTTGAGTACAGATCATGGACTTGATCAGTGTCTCAGCAGAGTCATACACCAGAGTTCAAATGCTTGGAATGGTGAGTTCTGTGAATTTTTCTAAAATCTGCTACGAATAGAAGGTTGTGGACCTGTAGCTTTAAGTAGAGGGTTAAGCTGTAGGATTCTATGAATTTTGTTGAGCCCCGATTTTACTTTTGTGCCTAATAGGCAACTTCACATCTTGTTTCAGGAGTCAGCCTTTCTGAAGACACTGAAATTCCGTCTTAATGCACCAACTTCATATGTCTTCATGCTCAGGTTCCTTAAGGCTGCTCAATCAGGCAAAAAGGTATCTAACAACAGCCTTTTCTCTTTAAGTTGTTCAAGATTACTCAACTTCTGAGGATGTTAAACCTGTTTGACATGAGTTATTGCTTTCTGTTGGATGGAATGGTCAGATCATTGGCTTCCAAAACTCAAATTGACAGCTTCCATATCTTTTGTGCSATTTGCTATATGTTTTGTCTTTTCTCTTCTTTTTTCTATCTAGATCATCACTGGAGGCAGAGTTCAAATTCAATAACATCTTTTTGTCTTTTGGATTTTTTGCCAGTTTGAAAATCTCGCGTTTTATCTCATTGAGCTTTGCTTAGTTGAATACGAGGCTTTAAACTATAAGCCCTCGTTGATAAGCGCATCAGCCATCTATCTTGCTAGATGTACAATGCGAATGACTCCAGCATGGACACCACTACTTGAGAAACATTCACATGAGAAACATTCACACTATGAGGAATCTCAAATCAGGTATGTCTTTGCTAGATGACCTTTTTTAACAAGCAAACTGGATCATGGTTTAATTGTTTYATCTGCATTTTGCAGGCATTGTGCAGAAATRATCTTAAAATTTCAGAAAGCTGCTAAAAAAGCTTTGCTAAAAGTAACCTACGAGAAATATATGAGGCTTGAATTTAACCAGGTTGCAGCTATAGCTCCACTGGAAATGCTTCCCTGAAGGTGCATCTAGTTTTGCTAGCTGTTGCATTTCCCCCGTGAAAGTTCTGAACTACAACATCATTGAAACATGAAGATGTATGTCTCTGCTTCTCGAGTCMTCAAGAAATCCACTGCTTGCGGATGTGAGTGAATGAGAACAGCTTCCTATATGAAATATTGCAGGCAGGAGAAGTAAGAATATCATTCAACGAACAAGCACATACTAGAAATATATGTGTAGAAAATTTGGAAGTATTGCTGACTTTGCAACTTATGAATTTATTATGAAGCACATGAGTTAAGTATGAAATTGGATGTATGTTTTGGTGGGCAGTCTGACCCCAATCCAAGTATATATTTCATAGTATGTTTTGGTGGGCAGTCTGACCCCAATCCAAGCACCCAAKACAGTCATTTCATGTATTCTCTTTTTTGTTGTTTTTCATCGGGCCAAGTACAGGCATTTGATCTATGCTCGGTATAATCTTCATCTTGCCATGAAGCATGTGTATCAGATTTTCATCCATTATTTACTTCATTTTCCTTGAGTAAACTTGACAAGTTTGCGCACATGATAGAGGAATAGCTTCATCAAGTGAATAAGCAAGGGTAGGGATAGCAGACATGGAAAAGATTATGCCTAGCTGATAATGATGTCAAAGTTCCAAAGCAGGAACAATGCTTTCTTGTCTTCAGCATTATATTATTGATCAAAATCCGTGGTCAATTTTAAGCACTGGATGTCAGAATTGACTCAAATAAACTGCAAGGGAAACTCTATATAGAATTGAAAGATTTACATAATCATGAATTTGCCATTTGTGACATTTTAAAGATTGGAAGTGAGAGATCATCCTACGACAAAATGAACCTCAATAAGCTTTACAAATTCACCTGGCGAATGCTGAGTACCTTCTATTATACTATTACACGTATATATATGTTCCTTACGTCCTAAAAGTATACCTCTAGCCTGGCCTCTATTTCACATTTCAAGAATACTGCGCATCCTCTTATTATCACAAACAAGTAACTAAGCAATCTTGAGGATTTAGCATAATTTCTCGATCCAAAGTCTCCTTCACAGCTCGATAAAATTCAATCCATGATGAAGAATAGTCATCTACAGGTGCCCACAAAAATGTCGGATTTGGAGTGGTAGGACATGCGGCAACCATGTCCAGAACAGTAGCTGCAGGTTTTAAAGGCTGTGGAAAGTTGAAAGCCAAATTATCAACCTTGTGTTCGTAAATTTTGCCATTTCGGTCCAATTTATACCTGGAAGTGCCCTGGAACTGACCCTTGGCCTCCCAAGGAACTCGAGGAACTCCCTTCAAGTTCCATCTAATCAAAATCAAGTTCTCAGACGGCTGCCAAATCCTGAGAACCTCAAGTGAAATATCTCTAAACAAGATTTTGCCATGAAACTTCAACGCCCAAAAGATCATCTTGTACCTTTCAATTCCAGTAAAAGTGTTTAATGGGTCCATAAATGTTATATCATCCCTGCTCAAAKGCCAACGGAAAGCCTCAGCTGATAACCCTTAYATTTGAAATGAAATGGGGGAGGGGCAAAAACTGAAAAGGGTACCTGTAAATTTCGTAATTGAGTTCTTTGACGAATAGCAGAGGGAGGTCTTCCCGGAGCGTCCGCACGGCCAGGCCGAGGTTAACAAAGAAATCATCCCTTCGATTATGTCTCTTGTCCTGGGCAGCAGGCGTAGGTGGGGCAGCCTGGCTAAGCTGCGCAACCCGAGCGGTATGAGAATCGAGGAGCTTCGGTAACGGAGAGAAAAAAGAGGTGGGCATCGGTGGTGGCGGCAGTGGGGAGAAAGAGGTTTGGCGGGTGATRATGGGTTTGTCTTTGGATTGGAGTATAGTTGTAGAGAGATTCGGGAGAATATAAGCCATTAATACTAAATCAGTAGTCGAATTAACTCTGGTTGCTTAGGTTGCATTGAGAGAAGCAACAAGAATAAGAAGAAAGAAGAGGAAGTGATGTYTGCGTTCGGGTTCGTTTTCTTGAAGTAACAGTGTAWGTCGTTGGAATTTGAGTGGCTGAAGAGGGCCATCAGGGTCTCTTTTTTTYAGTATATTTATTGTTTCGGCTTCTTCTATTTAGGGGACAAAATGAGCCACGGATTAATAATACTCAGTTCTTTGTTACTCTGCCTYTGCTTAGGTCCCATAACTRAACTCAGTTCTTTACTCTCCTTATCAAATCGACTTGTAACTAATAATAGTTCCAATCCCAGAATTAGCCGGACATCAAAAGGATTAAACCCATTCACAWAAGGACACTTGCWGCAATCAAACCATTACCCGCYGGATATGCTTTTAGTGATGCACTTTCTCACAAACTCACACCACGGAAGGCCACTCAAAACCCAAGTTCAGTATGCCTCTATAATCCAATAAAGATCAATTCTTTGCCCAAGCATGTCCTCAATTTCTTTAATGTTCTTCAACCTTGATTCTTTAAGTTGGCTTTTTTCAGATTTGTGTCCTTAAAATTCTCTAAACCACAAAAAGAAAATAAAAAAGAAAACTCTCTAAACCACAAAAAGGAAACCAAAAATTAAGAACATATGGGCACATCTGAATGCGCAGACCCGATGGAGAAGAGGGCAGCGCCAGAATCTCAGCACCCAATTTGTTATTGGCAACGTACAGCGCTGAAAACACTATTGACATAAGTGCATCAGAGACTCTAATTTGTTGCCTTYTTAATCCAGAATAATTATCTTCTTARTATGAACTTGTATCAATCAAATGGACACGGAAGAAGGGATGAATGAGGCTCAGAAAGGATATTAGATCTCATCAAATTTCAGAGTTTGATGGTATAAATTTGTTCCGTCGTCACTGCCCCTCACAGGCCGGCAATAAAGAAGAACAAACCATTGGTCAAAAACAAAGAACAGCAACCGATAAGAATTTAGATAAAAGGAAGGAGACCTCAGAAGCTAGAGGCATAAAATCATCAAAGGAATCTAATAGAAGATCCTCAGATGGTACGGACAATTCCTCATACATCACAGGCCTCCCTACCCAAGACAGATCGCTCTTCTATTCTACTCTCTRGGTCTGTAGCTTGCCTATGTGAGGAGGCGAGCAAGGCCTATTCAACTTACTCTAGATCTAACAAGAGGTTGAAAAAGGCTACCGGAGGGCACGGCCGAAGCATCCCTGCACAGAGACKGYAAAACTAGCTATCTGCGGACCAAGGCGAAGGGACCWTATATATAGGTAACAGGTCAGGAGTATGGGCATAGAAGAAAAAACCCTACTCCAGTGTCAACTCGAAATTACTAAAATATCCYTGATCCTCTCATTCCATTCCATCTATATGCYCTTGCTCTTTTGCTTTTCCCYTCTTCTCCTTTAGAGTACACCTCTACTACGTTAGTCAACCTACGAAAATGCGTATAAATAATTATCTCCTTCAGACAAATACTTCTTAATACATATCTTTCATTGTACTAATTATGATATATATAGTTAAACTTCTCTAATAATTTTTTTACTTTTACTCGCATTCTTAATCTATTAATATAAARGRGTAAAGGAAAATAACTTCCCAAAGTTGCTAACGATAAAACATGACTATATTTGTAAATTAACCTTTTGGGCAAAATTTACACAGAAATTGAAAAAATTAGCATCCATTATTGTTCCGATGGATAGCAATGATAATAGAAAGCAATGAGGATATGAAGGGGGCAGGCAGAGGCATGACCATTTAGAGGAAACCAAAGGCTCCTGTTAGAGCTTGGTCTTGTGTTCTGGTCTATGAGTGAACTCAAAATCTATGTGAACAAAAGCTCGCTCGACTTCAGGGAGATTCTCTAGCTTTTCTTGCAATGTTTCACCAATATTATGTGCCTGGTTTAATAGCATGTCTTCTGGCAACACAATGTCGACCTCCACAAAGTAATGAGAACCGAAAGTGTATGCTCTAACAGTGTCAATGTGCCTTATCTCTTCATGGTGATTCCATATAAGATAGGTTAATTTTGCAAGAAAATCTGGYGGAGCCGATCTTCCAATTAGTGACCATACATTCTCAATAACTGTTCTCGCCCAGGTGCTTATAGTATACAAGGCGATCTGCATTGCAAATATGTCAAGATGTGGAATGAATGAAAACTCAAGGAGCATAACAATGTCAAGGTTTGGGACTTACCAATATAGCCCCAGTTGGATCAATCCACCAGGCGAATCGAACTGCTAAAACAGCTGTTACTAAACCAACAGAGTTGGTAATGACATCAAAAAAGTGATCTTGAGCATAGGCTCTAACGATCTCATTTTTGAATCTTTTGCAGTAAATCAAAAGCACAAACTTCACTGCAGTGACGGAGACCATGATACCGATCATCCACTTTTCCTTCTCATGGTTCAGTACAGGACGAGACTGCATCCCAAACCAAGAAAACAGAGTAGAGCTTATCAGCCCCTCAGTGAGCAAACTATCTGCTGTATCTACCAACTTCATTGCSAATAAATGTGTACTTGAGGAAAGCTTATTCCTGCAAATTATATGTGATGGTRACATAGTCCAAGGTTGAGGGTCATGAATTCCTTTAGGTGACACCAGAGTTTTTCTCAAATGCTATTGTGTCTTCAAAATAATCCTATGCTTGCATAGTAATAGCTTTCTACAATATTCTCCTGCTCCACTAACTCTCAGAAACCTGAAAAGTCCATGTACAGACTAATCTATTTTCATGCAAAATTATATTACAAATCAAAATAGCATACCTTAGCAACGAGCTCCCGGACAGACTCGAGCAATATTTGCAATCCTAAAGTAGCCATCACTGAAGCAAACACGATAATACCCTGGAAAGTTGTGCTTCATTAGGAAAAAGGAAACAATAATGGCCCTCAACTACCTGGAGGGAGACCTTCAAAAGGCAACATATGAACAATGAACTAAGATCCTYATCAAATTCAAAGAGAAAAGGAGAAATCTCGAGAAAGGYAGAAATTACATTCTGACTTACCACTGGTTGCATCCGCTTCTTTCCAATCGGATAGTTATACTGGTTTGGTTTTCTCATTGCATGGGAAGTGAACCAGAGAATGAATCCAGACAAAAGGTCTAGGAAAGAATCCATGGTTGATGCAATTACAGCCAGAGATCTGCTCTCAAGAGAAGCATACACTTTCGCTAGGAAAAGGACTACATTAGCTAAGTTTGAAAGATGAATAGCCATCCTTTCACTCCTAGCGAGTTGGTCCATTTCATCCTGACAAAGTTGTTGAGAAGTTGGTAACAATAGAAAACCCCATTTTAGTTCAAGGGTCTAAATGTAACAATAATAGGATGAAAAGAACAAGATCAAACAAAAGTTGTAATCAGATTAATAAATTTTGCGCATTAACTGATCTGATTTACCCGCCAAGTTTCTTTCAAACCTTAAAAGAATTAGCTAACTGGAAGAATTGCAAAGTTATGAAAATATTATATTTTACATAAGCCAAGTCTAGATAAGCTAAACCTCATCCTGATGATTTCAGCAAAATTGATGTTTCTATATCTTCCAAGATTTCAAAGACTAGTGTTTAGCTTGCAATAATTATTCTCCTGTATCATGTTTTCCAACTAATCATCAACATGAATATTGTTTGTAATAGATAACTGAAAAGGAAGCATATGCCAGCAGCCAACAACGAACAACCAACCGGTGCCATTCCTGGTAAACATCCTGATTCATTAATGGTCTCCATCTCATTGAAGCCTTCAAGGAGCCTTTCCTGCTTCTTGTAATATTCTGCAATTCTTCCCTGTTTCCCTGGAGAATTAAGGAGATGCAGAGCAACACAATTAGACAGCAATGACAAGCAGARCAAGAAATATAATCGGGGCTGACTAGTGACTTAAATATCATTTTGAATGATAAACATGATCAGGACAGGCCTTTGAAGAAGTTTACAATTAGAAGCCAGTGTGAAACATGAATCAGGGGGGCATGTACGTATATTTGAGTTCTCTAATATAATCTCTTATTTTATGTGGTTAATGTCTAGGAAACATTAGACTAAGCAATTCTGAAAACGTTTCAAGAAAATCACTCTTAAGTTGAACTAGACAGGATATTATTGTAGCTAATGTGAGTAAAATCAATCATCCTCCATTCCTGTAAACAGTGAAGGAGGGCTCAGGTAAGCTTCTAAAAGCCCAAAAGAATAAGAAGTAACAATGTCTAGCAAGGGAAAGGAGCAAGCAAGCACAAACAGAACTAGGCAACAAGATTTAGAACAGAAGGAATGGTACACAAAAGCAAGAAGAATTGCCTCTTCACTTGATGATATTTTAAGAATTGCCTCTTCACTTGGTGATATTTTAGGCTAAAGATCAGATAAATCCTATAATAACATGATTGAAATATGCTCAATTCAAAGTCTCAATTTTAAGCATATAATTCAATATAACCAGTCCATAGAAGTTCCACCTTAGCCAAACCAGAAACAAAATATCAATAAGGAAATAGAAGATAGAGCTCCTGTGCAGTAAAGAAGGAAATGATAAAAAAACACAAAGAAATCATCTTTGCAACTACTCCACCACTCTCAGGCGACTAAATATCAGAAAGTTTACTTTAAGAATAATATAAGAGAAGTTCTGTAAAGGACTAGTAGTATAATACGATATTTCCCGTAGGTGACTTAGAACAGTATGCATCCCCTTCACCAGCAAACACCTTCCTCAGTCACTCTTTATTGCAGTCCCCCACAACAAAATAATTAAATCAAAAAATGAGAAGAGAAACACAGAAGCCTTCCCAACAATCTGGGGTTGGTTTGGTTCTGTAGGGATTTCCAGCCGCGTCGACGCTTCCAAAATTATCATATGCAGTTTAAAAAATCGAATGTGAAGATGGGCCAACGACTCATGCACTCATTAAGCAAAGAAATTGAAAAGGAAGATGGAACTGTAATGATTAAATTTCGATTTCGGTATGCATGCGTTCTAAGAATTTGGCCCCAGAACTAGAACAATGAGGACCAAGTTCACTTACTTGGGGTGCAGAGGCGCCGGAAACTGAAGAAAGGATGGTCGTAGTTGTCGCCATTCTCGGGCAAACGGAACTCGTTAATATTGAGCTTCCAGGAGGCGGAAGACGATGAGTCGTCCAAATCTGCCTCAGGGACAGGAGGAGGAAGAGGAGACAGCAATTCTCTCCGGGAACTTTCAAAAGAATCTTGATCACCACTTTTACTCAAAGCAGGACTCTTTCTAGGACTCTTCATAGGACTCCTCATCGGACTCTTAAGAGGACTCCTCATCTGGATTATCGCTTCAAGAATCGCTACTTCTTAACTCGCTAACGTTATTATAGTATCTGTATTTGGTAAAGGTGAAAGAAGAGAGATTCTGGGATGAGTAGTTTCCCCTTAATTCCCTTCCTTACTTCCAGAGATGAATCTTCTCTCTTTCTTGGATCACGCCTACGATAGATTTCTATGAATTTACGAAGTTTCGTGTAGAATAATGAAGTCAAAAGGCTGAATATATAGCAAATGGGAATAGAAAGGATTCTGCAGCATAACATCCGATGATGATCTCATTTCATGCAAATACAAATAGAAACAAATAGAGTGATGACTATTTCTTAAACAATAACCACCCCATAACCTTAAGCTGATGAAAATGATGATTCACCGAGCTACTTCCTTCAATATTCTATTCTAATACCTCTGATATAAAGTCGATTCTTTTAAGGATATTTCTAGGAAGTAGCACACATTGTCACACTGTTCGTCATAAAGGAATAAATTTGATAAAGAGGGGAGGTGGCATGGCACACACAGCGTTATCCACCACTTCTGGCTTTCGGTTTCCAGTGGATTTCCACCTCATGTTGCACGCTGGCAGCCGTAAAATCTATAAATTCTTCTTTCCCTCTTGCTTGGTTCCAGACGTCTCTTTCACAGTGAGCAAAAAGTTTAGAACTYGCGTAGGATATTTGCATATAAAATGTGGTTAGATGCATTCTTGAAATATAGTTGCCTTTTTTTGTGGTCGGTTACTTCTGGATTTAGAAACTCATAGATCATCTCATCAACCTAACTACTGCCACTTCGTGAAAACGATGGTTTCTTGGCAGCCTCCTTTCTTGGCTTCCATAACATATAGTTAGCCTCAACGTTACCTTAGCCCTTTGGATGGAAGTCGGCTGAGTGGATCCTCACCCCTCACCACTGATGAATAATCACTGTGGAAAGATATGAAGAACAAAAGGAGGGTACATGACATCATATATATATGTATATATATAGAATAAAGCCCTTTTCAGACATCAAAAAATAGAATGTGAATTCAAGATTCCAACTCTTCTCAGACATCAAAAGGTTTGAAATTATTAATTGTGGCTCCTTTGGTTCATCCTATTAGCTAGGCTCGCCTGAAATGAAAGAATTGGGCTAGTTTGTAGCACTGGTTACTGGGCTGATCTTAAACGATTGTTCAGTACTGTATAACTCGAGTGGACAGTTTTGAGGCTTGTTTACAACAACCACRGGCTAGATCTAGCTTAGTTTACTGCTGGGCTAAAATTATTGGATTATGGAAYCCACARCATRTAGCCCATCTCRGTTTCGTAGGCCAAGGGACYYCGGTTWTCCATTTGAGGTGAAGATTTTTGTTCGAATCCAATGTACATATATCAATCTTCRTTTTGATAACTTAATTCAATATTTAARAATATTTAATAATATAATCTCGTAATACAATCATCGTAAGTAATTCTTAATAGATTAAGTATTCAAAATCACGTGCAAGATAAATTTAGAATAAATTTTGAAGACATTATAAATTAAATTATTAAATTTAATATTTAAAATCATATGAATAAAGAGAATTTTAAGTAAATTTTTATTATTCATAAATWCCTTCATGCTTCAAATCTTAATTTTATCAAATGGTGCCATAGCATTCGGAGAGATCCCAGTGGATTTTCCTACAAAGATGTTAGCATGCAGTTGTTAATATTAATAATCATATTCTTTTCTCAATTAGGCAAACTTTTTGCTGGATTTTTTTCAATAGGTCTTTTGCGAGGTAATTTTTGCATTGATTGTATTCTTCCTTCTTCGTTTAGCGTATTTTTTCCAACTGGGTTTGTTTTCCTACAAAGATTTTAGCTCACATTCATTAATACATCAATGTCGAATGCGTTAATATCCAAAGTTAACTACATTTTTTTCTCTATTTGACGTACTTTTTCTAGTTGATTTTTTTCCATAAAAGTTTTCGCATTGATTCGTATATTTTCTTCTTAGTTTGGCTTGCGTCTTTCAATCAAATCTTTTCCCAAGATGGATATTTCAGTGCATGGGTTAGTTTAATCATTCAAGCGTAGACTAAKAAATCATCGTRAACGACTTTCTTTACATGCARCCCTAAATTTTCAAGCTCAAAATCATATAAAAAATAATGATAAATTACTYTACAATTCTCTCTTTCATTCTTTCCTTCAATTTAAATAATAAAGACAAGGTTATTTGATTCATCTATGAATTTCTTCCAATTTGAATTTCAAACTAATTGGTTTCCAAATATTAGTTGCTTCAAATTAAATAAAAAAAAAATTAACTAAGAAGGGAAAGAGGAGAGGAGAGAGAGATGAATTGAACTAGGATTACCAAAGGTTATATCTCAATAAAACCTCAATCTTTCGCTCCTTCCTGGCCTTTTTCTTTCCAAACCTCAAAGCAAACTCTTCTATGTAACAAGACTTAAAGGTATAATCGATCCAAATCCTCTCCCCTCTGCATGACCAAAGAAATTTGATAGGCTAAGCTGGCAGTGTTGGTATTTTGAGCGTCAGCAATCGGTAAAGCAACTGCTAGGAGGGAAGGAAAAAAAAGTGGGGAGCTTTACCACTCTCGAGTCTCATCAACGTCCGGTGACCACGCGCCGGCTAGGCCGATAAATCGGAAAACCCAAGGATCCCTAGTCCGTCTCTCATACTATCGCCGCACCAAGCAATCCCTCCACGGTTGAGGGTTAAACCTGCAAAACACCTCAGATCATATTCTCCACTCTCAATTCGCATTAGGGTTTGCTCTAACCAACTCCAAGACATGGTTTGTGCTGTTCTTTAACCTTTTTCATTGCACCATCTTATATGCTTTAAACATCTAGCATTCCCACGCTCAGAGTTTCCAGCTTTTTCTTCTTCAGTTCTTCATGTATTTAGTTGTTTTTCCCTTCTGTCACTGAATTTTGTATGGATGTTTGTTAACTAGATTTTACTTTTAACGCAACATAATTGTTCAATGTTCTTTTGGCAAGCTTGCTTTTTAGTTTTGAGGTTCTTTTCTTTTCGTCCTATTGTGATTTTGATTAGTTAACAATGTATTGAATTTGCATAATCGAACAAGTTGGGAAGAGGTCATCGAGACAAAGTTCAACAATTTATGACCATCACTGGCTCCAGGTAAGCTAATCTCGTTAATCAGATTTGCTACCATGTTCAGGGTTTCTTTTATGCGGGAACTTATGGCATGCTGATATGCACACACTTTAATTTCCGGTCGCTTTGGATCATTTTGTGCTTACTCTGGGGCTGTCAAGTTGGAATCTCAAATTTGGTTGCAGTTTAAATAACCTATATAAAAATTTTAGGCTAGTCAGTTCTGGAGTGTATTTCATCGTGCTTACCAATACTCTACTACTTCTCCGATGATTAATATGAATAAGGTGACATCTTTTCACAAATGAAGTTTTATCACCTTTTTAAACTAAAAATCTGGTGATGATTTTGCACCATCAGCAACAAATGCATCTAACTATCTTTCACATGGTAGGCTGAGACACACCTTGGGGGTTCAACATGTCCTTTCTTTTCATGTAAGGAGTTTTCAGTTAATGCAAGAAGTCATTTGAATATGCAAATTGGTACTAAATTTGGCAACTTGAGAATATGATWTTCTATATCCCCGAGCCTCGTTGGGATTGACAGTTTCTAGACAGAAGTTTTTTCCTTCCTGCTGTGCAGATCTCCTCCTCAAGAACCACAATGTAAATGTACATTTGAACTGCATTTGCATCCACGGGTCTAAAAAACAACATTTCAGTGGTTTATTGAGTGTATTGTTCTTGTTTCACACTTCCACAAGAGCTAAGCCTGTATAATTGTATTTTCACAACCTTCACTGCCTGAAGGCTTTTATTTCTTTTCCCCTTCTTACCCCYCCMCCCCCCCCCCCCGCTTTTTAATATGTATTTGTGCAGTGATGGGGTCTAGTTTGCTCAATTTACAAGATAGACTATCATTTTCTATTCAAATTGCTAATTTTTATATTCTGTAGTGGATCTATTTTTCACATACCTTATATTCCTTGTTTATGTTTCAACCACAGTGAAAAGGTTGCGATTCAGGCTTTAAAGGCCAGTGATTGGCATCTTGAAGGAGCTTTTGATATATTTTACAGTCAGCCCCAAATTAGATCACACACTGATGCCAGGCACTTGGAGGAGCTCTATAATAGATATAAAGGTAAGTTCAGAGCCCCTTCAATGATTTGAGCAAAAAGTTGCTGTGTCCTGATGTTTGAAAATGAAGAAAATTTCCCCACATGGATTTTAATTATTTCTTCTGAGTTACTGCCTTAAGATCCTGCTCTCTGTGTATGTGCAATGTCATGTACGTGCTGCGCTTCACATTACTTTCCATGCTGACCTCCCCTGCAAAAGCATTTGTCTTGCTTGGACAAGCTGTCATCCTTGGTGCATTTTTCTTCACTAGTTATATTCAAGCTAATGTCCATAACTTTCTGTTCATGCCCACATTATCTGTTTTTGCAGTATATTAATAGGGTAATTTTTTTCACTGCCATGTTTTAAAGAGGAAAATGCTGACTTTGTTTGCTGAATCTATAGGGTGAGTAAGTGATGGTTGAACTTTGATGATATGGTGGTGTTGATGAGATAGTCTATCACAATGCTAATCAGGACAAATGTAGGTACTAAGAGATTAGGTTCAATCCTAATTATTTGAGCTGTACTTTAGAAGTACCTGGTCATTTTATTGCAGTATCGTATTTATTTTCCAGTTTGTAACTTGTTTTCTACAAAATAAAATTGGAACTGCTGCTTGTAGTTATGAATGGCTTATTTGAAACTCAAACTGATGTTTTGACTCGTTTTTTTCCTTTTAAGCTTTTAGATGGCTGAGAATCTATCTTATGCACCTTTCATGTGTTTGCTTGATCTAGCTGGCTCTTCAGTTGAAAAAGCACCTGTTGAATGAATAACATCTTTTCATAGTAAAACAAAGCTTCTCGGGATGTTGTACCTTGCAGATACGTATGCTGATATGATTATGGCTGATGGAATCTCCCTTCTATGTAATGACATTCAGGTAGTGATACCTTGAATTGTTATTGATTTCTTTTCTACATATATAGCTAATTTACAAGAATTATGTTTTCATGCATGTTGCAAGAAATGTTGTTCTACTTATAACCACCAAACGTTGTTCTATTTGCAGGTTGATCCTCAGGATATTGTCATGGTATGCAGCTCTATCATGTATTTGAGGGACTAGTTCTGACTTCATCTGTTTATTTTGTACTCTAACCTCCACTGTTGTAACCTCCAAAAAAGGTCAAAGAATGATATGATAGAAATGTTGCTCGAGAAAACTGCTCAAATGTAGGAAGCTTCAATCTTGCTTTTCCGGAAAAATTAGGATTCGTATAAAACATCTATTAAGAAGCAAAGGCTGAAACTTATTGTTAGGAGGCGCTTTTATTGCAGCCTTATCAAACCCCTGATTTATAATGTCCTTTTTGCTCCCCTATTGGAAGAGTTTGCAGGGTGATGACTCTTTTATAAGCTTTGTCCCGTCAATGTCGCATGAGCTGAAATTGTGCTTCCATTGCTAAATTGTATAGAATTATTTGACTATGCTCTTAATAAASTCTAASATATAGTGGTGCACCTTGGAAGTGGTTGCATATAAATGCAACTATGAAGTMCCATGTCTCCATTTTCTCTGAACTTCTTGTGTGAGGCTTATGGGATGTATATTTTTTGTCTTTCAAGTAATGCGGTAGTTATGTACTCATTCAGTAACTAGGACTCAGGAATTACCAAACTTTTTTCTTTTGAAAACCAAATACCTTATAGATGGCTCTTTGGGATTTTTTGYAGTTGGTACTTTCATGGCACATGAAAGCTGCAACTATGTGTGAATTTTCCAAACAGGAGTTCATTGGAGGATTTCAGTCTCTTGGGTGAGTTTTAATGAAGTCTCTCTAGTTTCCTTTTTGTTCCCTGAATTTTGGTTAAGTAACTTGAACTATTTGACCTCAATCTCATTCAAGTTCAAACTCCTTATGACAGGGTGGACTCGCTGGAAAAATTGAAGGAAAAAATACCATTTATGCRCTCTGAATTGAAAGATGAACGTATGTGGTGATGTAAAAATTCTGAAATGTTGGATGAGAATAATTTTCGTTCCACTTTTTGAAAGTCATTCTTTGTCTGGATGCCTGGAATCTTAAGCAATTTAAAATGTTAACTTAGATTCCCTTTACTTGATATTTATTACATCAGTACATTTTCTGATCTTAAATATGACTTCCTGCTAGGAACAGAAATAAGGGGTCCATGTTTGGTTCATATATGAGGTTTAATTGTCTGAAAAAGTTTATTTCCATATGGTATAGGATATTGTGAAAAAAAAACTTGACAAAAATCTGTAGATACATTATTCAAAATTGTGATAAATGCAACTAAATCCTTTAAATTTATTTTTTTCCAGAAAAGTTCCGAGAGATCTATAACTTTGCTTTTGGATGGGCAAAAGAGAAGGTATGTTTCCTCTGAGTTGATATAAATTCTAACTATACCTTTTCTATAACGATTTATGATCTCATTAACTCTCCCTGTATCAGGGTCAGAAATCTTTGGCATTAGATACTGCAATAGGGATGTGGCAGCTGCTATTTGCTGAAAAGCATTGGCCATTGGTTGATCACTGGTGCCAGTTCTTACAGGTATTGTTATAAGCAGTCCTCAAAGTTCCTCTAATTTGTTGCTATTTAATGTAGCATTTAACTGTTGTATATATTCCAAGAACCTGTCATTTCAAATCACCAGTCAAGTATATTTTATCTGATATTTTGATGTTAGGATCTTTTATAAATAGTGGTGCAGTCTTCTTCTCTGATTGCTTTTTTTGAAATTTCTGGCATTCTTTTTGATGAAAAGTAGCCTTGAAAACCCTGAAGTTCAGGAATGTTCTCTGCTCTCATGTTAGTTTCAGGAACATGGTTCATGATGCTGCCTCTTATCATGAAATACAAAAATATGCACTTTTCTTGGTGGTTGAATTTTCTCGTCAGATAACTAGCCATGAACTATTTCATTATAGTAGTAATCGTAGTTCTAACGATGCTGGCAAAGATGCCCTTGGAAATTGCAGATTGACTCCAATAAATGTGTACAATATCCACCAACACTTGAGCTTGATTTCTTCATAATTACTAATCCTTCTCTCTACCTGGCTGTCGCCTCTTCTTTTGGTGCCATCCGATGCAGGCAAGGCATAACAAAGCGATCTCTAGAGATACCTGGTCTCAACTATTGGAGTTTGCAAAGGTAGTTGTTACCCACTAATTTAGATGCTGAAAATTGTAATTACATTCTCGGCATGAACTCATGTGCATCCAGATTGTAGAGCTTTTCTTGTCCCCTTGAGGATTCCTTTTATTCTGATGAGGCCTCCGTAATGAATGAATGCATCATTTGAAGTTGTTGATTCTTTCTTGTGTGCATAATTGATTTATTTAATGTATGGGTTAACTAATGCAGACTGTGGATCCTGGATTATCAAACTATGATGCTGAGGGTGCTTGGCCTTATCTTATTGACGAATTTGCTGAGTACTTGATTGAAAATGGCATAATTCAGAAGAATCATTTGAGCGATTGGAGCCAGAAGCGTTGATGAGGAGCCATTGTAGAATACCCATTAATGTTTATTGTTAGATCCATGATTAAATTGCCTCGACTTGGAAAGCAAAGAAGAAATTATGGGGAAAAAGTTGTATGCTACAGTTACTGTTTTGTGGTTTGGCTTTCTTGATGGCATTAGAGTTGTGTTGATCTTATTTTGTTGCTTTATATAGAAAATGAAGTGCCTCGCCTGGGCTACTTGTTTCCTACTAGTTTGGTAATGGTAAAATTTACTGCTGTAGATTCCTCTGCTTATTATTGTGAAAAGAGATACAACTGCATTGTTTTACATACAGTGAAGCTGAGTAAACACATATTGCAGATTCATCTGTTAYGCGACTTGGGAACTGTATTGTTGATCTCAACACTGACGAGTGCAGAAGCAGCGGTGTCGAAACCCTCGGCACCAACCATTGCTGAATCCTTCATTCCTGCAAACGAGCCCGCAGTTGTGGTCGCTGAGGCACGTCCCCTTGAAATGATGGCTCTGTGACTCGCAAGTCCTTGCCACCACCGTCACCACATTTGGAGAAGCCAAGAGAATCAGCAGTTGGAAGACCAAAATCAGAGCAAAGCACCGCCTAATCGCCATTGTCACTGATGATGCTGCATTTCTGCAWCTCCGAAACCTATCTATATATTCTTACGCAGCTGAGAGAGKTCGTTCGCTGCTGCGACGCTTGTATCACTTCACAAGTGSCAACCATCATACATGCAGCTCGACACGTTGCACTTTTATACTCCACGAAGACTAGCGACTAGCATCCRACGACCAACTGCACTAGAATTCTATAGAATCTCCTATTGCATTTCATGCGGCCATAGGCTTCTCAAGATTGAAAGCTTCTTGTACGTGAATGACTAGATAAACAAATTAAAGAAYAAAAAACGACCATAAGGGTCCCTCCATTGCCAAATTCGATGTTCATGCGAGCATTCGATTGCATTGGAACTGAAGAACRAGGGGTTCCATCCTTCATATCCCCTCCTGACCTCCRTTTTCAAACTACTAGTGGTTTGCAATTAACTTATCCGAGGACCCGGGGAAAATGCATTTCTAACATATTGTCACCAGAATGAGAAGTATTTCATGCGACAAATAATGTACAAAGCAAGTATCCATATGATCCCATGCTTTTGCATCGGGTAAAAAGCAGCATCGGGGTACAATGTGCAAGACCAGGACAAAAAAAGAGTATAACACTCTCATTCGAAGAGCTTGTACATGTCTTAATTCATTATTCTCAACCGCATTTTGGAGTAACTACTCAAGCTGCTAAAGCCCACCAAAACATAAAAACGTGTTTTAACTTCTAACAAATTTATAGCCACTATTATGACTCAACTTTTCTCTAGGCTGAAAATTGCATCAGAACTGCCTCTCAAAGACTTAGTGAAGGGCTGCCACCAACGACATGTGCTCTATCAGATCCAACACTCGATTGCTGAAAACAAATTMGCATAATCAAGTTACCTACCTATCCTCCTTCAGCAAAAAATTCAATGCTAGGAAAGGAAGAAGAAAGCAAGCGAATACCTGTAACCCCACTCGTTGTCATACCACGAAACAAGTTTCATGAAAGAATCACTCAGACCAATCCCTGCCTTCGCATCAAATATGCTTGACCTAAAATAACAATACAATTGAACGCGGGTTTTAGTAGGTATAGCTTTTATCAAAAAGATAATTGCAGGATTCAAGCAATAATAGGAAAGTTGATCTACTAAAGTCGCGAACACTATTAATGTACAATGCCACTTAAAATCAGTGTACATTTTTTGCATCTCCCTGCAAATTTATAGATGGAGAACCTTAGATCATATTTTACTACTATAATAATTGGAATGCAATTATCCCAAATGAATCTGTTTAAAGCTGAATTGACAGTAAACCAAAATTTGAAAATGCCATGATCTCTAGTTACACTTATATTTGTCCAATTATTGGAAAAACTCCTTTACTCCCAATATTTTCCCCTGTTAAACATCCACACCACACTAAACCACATTATATTAATGGAAGGAAAGCTCAATTACACTGATGAATTACAACACTGCAAGTCATGAAAATCTSAAGTCTCTACCTCACCAACTAATTTCAACATAGGCATACGGACACGACGCAAATCAAACTAAAATCACTCAAAAGCATAGAAGACATGGTTTCCACTACAGGCAATATCCAAATCATTCTTATCTACTGTATATTCGAGGATCCTGCCCTTGCTAAAATCTAAATGGCAGGTACATCTGGTGGGGAGAGTTGCAGTCCAGTCCTTATCAATATATAATCTTCTAATACTATACGTTTATTAAAAAAGTCTGGCTCAGAAGGAAAGTATTTTTCTAGCATCTGATACGTAGTAACAAATATATCGGAGAGGAGACAAAAAGGCAGCTATGTAATACCTTGAATCACCAACAAAATCATTAGAGACAACATCTTCATCAGTGTATCCAAGAATTCCGAGTAGAGGACCCTCTGCTGCGTACCTGAGGTTAATAGTGAGTGAAAGAGTTACCATTACTGACATATGAAGGGAAACCATAGGAGTCTCGGTGGAAAAATGAGTAGGACATTCTCAGGTGAAAAAGTGATATTAATGGACATACTTGATGGCTGCTTTGACATCTTCATAAGAAGCACTCTTCTCAAGTCGACAAGTTAAGTCCACGACAGAGACATTTGGTGTCGGAACACGGAAGGCCATACCAGTAAGCTTGCCATTTAGTTCTGGAAGAACCTTTCCAACAGCCTACAATTTCAAAAGAAATTTGAATAAATACGAAATGCAGAATAACAAACAAAATAAGTATAAAATTAGCTTTTAAATMAAAACCATACCTTTGCTGCACCAGTGGAACTAGGGATAATATTTTGTCCAGCTCCACGGCCTCCACGCCAATCCTTCATTGAAGGACCGTCGACCGTCTTTTGTGTAGCTGAAGATAACAAGAATAATATATGATCAAAAGCCTGCAAGGCAGAGAAGTTAAAACAAAATTGTGGTCTATGCTTTGGTTCTATGTGTGAGGACAACCTGTGGTTGCATGGACAGTTGTCATTAAACCCTCTAGAATGCCAAACTCCTGATGGACCACCTGCCAAAAATAAGGAAGGACAATGAAAATAAGCTAGAAGAAGCAGTAGTAACCATTTGCATGCTGCCCTGAAAAAAAAAAAAAAAAAAAGGAAAAGCAATCTCTCTACACTGGTAAAGCTGCTCCTTAACAAAATCACCAATACTACCATCCCCAAACTGAGGAACAACAAATGATAAAATAAAACGGAGATCCAATTTAAAGGTAATGCGTCCAACATTGCTTCTAGAGTCATCAACTAATGCTTTTTTTAGTTTCAGAAAGCAGCCAAACCTTGGCAATAGGAGCAAGGCAGTTAGTAGTACAGCTAGCATTGGAAACAACATCCATGCTTGGTTTGTAGGTGGTCTCATTTACTCCCACCACGAACATAGGTGCATCAGCAGATGGAGCAGAGATTACGACCTTCTTGGCACCACCCTGCAGYGCAAAAGTAAAAATCCAATATTAAAAGCTTGGGGTGCTTGGAAAGAGGGTGGAAGAGGAGATAACAACCTAAGCATTACAGATACCAACCTTCTTGTGTGCTGATGCCTTCTCAACTGTAGTGAAGACTCCAGATGATTCAATGACATAGTCAGCCCCATAATCACCCCATGGAATTTCAGCTGGATCCCTAGGTAAAAAAATGATTGTAAATTAGCATGCAAAAAATAAACCATGTTTTGTCATCATTGCGCTGGACCGGAAAAGCCCTTGCAATATTCCAACCTAAAAAGGATAGGTACCTTTTGCTGCTGACTTTAATTTGCTTCCCATTAATTTCCAAGGTTGAGTCATCTAAAACCCGGAGGGTTCCCTTGAAGACTCCATGAGTAGAATCATACTTGAACATGTAAGCCTGAAAKTTTGAGAAGACTGTGAGTATCGCTTGTTACAATATTCTGTTAGCTCATTAACATATACGCTACAAAACATACACAGGACAGCTAACAAGAATATAGACAGCATATATTAAACACTAACCATGTACTTGGCATCAATAAATGGATCATTGACTGCAACCACATCAATATCATCCCTTGAAGTTGCTATCCGTAACACTAATCTCCCAATACGTCCAAAACCTGCAGGATTCATGGATAAGCAAGCACGATATCAGGGAAAACACAATGAGACAACAGAAACCAAACGGTTAAAATACTGCCAAAATGCCAATTTGTGCCCCTATTGTAGGTCAGTCAAGCATGGGAAATAAGTCGTTCTCTAGATGCCGTAGTCAGCCATAAGCAGTGAATAAAGATTCACGACCAAATAAGAATGAAGATAGTAGAGGTAAAGGAGAAAACAATGTGCGGAAAGAAAATTGTTGTAGATGGAGCATTTTCATGAAACTTACCATTGATCCCAACCTTTGTCTTCTCTCCACTTGGAGATCCTGAGCAAAGCCAAACGGAATGGGAAAGTTAAGAGGCAACAAACTCCTCATCACTGAAGATAATAAACAGCAGGATGTATACAAAAGTAACTGATCATACCGTAAATTCTAGGAGGCATTTCAGTGGCAGTAGCTCTAATGGGTTGAACACTCCGGCCAAGAGGTTTCCTGCAGAACATGGCATATCAATCTAAGCTATGATTAGAAATTTGTACAATTAGTTTTTGCATAAAACAAGCAAAGGGAGAAATCAGATTCCACTCAACTGTGAGGAAGAGAAATTCCCTGAGATAGAAGCACCRAAAATGCTTGATTGAAATTTCACAGAGTTGCATGATACCTGCAAATTATGCGGGAAATACAGAAATAATATTATTATATCAAAAAGACAAACGGTTTCAGAACTGTACATTTGCATGTGCATAGAGCTCGAATCTATATTATGAGAAAAAAGAGGACAGGGAGGAAAGAAATTAAGGTTTATAGGAAGTAAGCAGAAAAATCAATGATAACAAAAAGAAAAATATAAGAAGTAGCACACACTTTACACAGGAGCTTGTCAGCATCTATAGCATGTTCTGTTTGGAACTGTAAACAAAAAATGGTTCCGAAAGGGACAGTAGATAAATAGCGTAAAAGATCAGAAGCTACTATTGAATTTTACTATGATCGTCTTAAATGTTTGCTAGCCGATACGATCCTAAATTTGTACTCAGATAAAAAATTAGAAGGCGAATTAAACAGGAAAAAAAATGTCAAAAAAGTCCCAAGTATCCGCAACGAGTTGGTTATTCATTTGAAGGAGTAGCCGCCAAAACCAAATAAAATGCAATGAGTAAGGTATATATACGCATCAGAACAACGAAAAACAAAAAGAAAAATAACAAGAAGATAGAACTAAGGGGGAATTGACATAAAAGTCGGAGGTTAGAGTAAGAAAAGTCACCTTAGATCGATCGGACGGACGGAAAGARTCGGCAGGAGAGGCGTCGAGAAGAGATGAAGCCGTAGATCCAAGAACAGATGAAAAAGTCATTTCCGGAACGTAAATGTAGAGCAGGTGGTTTCCGACGGTGAGAGTAGTTGACGAAGGTGGTTGAAAGAGCAGAGCGAAAACCCTAGAAAGAGAAAGAGAAATAAATAGTAGTATAAGAAGGTGGTGTGGCCCTCGAAGGAAAGAGTAAGCCAACTTTCTCCAGTTTTAAAAATTAAAAATGCGTGAAATGAGCGGAGATTCTTACGTCTCTAGTAGTACGTACCACCCACCCTCGCTCTGTTTGCTTGCTGTTGCTGGTTGGTTTGTTTCTTTCTCTCACTAGACTGGAGTAAGGAAAGAGAGGSTGGCAACGTTGGGAACGTGGGAGCTCTCTACTGGATTGAGCTTCCTCTGCTGACGCAGTTTCATTTGTCGTTTTGTACTGATTCGGGCGGAGTATTTGTTATTTGTTTGCCCAAACCCATTCCTCGATAGCCACGTCTTTACAACTTTCCAACTTTCTTTTTCAACTCTGTCTCCCTCGCCCCATCCGTCTAAATCATCCCTTTTTTCTTCTCTTTCTTAAAAAGAATTCATTTTTTTCTAATTTAATACTAAAAAATCAAGAACATATTTATGCTAGTATTACATTCATAAATTATCTCCTTATTAATCAAGTAATTTAAAAATATTTTACATTAGATTGCAATTATAAAATATTCTTTTAAATAAAAGATAAATTAAATTAAATTTGAATTAATTTTATTAATATAGAACTATCAAATTTYGATAAAAAATAAATTTCGTTAATTATTTCTCTCTTGATCTTTATCTTCTATTATATTTTTA
>MEJB01000018.1:227831-248581 GCA_001752375.1 Rhazya stricta
CGAGATCTCTTCTCCTTTTAATTGTTTCATTGGTTTTTTTTTTTTTTAATGTGTCTGTTAACGTTTCAAGGTCTTTCGTTCTCTTTTCGCAGCACCAATTACTTCTAAAAGGGCTCTGAGCTCATTAACCTCTCCCCTCCTCTCTTCCAAAAGGAATGGAAGGTCGAAGGGACCCTCCTCTTTTACCCCTTTAAAAAAGACTACCACGAACTTTTGTATCTTCTTCTTTTTACTAGTGATGTGACATAAATAACGTAATAATTGTCAAGGATCGAGCTTTGGTTCCTCTGAAACTAAGTTACCCACCACAAAGTCCTCGTATTGTCAAAAAGGGAGACTGTGTTTGCAGCCCTAAACTAAGCGCCGCTCTTAAAACTGGAGTATAATTTACAACAAAAAAAAAAAGAAAAAAAAAAAAAAATTCAAACAACAGTGCCTCTCCATAACAGCCTCCAACTGTGCACCTGAGCTTGTTTGGCTGCGGTAGCCGGAGAAAGGAAGCGAGTTATCGAGGGCGGGGTGGACTTTTAAGCCTGTATGTGGTCTGTTGTGGGATATATTGGGTTAGTTAGTGTTCGTATATAAATTGTGGTGTGTAGGTATATTTGTGGTGGTGATCGATGATCTTATGTCTGTATTTGCATGGAAGGTATTCTTTATTTGTTATTCTTTGTCGTCTTTTTGTCTCCCCAGCCAAACTAGGTTGTGTGTGTTATGGAGGAGGGGGAGGGGCAACCAAATGCGGCTTTCATGGCGATTGATTTTTCAGAGTGAGATAGATTAATGCTGAAACTCTGAGGACCGCTGGCAATATAGATTCCATTTTTTTTCTTTTCTAATTTATTGTCCCTTCCCTTGCGTATGAATTTCTGAATTACAATAATGCAGTGCAATAGAACAGGATTTCATCGATAAATTCAAAAGTCTATGTAGCCAGATTCAAACCGAGACGTGCAGGATTCTGTTACAGCACTAATCATACCATTTATTTTTCTTTTCCCCTAAATGCTGTAATATATTACAATCAAAAGTGAAGTTCTCATTAAAATTTTCTAGGTTGTTTCTTCGGCTGTGATTTATTTGCTGTCACCTTTTAGGGTGGTTAATTACATCCAGCATTTTAGCTGATTCAAATTCTCTGCTCGAGATGGAAGAAACCCCTGGGACAAACTATTTGGTATTTTATGCTCGCGTATATGACTTGTGAAAATTGTTTGATAAGTCTTCCTTYGTTTACATATACTGATTTTGCTATTGATATCTCGGTGATTGCAAAT
This sequence comes from Rhazya stricta, assembly GCA_001752375.1. Taxonomy (NCBI): domain Eukaryota; kingdom Viridiplantae; phylum Streptophyta; class Magnoliopsida; order Gentianales; family Apocynaceae; genus Rhazya; species Rhazya stricta. The sequence goes on from MEJB01000018.1 coordinate 229,109, forward strand.
ACATGATTTCTCCTCTTCTTAGAAGCCATTGATAACTTTGGCCTGTGAAAATTGGTCAATAAATTTTCATTTCTATATATACATATTTTTTCTCTCTTGCAGTTCAAGTTTGCTGCTTATTCTTGGATTTCTTCAATCGTGACATGCTTTGCGGATTGTGCATATCTGTTATTCTATTTCTTTTTCTATCTATGAATCTATAGCAACATAAAACAAATATGCTAGGCAGTGAAGGGGTTAGAACATTACCCCAACTCAATGATGGCAATGATGATTGATTGCATTTTCACATGTCTAAGAATGTCAAGGATACTGAAGTCTTTAAGGGATGTTCCTTTATGAGAAGAACAGAACTCACATTACTTGTTTAGAACCTGAMTTGGTCACACATAAATTGAATTTATTTAAAGCTTTGATCTGAGTGCATGTCTYGTTTGTTTGCCTTGKTTTTGCTGCAGACATATATCAGCGCACTTCATTTAATTGTCAAGCTTTTCTGCGGATAGATTGGTGGGATTCAGAACTTGTGCTATTCTCAGCCATAGTTCTACTGATACTAAAGCAAAAGCAAAGATGTCTGTCAGCTTCAAATACTGGGACGATTGTGTAGATCCTGAAGACTTGGACTCAATGTGGAAAGATCCTGATGTAAGAGCGGAATGGCTTAATGCTGGAGAAACACAAGGTTCAAAAGTCCACCTTTCACGTGATCCTGATGGTCAACCTTATCTTACGCAAACGGAGATGAAGGTAAAGTTACCATAAGCATGACTTTACTTTGTACATTGGACTTCTAAAGCTCCTTCATTGATGTTTGCAGGCTGTAGCAGGGATTATTGTCCGGAAGCATTTTGTTTCGCAAATAGATTCAGTATGTTCTCCTTCTCTTGAATGTATAGCACCTCAAATTCAAGTCTTATAGGAATCTAGTAAATGGTTTACGCGATACATAATGACAAAAGTTCAGTCACGGACCAGGTAATATCAAATTTGATGATTTTCTGACTTTCCCTTGTACTTTCACTTTCCTTCTGTTTTCTGCGGCTCTAGAAAAGGTACTTATGTCATTTGCGGGCTGTCAAATTACCGGTCCCCTTTGAAGCCATTATCAGGGTGAAGTTGGAAAAATACGAGGCATTTGTAAATTCTACATGKATGTTGTCTGTAAATGTTGTTTTGCATAAAGTCTGCAGCTTGCTTATCTGTGATCAATCTAATGATTTTATTAGTACAAGGTCTTCAATACATTTTTTCTCCTGGAAGTTTGATTTCAAATGTATGATTACTCTCCGAGAGTCCTTTGTGGTCTTTAATTTTCTTTCTTTTTTAGATAAATCCACCTTATCATCTTTCTTTTGTTTTCACCTGGCACTTCCCCTGGGAAATTTTAATCTGATTGAACAAATTCTTTGGTGCTCACAAGAATAAGTGAAGTTGCAAGAACAGTTGTTTCAAGCAATGGAACTCCCTTCAGTGAAAACTTGTCATTCTTGGTTTGTTATGATCATTGTGAGATTCCCAAGGTCTGACCTTATCTCTTCTCTTCTGCAGGACATGCTTTGTGCTATTGCTGAGCTCGAAAGCGATAGGCAGCCTCTAGCTACTCGGTATAATAAAAAGTCGAAAGAGACAATGATGGGRATCATGCAAATCTTACCAAAAACTGCAGAATGGCTGGTTAGGTGAGTTGATGCCGGGTGCCCTATACAGAAGGTTCCATTTTCTTAAAGTTTAGTGAGTATAACTCAAATCCTGACCTTTTCTTCAGCGATTTGGGGTACCAGAGCTTTGAGGTGTCTGGGAATCCAAAACTTCTGTACAAGCCTTTTGTCAATGTATATCTTTGTGCTGCATATCTCAAGTGGTTATCAAATTATGAACAACAGTAAGCTGATAAATTTAGATCTCCTTTGACCATCTGTAGTTTTTCTCCTTCCCTTTAACTGATCTGTGTATGGGGAGGCTGCAAAAAGCTGTASATGAATCCTTGARCAATATTATTCTACCTACAGGGAAAGAAGCGAAGAGTTCATGGTGCGGGCTTACAAAGGTGGAACAAAGAAGGCAACTCATAAGTCAACACTGCAATACTGGAGACGATATCTCTCTGTCAAAGAAAGTCTTCCATCCAGGTACTTGTGTTCTTGATGTCTATTAATTCACCTTCTCTTGAGATTTTGCAGAAACAAATAATCCAAGGGAGAGGTAAAAGATGTAATTGTGCTTGAATTTGACGAACTATGGAGCATCTAGCATTTCATAACACATATACCTTTGCTGAWGTTTCAGGACCTTAGTACATTCATAACTCTGTCAGAKTTTGCTTAGAGCCATTTCATGAAAATCATCTTCCCTGCTAATAATAATTCCTGACTAACTAAAGAACATCTTGGGACTGATGGTTATATGAAGTAGTCTACAAGTAACATGCCTGATAAACCTCGGCTTTCTGATTCTTGGGAGTGGGAGAATTTTAGAGGTTTGTCAACTCACAGTTGAATTGAATTGATTGATTTGTTCTAATGTGTGTAACAGCATGGATATATTAACATGGCACCAAAACATGATCATCCTATTCTAGAAATATTAATATACTGCATATTTAAACAAATCACATGGAAAATAGCCAGCCCCTGAGCAGGATATTGTGTTGATTATTCAGCTTGTTTCATGTTTATGGTTTTTCCTTTGAGAGTTTTGCATGTACGCAGTAGCAGCAAAATCACATTTATGAGTTACACTGGATAGTTCTCATCTTCATCTCGCAACTTGCAATAAATGTGGAGCCATCAGTTCTCAGTGTTATATGTGATGGTGTCATACCCCAGGTAAACCAGTATACAAAAGGTTCCAATGATGCGTTTTGATGTCCAGGTTTTCTTATTTCCTGGTGATCAAAACCTACTAAAATTATAATAGATGTCTTTATGTGGTAATTGTTTTAAACACCGTGATTCTTCTGATTGGCAAGTTGATTAAGTAAAGCAGGGTTTTTATATTCTACCTATCAAGTCTGTTAATGATTCTGCAGAAAAATGTTTGAAGTCATTCCTATGCCTAATGGTTCTTCAGCTTCAGCTCCAGCCTCACATAAGAAAGGTATTTTGCATTATTATTCAAAAAGGTAAACTCTGGTTTTTACATACTATAATCCAAGCAGATTCCTGTAGTGCCCAGATAAAAGCTCCACTTAAACTCTCTAATTGTTGAAATGGTCCCTTCTCAATCTTCTCAACCATTTTGGGTTTAAAGTGCGTCTATTTATCCAGAATGGTAACTTTTCTTCTGTTTTGCCTTTTTTCTTCATTAAGGAAAGAGTGTGAACCCCATTATAACTGCTGCAAATTATGCTGCCATACCAGCAAGAGAATTCTTGCACTTGGATTTGTTAATTTAAAATAGTTATAACTTTCACCATTATGTGTCCGACCATATGCAACCACTTTACTCCACTTTCCTCATTCAAGTCTTAAAATAAGGAATGCTGTCATGCATGCTTATTCTTATTATATGTTCTTTGAATCTCATTCTATTTTTAGGTGAATCTCTTTGACTTATTGGGAAAGAGTGATGAAATAAAATTCTCTAACTTTCTTAGCATTGAATAATGAAAATCATTTTTGATGTATGCTTAACTCTTTTATTTCTCTAGATATTTACATAATTAGATAACTTCATATACTTTCTATATGGGGCAGAAGGTCCTGTAAAGACAACATGGGATTCTAGGACTTCCAAGGAAGACATGGAAGAGATGTGGAATCATCATATTGTTAGCAAGGAATGGACCAAGTCAGGGGAGAAAAGGGGGAAAGTGCGATTCTCTCATGATACAGAAAAGAGACCCTATCTCTCCCGCATAGAACTGAGGGTAAGATCTAAAATCTATTAAACATATACAACTTATTAATTTGAAAATGTTGAGTGCTTCTTGTTCAACTATTCTGCTACACACTTTCATCCATTTGGTCTTTTACCTTTTATTTTGAATTTTCTATTTTTTGTGCCAATTCTTTGTCAGAAAGCTGCTTGGAATATGCTTTTCTTCTTATTCTTTTAAAAAACAAAAGCTATTGACATACCTTCATTGTTTCAATGTGCTATCCAAGTCAGTTAAGTGTTACATGGATCTATGGATCAGTGCAGTATGTGATGTGGGGCTTATCTGAATCAAACATAATCTTCCTGAAAGTGTTGTGGGCATGGAGAGGACAAAGCATAGATACTAGAAAATGTTAAACCAAATACCTGAGGATGATGTATTCCTGAATTAGAGAAAGTACTTCCTTCCATATTTCACTAGTCAATCCAGTGAGATTTTGTCAGAAGATGCTGAAGGTTATAGCTGACCTCCTTATGATTATTCACCAAGGAAGTAATCAAATTTTATATTTTATTTGACTATGTTGTTACTCGTCAATCAGTTCATCAAATATTTGTTTGCTGCAGCTTCATGAAATCATATCCATAAATATCTCCAAGTTTTGGTATTTGAGTCATTTTTGGGTTTGTAAGCTATATCCATCCTCATTCAGTGAGAATCTTGCTTGAATTGTACTGTCAAAGAGCAATCTTTGGAGCTGATCAGCTTATTCCTGCAGGCTGTTTCGGATATCATTCTGTCCAAACATTTCTCAACAAGAGGAGTAAAGCCAGTAAGTGCTCATTTTTACTCATTAATGATGTTAGTTTTGCTTGTATGCAAAATATAGTCTATTTTATCAATTCAATTTGCTGTTTCTGAAATGAAGGWTTTGTAGTATGGAAAACATTTGTGAGTTCCTCATCTCATGCCAGTGCCTTGTTCTCATAACTATCGTTTCACTTCTTCTCATCATCCTCGTCTACTTCAAGAGGGGAAATGGTAAGGTACACTTAAACTGGACTATCTGATTTTCTTTTGCAGTCTGCTCTTTGTGCTATTGCCGAGATTGTTAGCATGCGATTTGTAAATGGAGTTGGACAACGTACTGGACTGATGGGAATTGACTACCCCACAGCACGCTGGCTTTACAAGTATGTCATTCCACTCTGTTTTCCATTTTTAGATGTCAATAATCTGTGTAAAGTTGTTTTGTTCCTCTATTTTCAGTTTCCATGATGAGGCTTCATCAAACCACAGTAATTTTGGGGAAGTAAATTGGTCATAAAGATTTGATTCAGTCTTAGGGTAGTGCTTTAATTGTTGAATGTGAGAAATTTGTAGAAAATTCTAAAAGGTATCCCTGTTGCTTCTGCTTTTACTTTGTAAATGCATCTATTACAAGTAGCAAGAAAAATGAGTTCCTAATTTGGTGTTTCTCCTTGTGAAATATGCAGCTCGTTTAGTCTATCCCTTCAGGTCTCTTAATTAATTACTGATTTATTCTCTCTGTGATAACCAGGGATTTGGGTCACAAGGCTTACATAGTAGAGTCCGTTGAAGACCTAACCAGACCTTTCGTTTCCATGTACTTTGGTGCAGCYTATTTGGCTTGGTTATCACAATATGAAGGGAGGTGAGTTTGACTGTATTATAGGCAGTGTACGCCATAGAAAGAAATTGCAATTTCAGATTTCATTTCTCTCCTCTGATTGAGTTATTGTTGTTGTTGGATAATCCGGTCAGAGAGAGGACACCCCAGTTTGTTGTTCAGGCTTATATTRCTGGGCCGCAGAACGTAAACTYGCAGGAGACAGGCCCTGTTTGGCTTAAGTTTGAGGAMGCCCTAAGCCGTTACGAAGACACAAAGAAGTAGGTACCAATTAGTTACATCTCTTGTATGCATTATTAGTGTTTCATTTTAGCCTAGTGTTTAATCAATGACCTCATCCATCCTTAGGGAAGAAGGGAACTGCACCATTCTCTGASAGCTGATTGTATCTTCTGAAAATAGCAACCACTGTACAGAAAGCTTCCTCCTTGAAGACAGACAAAGTGTAAATTTTGGCTTACAGAGGTCCAGAAAAACAATATATCCCTCTGCAGCATTACTTATTTAGTTGCAGAGCTAGTGAGGAGTGCCTTTACAGGTTCATATGAACTGATCCTCATTGAGTTGTATTACTTCTTTACTCTTCTTCCATCAGAGGAAACAAAAAGCTCCATCACATTTTCATTGTAATACATGAATATCCTCGTAAAAGTTTCTTAAATTTGTTTCTTGTTTAGATTAATTAATGAATGAAATGCAGATCCTGCTGTGCTTGCATCTTATTCTCATATAAAGGTTAAAAGTGGAAAAGAAGAACTTGGAGTGAAACCGAACCAGACKMCTCCTCATTGAACATCGAACCTAATCAAATGGTGATATTCAATTAAATCTTTCCAAAATGTCACCATTAAGTCAGCAGAATATCTCGGCAAATGGGATAAAATATGACCAAAAGATAAGATGAACTTCCATTTTAGATGCAAGTCTTGATGGATTTTATAAAACAAAACGATATAATATTGCAGAGAATTAGGAGCACAAGACTTACTTCACCTTTTCCCTTTGGTTCATGGGACCCCATATCAATCTATTTCTTGCTATCTTTCGCTTGTCTTGAAAGTTAATGAACCGATCAATTATAGCTTTAAATATTACATGTATAAGGTCAAGGCGATATGGATAGATTTGATTCAAATGATCATTTTAAAAGTGATTTTTTTGAATCAAAATTTAATAAGAATATGATAATTTTTAGTATAGTAATCTAACATTATAAAATAATTGTTATTACAATTGGTAAGTTAGTTGTTGGATTTAAATGAATTGTTACATATGACTTGTTTTCTTTTCCCTTGCATAGTTATATAAATAATATTTTATATTTGAATGTCATACTAAAATGCGTAATTAAGTAATTGCATTAAGGGGAAAAAAAGAAAAGGTTAATGTCAAAAAAGTGCAGGGATGAAAAGAGCAACGCAAGGAGGTTAATTAGGTCAATTCAGAGGGGACATTTTGGATTGACTAGCGGCAAGAGGAAGCTTTTATCGGCGGCGGGGGAAGTGGGAACTGAGAAGATTGTGACATTGTGAGCTGAGCCGTCAATCGTTATCCTCTCTGGTCTGGAAGCAGTGTGCCAAAAGAATCCATTTCAAGAAGACGAATTCGYAAAACACTTTCGAAATCTCATTCTCCCTCTCAAATATTTTGTAGTATATATTTACATTTACAAATAATCAGGCGGGGGAAGAGGGAGGGAGAGCGACCGCGTAAATTAAAGGCAAAGATTTTATTATATTCAAATACAGAAAGGTAATGCTAAAGCATAAAACAGATGAGAGAGTTATGATAATGGCGGATTCAGTCAATAACTAGAGTACACCGGATTGGATTCTCTATCAAGGTACAGTTTTTATTTCGTTATTTTGCTTCTTTTCTTTTTGTATTTAAGCTCACTTGAATGATTCTTGCACAAGATAGTTTTGGTTTTTTTTTTCCCCCCTTCTTATAATGGATCTTTCTTCCTCTGAATTAGAGCTTTCTTCTTACCACGTCTGTATTTATTTCTTCCTTTTCTTGTTCTTATTTGGCTACAATAAGATCCCTGCTTAGATGATAGAGCTAAGAGGCTGTTCAAGTTGATAGCTTCATGTTTTAGGTGGAAAATTTTGTTGATCTCGAAAGTCAAAAAGACAACAAAGAAAGCTTTCGCTATTAGCCAGAGGGTTACCGAATGGAATATTGGATTTGCGGTGCTATGTTGGAAGATAAATTAAATTTTGGGTGTTATAAGGTGTTGCAAGATGTTTAACTTTCTTACTTGTGCGCAATGAAGGCGAAATGTCGACAATGATTTTGGAAAGTACTCTTTTGTCGATTTAAACAGTGGAGTCCTTTTCTCTCTAAAAGGCATTTGAAGTAGGGGCGGCAAAATTTAAAATGGGGCTGTTAAATGTAGGCCTTTTCATCTGGTAACCTTGTGGAGCTCAGCTAAATCTTATTCAGCCGTTAATATTCTGAAAGAAGAACCTATCTAGGATATCTGTAAGCAAGAAGTTCAGAGGTTCCTTTTATTAAAGAGTGGATAGGAATAAGGTTTCTTCAATTTCAATAGGATAACTGGGGTATCATTTATTGTCAGATGTCAAATTTGATTTATGAGCTTATCTAAATTTAGCTTTTTCTTGGTAAGTAATCTGAGATGGAGTTTCAGCTGATAATGCTATTTAGTTACTGATTTCTTGGAAATCTTTAATGATGTTCAGCTGATAATGCTATTTCAAGAATATTACTTGTTTCTAAGGATTACAAATATTGAAAAAAGAGCTTCCTTGCATGCTAAATTTACCCTTCCTTGCCGGAGAACCACTAAAAACGTGAAAAGGATTTCCTAGAACTATTATTATTTGCCTTCTCTCTTACTGGAGATGGTACTTCACATAACACAACATATCGACAACCGCAGCATGACAATATCTTCAGTAACTGCCAGTTTCTGAGTCTAACTATTTGCCTGAAAATTTTACTGTTTTGGTGCAGCTTATCTCCTGAGTATGATTTTAATGTTCATGACTTCCTAGAGAACAGTGCAGAGCTTCAGCATTCAGATCATCATCTGGAATTTCATTGGCCATTTGCTCAACTTAATTAGCCACTTACATTTTTTTTTTGTTTTTTTTGTTTTTTTTTTTTTTTTTTTTGAGGTTCAGACGCCATGTTCCTGAAAAAGAGAAAGGGGGGAAAAAAGGGGTGTCGATAGACTTGTTTACCAGCAAGCAGTTTTTCCTCTTGTATCAAGGATTGTTCTGTTATTTTATGGCTTCCTTGCAAAAGTTGTAGTATTGTGGCATCAATATTTTGTCCTGTTTAAGCATTGTCTAAAGAAGGGCACACTTKATATTCATATGATGGAACAGCCAAGAAATCTTAAACATGGCCAAAAGAATTCTGGAGAGCATGGTAATGAAGAATTTGACACTAAACCTCAGGGATGTATGATGGACTCTTCAGATTATGTGAACAGTGAGGTAAAGCCTCTGGAGCACAACATTTCAGAAGCTAAACCTGTGCGCAATTACTCCATACAAACGGGTGAAGAGTTTGCTCTTGAGTTTATGCGTGACCGGGTCAATCCCAGGAAGCATTTTGTTGCAAACATCAGTGGTGAACCCAGTCATGCACCTGGTTACTTGGAACTAAAAGGCATTTTAGGCATCAGTAATGCTGGGTCTGAGAGTGGTTCAGACATTTCCATGCTTTCGATAGTAGAAAAAGGCTCAAAGGTATTTGAGCAAAAGAATTCTTCTCTATATGAGGACAAAAGTAAGTACGGGTCTGTGCAATCATTTCCACGAACTTCATCTGACTACAGCAATTATAACAGCCTTGCTTATACCTCATCTGGGGTATCTGATAGCTCATCAACGAAGCTTAAGATTCTCTTCAGCTTTGGAGGTAAAATACTACCTCGTCCGAGTGATGGAAAGCTCAGATATGTTGGGGGTGAAACTCGCATTATCCGCATAAGGAAGGACATTGAATGGCAGGAGTTGTGGCAAAAAGCAAAAGCAGTCTACAATCAAACTCATTCTATTAAATACCAGCTTCCTGGAGAGGATCTTGATGCCTTAGTTTCTGTGTCCAGTGATGAGGATCTGCAGAATATGATGGAAGAGTGTAATGTGCTAGAAGATGGAGAGGGCTTCAGAAAGCTTCGGCTGTTTCTATTCTCCATCAGTGATTTGGATGATGCTCATCTCAGTCTAGCTAATTCTGGTGGGGATTCCGAGTTTCAGTATGTGGTTGCTGTGAATGGCATGGACATGGCACAACCAAAAAACTTGGGTGTACGTGGTTTAGCAAGTTCTTCCATGAACAACTTAGATGAGTTAGATGGACCGCATTTTGAGATGGATGCTAGCAGAAATGCAACTAACTTTGTTGGGATTAGTGCATCACATTTGGCTGGCTTTGATGTTTCCTCRTCATCCGCTGAAACTTTTCAACCTACCCTACCAAATGCCGGTGCTCCTGAGTCAGACTCAGACTTTTACCATAGACAAATTATGCATTACGAAGAAAGTAAGCTGCACTCGCTGCAATATAATTACAATATTCCTCCTTCTCATTTCTCACCTCTTGAAGGTGTTGTTCAACAACATTTCGATGGGGACATTGGTCCTGAGAAAGGGTTTGAAGGACAGGTCTTGGGTGTCAGAAATATCCTGGGGCCAAATATGGAGGCCAAAGAGGGGAAGTTGAAAGTTGGCAATCCAGTATCCCAAGGTGAGAGTGGGAGTAATCATATATCAGCAAATGATTATGCTTCCTCTTCAAGGCCATCCAATAGGAACATGAAGGATTCTATTCATGTGGAAGAAGGATCAGTTGTGATCTCCCAGATGGATGACGAATTCCCTTTGAATTCTTCAAAGAACGAGGGGAAGCCTCAGGAACCCATCCGAGTGCCGTCACCCTTTGAGACCAATACAACACGATTTCCTAAACACAGTGCTAATGATAGTGCTTTTGGTCCTGAATGCTCAGAACCTGATCCAACTGGTTTAAGCTACTTTGAGCCCTCTGCTTCTTCTCAGAGGATCTTTCAATCTGAACGGATCCCACGAGAGCAGATGGAATTGCTTAACAGGTTATCCAAGTCTGATGATTCACATGCTTCTCAATTTCTCGTAGCACAATCACGTTCTGGTATCACAGAGCAGGATTTAATTGCAGAACCTGTTGATGGGTTCAAAAATGGGAACTTGGAAATGAGGACAGAGGAGTCGTTATCTTCTGAAAATCCATTTTCTATGAATTCTCAGATTGACAATGGATTCACCAAACTTCAAAAGATGAAGCAGACGGTTCCTGGCTGTCATACCAGAGGTAATGGTAGTGATGATCAGGGTCTAATTGCTGAGCATGAAACAAAATGCTCCAAGTATAATGGTGAGAACCTCTTCTATGATGATCAGGATGAAGCTGGATTAAGCATTACTGCTATGAATAGATTGGATTATGAAAAATATCATCATCCTGAGACTCATTCTGGAGACAGGGTTGGCAATGAGGCCATGAATAATAGTGCTCAAGGGCAWCCTTCTGCTTGGACCGAAAGTTTGACCAATGATGTTGATCACGTGGAAGCCTCTAATAATATTTCTAGGTCTGAGCAGCCAGATATTCTTATAGATATAAACGACAGATTCCCTCGTGATTTCCTTTCTGATATATTCTCAAAAGCGATTCTTTCTGATAGTTCTTCAAACATCACTCCATCACGGAAGGATGGAACTGGCCTGAGCTTGAATATAGAAAATCACGAACCAAAACACTGGTCCTTCTTCCAGAAATTGGCTGGGAATGATTTTGCAAGAAAGGATGTATCTCTAATTGATCAGGACCACATTGGATATTCTGCTGGCCTACCAAAAATTGAAGAAGAAGCTTCTGTAGCTTATGGATTCGAGCCATTAATGAAGGATGGAATATCAGTAAGCTATGTAAATTCCGATAGAAATTTTGGTGAAGATGGCCAAAATGAACTTCCAGGTACAGAAATAGTTGATGCTATTGTTTCACATTCTGATTACAACCCATCTCACTTGCAAATCAGTGAAGGAATGCAGTATGATGATTTGACTGATAACAGAAGATTACCAGACTCCGAATACGAGGTTTGTTTACGCTGGTGTCTTAAAAATCTTATCAATATCTATTGTGTGATTTTGTCATTTAATCTGTTTAATAATTTTAGGATGAGCAAACAAATGGTTTACCCCTTCTAGATCCTTCTCTTGTGGATCTTGACATAAACTCTCTGCAGGTAAGAGGCCCTTTTGTATTGCTTCTTTTTCTGATAATTGATGAATGAACCTTTTTTGCTTGTAAACAGCTTGTTATGTGAACGGAATATTGCAATCGGCACTCTGTCAGCTGATATTAATCAATTATTTGGTATATGAAGTTTTGGAGTTTGGAAACTGATCAAGTGAATATTTTTTCTTGTTCTGTTTTCTTCTTAAAGAAACCTAGTGATAGAAACTTGCTAAGTAGTGGCTATTGAGTTAACCAAAAAAAAAAAAAAAAATGGATTTGAGACCACCAAATATTAAGGCTTTGCTTCCAGATTCAAATGCAGCTGGCAGCAGATTTGTAGTCTAAGATGGCTACATTTCAGATCTGCAGAAAGGTTAGGATGGTGTTTCTTCCCCCCATTTATTTCTAGTTCTCAATTTTTCACCAGTCATTTGTTCCTATCACAATTGTGCCAAATGGTTCTGATAACATATTGGCCGGAATGCACGTGATTTATATTTTAAATGATATGGTTGAGATACATGAGCTACTTTGAAAAGTTGCAGTGCAATACTTGCTAGGTTGTGGGTTTATTCATTACTAGCAGAAACATAGTGAACAGGTTAGAGAATGATGAGTCTATCTGTATCTTCTCTCTTGGCATCTGCTATGCTGTAAAGTACACATCAATTTCTCGCTTCTTTAATCTCAATTTCTTGCCCTGGAGTGCAAATGTGCCGATAAATTTCTAGGCAGAGATCGAACAACCGTAAAGTATCTGCTAAGCAAAAGATTGCAGGAAAATTTTCTTGCTGAAGGTGGAAAATATGCTAAGATAGTGAAACAGAAAGGAACTCTTCTTCCTTAAAATAGTTTATGTCTACATGTGAAACTTCTTACTCGTTCTAAGAAAAGAAAAAGTAATAAGAATTATGTGTTCTGATGCACAGCTTATAAAGAATGAAGATCTCGAAGAGCTAAGGGAACTTGGATCTGGAACATTTGGAACAGTCTATCATGGAAAATGGAGAGGAACAGATGTTGCCATTAAGCGTATAAAGAAGAGTTGCTTCACCGGTCGATCTTCCGAACAGGAGAGACTGGTAATTGTAATATATGTTTTGCCTTTCATTTAAAATGCTATTTCCTCTTGCTGCAAAATGGTGGTTCTTATTATGCCATCTGAATTTAACAGTAACCATCCTCATTCTGTTCCATAATGGGTTCTTTGCTGCTGATGATTATGCAAGGTGTTTGTTTCTTCAGATATTAACAGACTTCCCATTTACAGAGCATAGAATTTTGGCGAGAAGCTGATATTCTATCAAAGCTCCACCATCCAAATGTGGTGGCATTTTATGGTGTAGTGCAAGATGGACCTGGAGGAACAATGGCTACTGTGACAGAGTACATGGTTGATGGTTCTTTGAGGCATGTTCTACTTCGAAAGGATAGGTACTTTCTTCTGTTAGTTTTCAAGCCTCAATTTGGTGTCCTCTGCTCCATTATGTGCAAAAATCATCCTGAGAAATCTGCACTAATAATAGTTTATCGGCGAAGCTTTACCATTTTCAGAATTTGCACAAAACTATCTTCTGCTAGATAATTTTCCTTTTCTTGTCGACCTATTTTTTCTGCTACTCATATTACTCTCACTCTATCCCTTTGGTTTTTGACTTTACAGGCATCTTGATCGTCGGAAGCGGCTAATTATAGCCATGGATGCAGCCTTTGGAATGGAATACTTGCATTCGAAGAATATTGTTCATTTTGATTTGAAATGTGACAATTTACTGGTGAATCTGAAAGATCCTTCAAGACCAATTTGCAAGGTAAACATTCTACATATTGCTGGTTTACTTGTCTTGGTGGTGACTGTGGTAATCATTCTCTATACTTCAGGATAAAGCTAGTGATTGGCTTGATGTCTGCAATGAATGCAGGTTGGTGATTTTGGTCTTTCAAAAATAAAAAGGAACACTTTGGTTTCTGGTGGAGTTCGAGGAACACTTCCTTGGATGGCTCCAGAGCTTCTGAATGGTAGCAGCAATAAAGTTTCTGAAAAGGTAAGATGCCAACAGGTATATTTAAAAAAGAAAATGGCTCTAAAGGAATCTAAGAGGTGCTTCTTCTTCTCAAGAAGATTGGTTAGCATTACACTGGCATGCAGACTGGTGAAAAAGACTGCCTCTTTTCACCAGTTTGCCTTCTAGAGAAAATCATTGTCGTTATTTATTTTAAAAGAAAATAACAAAGAGGGAAAGAAGATGAAGAAAATAGCTTGCTGGATAAATAATGTTGATAATAGCTCTGGTACCCAGTGGCAATGGCTCATGAGCTTCTCATTATTCAAGCTGGTTTTTAGATATGATGAATTTAGACTCATTTGCTACCTTAACTTTCTGGTTCTTTGTCCCACAGGTTGATGTTTTTTCCTTTGGGATTGTTTTGTGGGAGATTCTCACTGGCGAGGAGCCTTATGCTAACATGCATTATGGTGCTATCATAGGTATGCTTTTTTTAAATGTTTATGAGGTAGTGCAGTTTTAGGATTCTGCACTAAATGAATATCAGTAGTCTCAGGTCGATTTTGTAAGGAATGAATCTCTAGCTTTGTGCTAATGAATATATGAGCTCAGCAGTTTTCTTTCTTGCTCCCAACCCAACACCTGAAGGAAAATTGAACCAACGGAAAGGTGATTTTTGTCAGCAAATATCATACTGTGTTTGTCCTGATGACTAATGACGTCCAGCCAAGACGCTGTCTAGACATCAAAATATTGTTGGTCCTATGGATTTTTCTTAGAATTGGTAGAATGGAGTTCATGAACCTGGGAAACTTGCATTTGGTGGAAAAGAAGTGGCTCCCAACACAATCAGAGAGGGTTAATTATAGTACAGTTTTTTTGTACTAGTTCAACTAGCAAAGCATCTAGATAGTAGAACTCGAATAATATCATAAGAAACTGTGCATATTGACTGGCTTTTCATTTGCTTAATTAGGGACGGTCATCCTTTTGTAATATAATTCTCGTATGTTAGGAATTACTCCTCTTTTAGCTCCAATGAAATGTGGCATGTGACGTGAGGTTTTAGTAGTTGATTCCTGTCTGATGTGCATTTTGCTGTTGACTGCCCTTTCTCTCCTTTCTGGCTGGGGAAGATAGAAAGAGGTGTTTATGGAGTTCTGAATTAGCAGATGTTTTCCATGTTTGTCATGCGGTGGTGTTTATTTTGTAAGCCAGCCATTAGGATCCATCAGTGTATGTCTACTGACTATTCTTTCCCTTCTCTTTAAATTTTCAGGAGGCATTGTGAACAACACATTRAGACCGTCTATTCCAAGCTTCTGTGATCCCGAATGGAGAATGTTAATGGAGCAGTGTTGGGCCCCAAATCCTGTGGCCAGGCCATCTTTCACAGAAATTGCTGGTCGTTTACGTGCAATGTCTGCTGCTGCTGCCCAGAGCAAGGCAACAGTTAAATAGGACGTCTAATTGAACTTTTAACACCTACACCATAGTCGTTTCGAAAAGGGGACTACCTCAGAAGCCTTGTCACTGATCATGTTCAAACAAAGTGCCTCTCCCCTCCTAAAAGGGAAATCAAGAAAAAGAACAAAAAGGAAAAGGAAGAAGGAGATTCGTGACTCGATAGAAGAGAACCTGTTCTGTGTAATGAACTTATCCAATCAGTTGTTCTCAAATTGCATTTCATTATACTGTAACATGAAAAATAGTTGACCTAGATATGAGACAAAAAATTGTTCGTTTTACATCCCAATACGAGAAAGCTTATCATGAAGTTACTGATCCATTGAGTTCTCAGTTGAAAGTTTCTTTCCAATTTGGCCATCATTTTTTACCTTAAAGCATGTTAAGAAAAGGTAGGTGGCATTTCATGAATCTCTACATTTCTACTATTATGGTACGCCAGTGGATCCGAGATGATGGGAGATACTCTAAAAGAATCGAGGAATTTGATGTATAGGAAATGTGAGCTAGAATGAGACCAACCATTGGTGACACCTAGACTTGAAATGATCGTTTTTTGCATCCTAGCTTCTACGGGAATAATCATTCGGATCATTGGGACCTTGATGATACTTTTATTATAACCTGATAAAAATTGAATCTTTGTGTTTGGTCAAGTAAGTGATCGACGATGGTGAAAGAAAATTTCTGGGACCAGCTTAGCTAAACATTGTTCACTTGCCACGCGGAGGCTAGCATTATTGGCCTTCCTTTCCATCCGAGCAGGAGGCAGCCCTTCTCGGTGGCTAGAGTGTAGCCATCACAGCCATACACGGACAACATCATTCTGACTTGGCTCATGGATCTCAATCCCACTGCTTGGAATCCGGCTCGGCCAAGTTGCCTTCGCCATTGATCTGCCCTTTCGTGCCTCTCAATCCTGTCCGACCCCTCACAAGCTACAATGTTGCGGATTTCCTCTGCGAAGTGGAACTTTTCTATCTTCATCCTCTGGGAACTATCTCGTGGAAGGCTAGCCTCCAGTGAATCAAAAATGGCTGAATAATAGTGTAGCGATTCGAGGAATCTCCCAAGAAAGAATGGTCCATTATGGTTTGCGTCTTGTTCCACTATAGTAAGTAGAGTTGGACCTAGTCTCTTAATTGCTTGAAGAATCGTCTTTAGAGAACCTCTACTTTCTTTAACAAACTTGTGCAAATGCATGATGCTATTGACGAACAGGACCTCCCCTTCCCTCAAGTCTAGATTTCCTCTTGTTAGCAGCAATGGAGTTACCTGCTTCGTTATAATGTGGAATTCAAAAAGAATGCCAAGTAAGCTAGATTCTTCGACGACACCCTTCATGTTTGATTCAAGATCCGCAAAAGGATCTTGATCCTCGATAATGCTGGTAACCCGTACCAGTTTTGGAGGGCCCTCTGCGCGTGACGCCAAGTTCCTCATCAGAGAAGACCATTGAAGATGATGTCCTGAACCCAGATCAATGATGTGCAAGAATTCTTTTCCTTTGGCTGCTTGGCATATAGCATCATTTGCAGCCATGAAACCAAAAGATATGTATGGAGTTGCTTGGTGAAGTAAATGGAAAGCCTCCATTTTATCTTCCCTGCTGATCATGGACGGGCGCTCTGCTCCGTTGGCAAGTAATGCACCATTGGGATTCACACTTTGAAGAAGGGACAGCCTCGACTTCAATCCCATCGCAAAGCAGTATGAGACGCGCAGCAGAGAATCACCCCAAGAACTGACCATAGGCCAGATTTGGCTGAGAATTGAGGCTGCAAGCTGAATGTCCCTGCAACCCACAGCCTCGGCACAAGCCAACAACAGGTGAACGAGGTTAAGGCCTTGATCGACCCCGCTCCCCTGACTCACCTCTTCTGCAGCAGCTGCAGGCACCATATCTGAGATAACCGCTAGATCCTCAAAGGAGCTGCTTACCTCGTACTCATCCCCTTCAGCAAGCAGCATTGGACAGTCTCCTCCAAAAATATGGCCGGATATTGAAAAATCCTCAAGATCTTGGAAGTGATCCGCGAACTTGTGCTGAGGATGATCACATTCAGCTTCCGCTATTACATTTTTATTGTCTTTCTCAAAACATTCCACGTTAAAGAAGTCGTCAACAATTTGTTCCTCCTCTGCAGCAGCTACTTGAGGCCTGGTGTTTGTATAATCATGAGTTGGAGAGAAGATCCCTGGCCGCGGATCATCTAATATGACTCTGTCATCGTGACCCCAAATAGCTCCTTGTTCTTCCTCGACTCTGGCAGCACAAAATTGTCTAATGGCGAGATCTTGGTTGAAGTTCTCAAGCATGGGGAAGGAATAATGCCAGAAATTTGCAGCTTCCATTACTCTCTGTRTAAAAAGTTTACCCTTTGATTCTCGATCAGTCACCGATGCCAGCTAAACTGGTCCAGTGGTTACCCTTTTTCTACTATATCCGCTAGACAGGCAGGCAGGCAGGCTCTAACTATGGATATTCTTTTCGGTGTAAGTGTGAGGTAAGGCAGATATCCCCCATTAAACACCTAAAATATACCGACCATCCTCACGGCTGCAGTGGAAGAGCAAAAAACCATGGGAAAAATTGAAGAAGTAGGAGATCTGAATACAGAAAAAGCAAGTTGTTTTCTGACTGGTGCCAAAAAGTAAAAGTAGTGATTAAACAATTGCAATTCAAGAAACTCTCAAACTAAAACATGGTTATCTATTGGACGTATATGCACATATAACTAAGCATGGTAGGACCAAGAGAATGAGTTATTTCTAATATGATTGGTTTTGATGATCACATGATGATGATATCAATCAAATGCCAGAAGTATTCTTCTCCTTATTTGTTGGTTTTTGTTTAATCATTATCTCTGCTTTTTTGTCTGTCGATGATGATGATGATTGCATATATTATAGGTGTGCTAGACGCTGTCTAACTAATGCAGCCAAAATCAAGAATGAAGGAGAAAGAAGAAAGTTGATACTATATCTTGAAGCAGTATTTACAAGGCAATCAATTCTATTTGTGCATGTGGTTTATTGCCAAATGCCTCTATGCTAGCTAGCATTTCCTGCTTCCGTCTTGTATTTGGAATGTATTAAGTGGCTTTACTATTAAAGTTAATGGGACATATTCTAAAGTGAAAACATGGCTGGTGGTTCTTGAGGTTAAGTCAAGATTGTTAAAATCTAGAAGCCACCGACGATGATATATAGAATCAAGGAAAAGGACTTGTTGGATAGTGTCAATGGGAGTTACAGCTTATGCTAGAAAACTCAATCAAAGTGCAGAAAGATGGGATTAACTATGAGAAGCTAGGTAAAGCATATACTGATATAGATATATGCAGCCGGCCACTTTCTAATGTTATTATGATGACGAGGAGGAAAGAATATACAGTGGTAGTTTGGGAGATTGGTGACCAAATCCATAGCAGAGTTTGTGTTAACTAAGTAAAAATGTGGTTGATCGGCGGACAAGCAATGAGACAGACATTGTTGCTTCTTGAGTTCTTGTATTAGCATAGCATCTGCCCTGATCCTCTCTTCTCTGCTCCCTATCTAATTTCCGCAAAAGAAAAGAAGTATTCTTGATTTGCCCAACCACTTCATTTTTGGCACAAGATTTTCCAGCATACGGTTGTCTGGACTGTCTGCATGTCTCTGTCTTTACACGCATCCTTAAGAGACTAATTGGTGGTTAATCATAAACCAAACTTGATGCCCTCTTGTTCAACAACCTTTTACAAAGTTTTTCTGGCTTTGATCTAACCAAACTTCGGATGATGATGATCAAACTCTCTATATGTTAGTTCACCTTATTGATCTCCTCCCTTCGCAGAAAGAAAGTCTTGTGTACAACCTTAAATTGCCTTACTATTGTGAGAAACTTTAGAGTTGATCCATATATCAAATAAATATTTAATTTGTGTTCGCATATATGAAAAGTTTATTTGAAAGTTTTAAAAAGAAAAATTGAATGAGCTAAAAAGCCCAATCATTTTAGTGCTTGGGTAATATGATCGTAGTTTTGCCTAGCTTAGAGCCCAAATCACAAGAGATGGGCCTCCTATGACGAGTCAAGAAAGCCCTAATATGAAAAGGGCTATCCACGAATTGGGTCGGTTTCAATTTTAAATATCGAATTTAATTGAAGGCTATAATCCTACCACCTTCACGTGATGGTATGAAGTCCCTTTCGTGTATCTGCCCGACAACGCACGCGCTATCCACGTCCAGAACACGACAAAACGCCTTGGTTTACC
>MEJB01000018.1:248606-276471 GCA_001752375.1 Rhazya stricta
ATATACTACTCCTCATTGCGCTTATTCTTTCTATAATTTATTATTAATGAATATTTTCTGCTTATATCTAATTATTTTTTTATATGTCACCTTGTTTTTATGCAGTAGTCTTTAAGGGAGAATTGAATCGGACTATAAAATTTTTAATATAACTGTCCTATCTGACTTTATTGTATTATTAATTTATAGTTCTTTCTTTCCTTCCTTAATGGCTCAGTCTAAATTGTGGCTTATCTTTTTAGGATCATTTTATTTGTTGGAATAATTGATGTTATATATCTTTATCACTTTTTCCGATAATTTTTCGCGACTATCTTACCTCTAATATAATATTCCAGGATTTACTTTGGTAACCTTTGGATAGATTATAAATAGATTCTTTTAGTATATTTATTTTATAAGAACTTTTATATTATATTAGTCTTGTCATTGCTTGTTATGTATTCATGGTTAGATTATTTTGTTAATATAATCGTTTTTTGTACAAACCCTCGTCCCAATTCTTTATATACTTGAGACTTGTGGATTAAAAATGATAATTCCTAAAATATGATGAGCATAAAAAAAACGCGAGACTCGTTCAATCGTTACGTTTGGAACAGGGGTAAGGAAACATGTGATGGAGCAGAATCTCTCAGCACCTCGAAAGAAATAACTCTTGCTTTGGACTTCTAAAGCTCTTTTTTAAATGGCAGGCCATCTTTCACAGAAATTGGCTGGTCCGTTCTATCGTCAATGTCTGCTGCTGATGCCAAGAGCATAGGGCAACTGTTAAATAGGTACGTCTAACTGAAACTTTTGACACCTACTCATGAGGTCGTTCTCGAAAAGGGGACCTATCCAGGAGCCTTCTCAACTGTATTCATGTCAGAACAAGGCTGTCCTCTCCTCCTCCTAAAAGGGAGATCAGAGGAAAAAGAAAAAAGGGAAAGAAAGGAGGAGATCTCCTGACTCGATAGAAGAGAACGCGGTTCTGTGCAATGAACATACTCCAATCAATTGGTTCAAATTGGCATTTCCATTTACTGGTAACAATGAAAAATATTTTGAGCTAGAAATGAGAAAAAAATTGTTCATTTACATTCGTCAATACGAGAAAGCTTACATCGAATGCCTACTGATGCCATTTGAGTTCTCAGTTGATAAGTTTCTTTCCATTAGGTGAATCACTTGTTCTTTTGTTTTTGAAGCTCAGTTTGCTTCCCCTTCGGTTATTTGTGCAATAGGGATATGCTTTTGGGTCTTTTGCGTTTGTTTTGGACTGACTTATCGCTGTCCATCAGTTTAATGAATATGGGTAAGATATTGTATGAACTAGCTGGCTTAAAATCATTGGTATTCATGCCTTTTTTTTTTTGCTTCTTCTGGCGTGTTGACAACCTAAGTTGCTACTATTTTGATCTTAGTTGTTCTGGTGATTGGTTCTCATGTTACTCTATTGAAAGTGTTGAACATGTTCGTTTTTATTATTTGCTCTACTACTGACTTATTACGCATTTTGTTCTTTAGGTCGGTTGAAAAAACATTTCTTTTGCATGTCTGAATTTCCGAATTTGGAAGCAGTTTATTCTTTGACTTGTTTTTTTTCCTTTCTTTTTTTTTTTTTTGGCTATTTAAATGCACTGTACTTGAACTTATTTGTTACTGGGATTTCTATTGACTTCAGAATTTAAAAAAAAAAAAAAAAGATATTCCCCTTTGGAGGAGCTGGTTTGGAGGCGGGGGAGGGGTTGTTCGAGTGCGGAAAAGAGGAAGGAAGGAGAGGAATGCAGCTGGAGGATCTCCTACTAATCGTGTGCTTAATGCTTTAAAAGCTTTAGAATCCTGGACGTTAATGTAACCATATTGCAGAATTCAACTTCAAGTTGTACTTGGATTAGGTGATTGTTTGGCTCTTATGCAAGAGAAGGATTTTATACTCCTGCTCTGTTTTTCACCAGAGAAAAACAGTCTTGGAAAGCCTCAGCCATGAGGAATGGGTATGAAATTGAAAAACAGGGCATGCTTATTTACCACATGCTCTGTGTTTCATCTTTATTGACTAAACTTATTAAACATGAAGACTCCATTTAGTCATGATTTGTGCAGTTGGACGCGCATGAAAGTAGCTTATTTATTAGTTTTCCCTTTAACCCTTCAAATGATTGCTTGTGTCCAGTGTCTTCTTTCTGCATTTCTCCTTTGATCCCTGGGGGTTGGATTTGAACTTCGTTGTAGCATCAGTTATTTTGCTGATTGACATAATAACTGGGTAGTGGACCATCATTGGTTTTTTGGCCTATAGGGAATCACTTGTTTCTTTTGTTTTTTGAAGCATCAGTTGCTTCCCTTCTGTCATTTATGCCTATAGGGATATGCTTTTGGTCTTTTGGTTGTTTTGACCATTATCGCTGTCCATCAGTTTAAAATCTTTAATGCTTGCATGAACTAGCAGAAATACGAGTGGTATTCCATGAAATCAATTTCGTTATTGAGATGGTTCCATTTCGTTCAAGGGCCTAGTTCCTCAAAATAGTTTGAAGCTCACTATCCCTTGTTTGGAAATTGTTAAGCATAGGTCAGTAAGTAAGTGTTCCATAAAAGTGTCCACTTCACAAGTACGCAAAGGTCCAGTCCATGTACCATGAGTGGGTTTGGCTCCTTTCCTCCTCTTTTGTGTCCATTTGGCTACTTCTTTCCCTCCTTTATTTTGAGATTTGCAGTAGTGATGTGATCTGTATAGAGTGCATCTGCATGAATATTACCTCTAATTATGCATATTCTTCTTCCTATTTCAGTACTGGATTGAAGGTATTTTAAGGACAATAAGAGTAAAAAAAGTTATCAGACTATGGATCACTCAGATAGGACACAGCAGCCTCAGCAGCTGGTGGTTGGAGCAGGAACAAGTGGCAGTCAAGTAACTTATACTAATTTGCCCTATCAAACTGCACCTATGATGGTCACTGGCGCCCCTGCTGTGGCTGTGTCGTCACCAACACAACCACAGACATCGTTTCCTTCTTCCCAGCATCAGCTTGCCTATCCTCAGGCTCAGCATTTTCATAGTCAGCAGCAGCAGCAGCTACRAGCTTTCTGGGCTAATCAAATGCAAGAAGTTGAGCAGACTACTGAGTTTAAGAACCACAGTCTCCCACTTTGCTCGTATCAAGAAGATCATGAAAGCTGATGAGATGGTGAGAATTGATCTCTGCTGGAAGCTCCGGTTATATTTGCAAAAGGCCCTGCGAGATGTTCAATCTTAGAGCTGACACTGAGGATCTATGGGATCCATAACCGAAGAGAACCAAAAGGAGGACTCTTCAAAAAGAATGGACATTGCCGCCTTATTTCAAGAACTGATGTATTTGACTTTTTAGTTGGATATCCTCATTCCAAGAGATGAATCTGAAAGAGGAGGGCTTGGTGGTCACAAGGGCACTATCCCATTGGTGGGTTCTCCTGCCAGATTTCATACCGTATTACTTATGTACCATCTCAGCACCCTTGTTTGGACCAAGACTGGGATTGATTATTGGGAATAGCAATTGATCAAGCAGCACTATATGCTGGCCAACGACCTCCGAGCCACCGCTCATTTATTGCCAATGGCAACACGGTTCAGGCTCAGCCTCAGCCTCCCTCAGCCTCAGCCTCGGCTCAGCTAGCCTCAGCCTCAGCCTCGGCCACAGACACAAACCTCCACAATCCCAAGCACAGCAAAGTGACATCATGCACGATGTTGTGGCTTGGGAATTGAAGGAGGCATTCCCAATGGGAGCGGAAGTTGGGATTATGTCCTATTTGGGTATTAAGTGAGATTGAAGATGCATTTATATGTATGAGGTGATTGGTGAAGATTGTTGGCCATGGTACATTGTGGTTTGGTACTACAGCATTGGTTATCATCTAAACTCCGAGAATTATTCATATACAAAGCTGGAGATGAGATTGAATATGTAGTATTTCGTTCTGTAACATGTGTGAATCTTCGCTATCTGGCTGCAGTGGTAATCCCTTGATAATTGTATATTTCTATGAAGAAACGCTAGAGATTACAATTTTATCCAGCTGAATACCAGGAAAATGCTAATTAATGTTAGAGATACTATTAACCATTTTTGTAATGAGCACTACAATTACTTCAAAAATAAGAGACAGAAGTGGGTTGCATTTTTCCAGCTGTACCAGCTGCTAGTATCTTGAGACTTTTAGCCTTTTTGTTCTTTGCCTTCCATATGTACGAGTACGTACGAGGTAATGCAGGGGAAGATCCAGTTGGCCCCAAAATCAGAGTAATCCAAATGCAGTTTTTTCTTTGGGCCTTTTAACCTAGGCAGTTGCTTCCAGTTTGATCTTCATAAGACTTGTCGAGTTAGTTAAATATACCCAATTTTTGAATTTTCATTTTCTATTTTCWGGACGAAGGGTGCATTGCAGCAAAGATAGGTATTGTTAATCAAGGAGCCACTCAGAATAGGCAAAAGGCTGGGCTTGTCATATGTCCGACCAAACCCAGTTGAAACCCGAACAGGTCCAGTTTCGACTTAGAGACAGAATGCAGTTGTGGTTAAAGCCGAACTAATCCGGCTTCCGACGACAGGTTTGAATGCCGAGGCCCGCACCAAGCCCGGCGGGCTTTTACCATTTGCCAACTCTGGAGCCAATAATAAAGCTTAAATCCTCACTTTTGTCTAAATAATYGGCTGGTCCGACAAATATTGGTAGTTTTTCTATTTAATGGAATGTTCTTTGGATTGTTTCTTTGCCTTCCAACAGAAACGGTGGTAATAAGGAAATGAAAACCCGAGAAAAGAAGAAATGGAAACTCCACATAGTGTAGAAGGCCAGTAATAAAAGCAGTCAAATATTGTAAAGGAAAGATCTTTTCTTTTGTCCCATTCTTAAGTTGGACGGCAGACGTTCACCGGCCACCACAGAAGTAGAAGAGGAAAAGAGAGGAGAGACGAGACCAGGAAACGAAATCCAGTTCTAGTACTTCTGGCATCTGCTATTAGAAGTAACACTAAACCGATAGAAAGAAAAATAAAATGGAGTCCCCGTTCAAGGCAGAAATATTGAAAGGCAAGGTTGCCTTGTTGACTGGAGGTGGCTCTGGAATTGGCTTCGAGATTTCCACCGAGTTCGGCAAGCATGGAGCTTCTGTCGCCATCATGGGCCGCCGCAAGTCCGTCCTTGATTCCGCCGTTGCCACTCTTCGGTCGCTCGGTATTCCGGTAGCCTCACTACTTTTCTCTCTACCCCTTTTCTTCTGCTTTCGTCTTTGACTGTGGCTTATGTTAATTTATAATTTCTTATGCTGGTGCTACGTTGTGTTTTAGAGCAAATGCTAAATCGTTCTCGTTCCTTTCGTCGTTACATTCAAAAACCCATCTTGGCTTTTGTTCCTGCGTCTTTAATTAATAAGTCCAGTCCCTATGCATGAGATTCTCTTACTTCACCTCTACAAGCAGAAAGAAACGCTTTTTATGCATATGATGCACTGTGATTCCGGTAAGGTTAAGGTTCACCTGATGTTCCTGTTGTGCCAAAATTCTTTCTTTTTCCTTTTCACTTCTTGGAAACACATTTTTTCATGATTACCAAGTGGATGGATGTCTAAGCATGTGCCCCATCAAAGTGTTATGTTACTCATTGTGTTTTTGGAGGCCAAACTGTACCCTTCGAAAGTTCCCGATTGCATTTCAGGYGTTCCATTCCAGCTCCACCATTTGGTTCTCGCTGCTTACTGCTCTAATAGGATTTCATTCGTGGAATTCTTAATTAAATTTGGTAGCAAATGTGTCATCATAGATGTTATTRTTTTTCTCCATCACTTTTTCAGGCAGTTGGGTTTGAAGGGGATGTCCGCAAACGGGAAGATGCAAAAAGGGTCATCGAGCCAACTGTTCAGCATTTTGGGAAACTTGATATTCTTGTCAATGCAGCAGCCGGCAATTTTCTTGTGTCTCCTGAGGATTTATCGCCAAATGGGTTTCGTACAGGTTTTGTTTCATAATTTCTCCTGCATCTGACCAGCCCCCCCATATCCTATGTCTGTACCTTTCTTTTTTTGCCCTTTTCTTTTCTGTCTTTTGTGTGCAATTTAAAGTTTATAATACCGCATATAGGAGACTGAAGTCATAATTGACCTTAAGCAGAAGGCTGCTAATGAATTTTTTCTCTGATCTTTCTATGATGTTGATAGTATATCATGGTTTGGTCATCTTTTGATCTAAAAGAAATATATCCACAATTGCTTTCTGCAGTTTTGGATATTGATTCAGTTGGCACATTCACTATGTGCCATGAAGCCATTCAGTATCTTAAAAAGGGTGGACCTGGGAGGAGCTCATCTAGTGGTGGTTTGATATTGAACATTAGTGCTACTCTACATTACACCGCATCTTGGTATCAAATCCATGTTTCTGCTGCTAAGGTTTGTGAACATCATTACTGCCTTTGAAGATAATTTTAATTAAATTGGTTTCACCTTGATTCTTCTTTTACCTCCAGGCAGCTGTTGATTCTCTTACGAGAAGTTTAGCTCTGGAGTGGGGGACTGATTACGATATCAGGGTCAATGGGATTGCACCAGGTCCGATAAGTGACACAACTGGTATTAGTAAACTTGCACCTGAAGAGATAAGTAGCAAAGCAAAAGATTACATGCCATTGTACAAACTTGGGGATAAGTGGGATATTGCAATGTCTGCTCTCTACCTTGCATCAGATGCTGGTTAGTAACCTTGGTTCATTTTTGTAGTACTCTGAGACTCCCAAATTTACACATGAAAAATGTAAACTGCAGAAATGTTCCTACCAAATCTATGAACCAACTTAGGTGTTCTCTAACTCTCTCTTTGACCTGGTTCCAAGTAGTCTAGTCTCTTTTTATTAAATCAAATGGCGACTTGGTTAGAAATTATTAGGTTTACTTGTTATTTCAATTCTTTCTTGTCAATTTGACTTGATTTTCTTTTCAATCAAGACTATTATATTTTTATCTCGTTTCTAGTTCCTTATGTTCTATTTTCTTTTGTAAACTTGTGTATCCTATTGGAGAAAGATATTGCTCTCCGACTCATTAACTCTTATCTATGACAAAACTTGATTCTTATCTGGTTCTCTTATGTCAGAATACCGGTTTACACAAGGTCTATCTTAAAATTCCCTGTTCAAATGTTCTCCTGCATCCATTTTACCAAGATTTCTAATCATGTTTGTGTTGTTAATTACTTATTTTCATCATTAAGTGTGCCACTGTTAGAGATTTATTTCTTCTGGTTTGGAACCACTGCTGCATGAGGTTTTGAAAAAGTCATTGAGCTTATGGTGAATGTGCTAAGCTTTAGCTTTTTCTTTGCTCTGGGTTGGATCCCCCCTCACTTGTTTATTTTCCGTAGTCTTGGCTTGTTTCCAAAATATTTAGTAATTATATTCTAGATTATTG
Source organism: Rhazya stricta (assembly GCA_001752375.1). Lineage (NCBI taxonomy): Eukaryota > Viridiplantae > Streptophyta > Magnoliopsida > Gentianales > Apocynaceae > Rhazya > Rhazya stricta. Next base: position 256,039 of record MEJB01000018.1, read on the forward strand.
GTTAAGAGGATGCATGATTATCTTAGCCAGTTTGCGTGCGTGACAGAGAGAGGTGTAAGTCATTCCTTGGTTGCTGAATCAGATATTATGATAATTGAGTTGCCACCATGCATATTTTTATCCCTTATCTTTGCATTTTCTTCCTCTCGTGTCCTGATTTCTTGTTATTTTTGTGTCTAGCGAAGTATGTAAATGGAACCACTTTGGTGGTTGATGGAGGGCTCTGGTTGAGCCGGCCACGCTATCTACCAAAGGATGCTGTCAAACAACTTTCTCGGGCAGTTGAAAAGAGATCAAGAACCACACCAGTCGGCCTCCCTAAGAGCAAACTGTAGCTTGGTCCTGCACATGGGGAGGAATCCTTCGGAGACATTATATGTTTGGAAATACTCTACCCCATATTAGTGAATAATCACTTCACATTAAACTGCAAATTCAAAAAGTACTTTGTAGAGTTTGATCTCTGCGGTACTATATTAGTATTTTCTCCTGGCAAGTCTGCCAAAGTCTATTTACTATTCTTCAGAATATGCTGGACGATTATTTGTTTTGCAATTCATATTTTTCACTTTCCATRCAAACCAACAACCGTAAAGGATGTCTTGTACAAGCTCTAGGGATGAGCTGTTCAAGTTTATTGCTCAGAACTTGAATAAAATCCTGATCAAAGATTGGTCATTCACTCTGAGACATCATTGTTATATTCATTATTATATTGAAAACTTGCTCCTCTTCCCCAAGGATGGAATTCGAAGATTGATAAACAATACTTCTTGATTGTAAGAACAAGTAGAAAATAATACAAGATGAAGATTTCCAGAACTAGATGTGAAATAACTATACTCGTAGCACAAATGGTTAAAATTCCGATAAGAACCAATCTGCTCTTGAAGACAAAAATTGTTCCTTCTAATCCCCTACCTGAAAAAGAAGATCCCAAATTCACCGCAATCAAAGTGGGATTGGAAATGGAGTGTTGAGACATTGCAGGAGAATTCAATTTCTGGAACCGCATTTCGAATGTGGTTCTGCTTCTGAAACTTGTAGCTGTCTGATAGTCTGCTGCCAATGCATCATTCATTGCATCATCAACTTGACATTGCTGAAGCTATCTTGGATTTGCTTGGCATCATTAGCATATGTCTTGCAGCCATTCTTTTACAAACAATTCAAGATGGTTCCAACCCCTTAGCATCTATGAAGAGGTGCAGGATAGATATCCAGGGGTTGGTACCGCAGGCAATCATTGCGGGGCAATGGTCCTTCCTGGGAGAATGTAGGAAAAAGCATTAGGGAGAATGTAGGAAAAAGCATTAACCTAGTACAACAATGGCAATCTAAATATTGCGTGCAAAGGAACCACTACAAGAAGGATATAGTGAAGCGGCATCCGCACAAGTAAGAGATGGCCTGACTTACTGATTAGTTACCAAGTCTTAGAAGCTACTTCCTTCATGCCCTTACAGCATGAAAATGACCTCGAGATCAAAAAATTAAAGGCTTTTGCAGCTCAATTTTTGTCAGCAGTAGAACAAGGGAAAAAGAAATGGAGCATGTAGAGCCAAAAAGGAAAATAAACAAACTACTACAAGAACCCAATGCATTCTCTGAAAGATAGCAATATCGACAGTAAAAACAGCCCATATGCCCATTAGTTTGGCACGTTTTTGCACAACACCAACCATACCACAAAGAGGGAAATAGGAAAAGGGATAGTACCTGATCAGGGTTAATTTGGTAAGGTTTCACAAAATCTTCAAACATGGTAGGTGATTTTCCTTTCATTCTCTCTTCCACTTCCTGAGAATAAGGAAAAGATTAGAGCATCAAGAAAAGCTCACAACACCATCTCAAATCCCTACTGTATCTCATTAAGCAAGATAGTTGCTAGAAACTTGGAGGCATACTACTGCTAAACAATAATGTCTTYGTCATTATTACTAAAACAAGAATAGATTCTCCCAATATTTACTGCTAAACTAACTTTTGAGTCATCCATCACGAATCAAGAGATAAGACCTTTTATCTCTTAATCACTTCCTCTGAAACTTAATTTGTTTGATTAAGATATAAAACAGTTTAACATATCCGTGCTAAATGTTACTCATATTGACAGAGAAACATGGTTCAGAAAAGATTTAGGTTGTTTTAGGTCGTCTGCAAAATTTGGCACGAAATTAGATTAATACAAGAAAGCAAAAGACTTTTTGGAGAGGAAGAATCTCAAGATGGAAATCAAGAAAGCAGTCAAACAAGTTGAATATGGATGGGGAGACGAGATCATCAAAGGGAACTTGTTTGACAGAAYGTTAAGTRACAACTCAAGAATGGGAAGAGGTAAGTATGGAGCAAGGGAATAGCCATAAAATACAGACACTCTATAGTTCTATTTCAKCATTTCTTTCCYGATGATACTCGGTATAAAGAAAGAAAACCAMGTGAYGGTTTTACCAGTCCTGYTATCCTCGAGTGTTCCAGAAGTTCCTTTGCGATCATGTCCAGTGTGTGCYTGTTGTCCATTAGTCCCTTCATTGCAATTTCTTCTKTCTCYTCGATATACTGTCAACRTAAAGGGTTTTATATTAGAATCTACAAATATGAAACACAAGATGAAGAGAATGCTTTGGAAGTAAAAGAACAATTCACCTGAAACTATGGTAAATCCATGACTCTGTTTTTCTTAATTCCCAATCCCAACCAGTACTTATCTATTATGGATTTGGAATCCATTTGCCAATCTTCTGCCTAATTTTTTTGTTTTGATGCATCAAGGGGCAGAGGGAAAATAGATACTGAGACCTATTTAGTTCAGCAATTTATTCTTTCTTCCTAGTTCGATACAATAAAAAATAAAATTAGTAGTGACAATGACAAAAGGTAAATTTATTCACTGCATCTATTAGCCTGAATTGAAAGTGCAATTCAGTTGTGTAAACAACAATTTAGAGACAGAAGCATAGAGTCATGGAACTTTCTAATTGAGAAATAGAAGAGACTAAAACATAAGTAAAAGAAAATTTCCACTGTTAGGAGTGATGAAAATATGGTTTTTCTTTTCTTTATTCATAAATTATACAACAGTTCCCCCATTATTCTGGAACGCATTAGGAGCACAACCACAAGCAATAAGCAATTTTTCTCATATCTGCTTTATATGTGTAAACCATAATAACAAAGTAAAAGAATGTAGTTACCCTTGTCAACTCCTGAGCAAATAGTTCAGAAACTTCAAGCGACATATCAGCAGGAATCACATTTGGATCGTCCCACTATATTATCATAACAAGATCAATCGACATTAGTTGGCAGATGGATGTAATCATGGCATGTGAAATTCTAAAATGGAAGTTCAAGATTTCCACCCGAGATAGATAAATACCTTATATTTTATAAGCTCACCATCRGGATTATCCGGCCTATCAATCAGACCAATTCTTTTCGTCAAAGCTGTGAGCCCCAACCTTGGATTTCTTGGGCTTATCACCATTTCTCGAGCAATCTGAAGAGAATACGCAAAAGTTACTAGATCATGAAGTACCAAATAACTGCTAGGCCCTTTGTTCCAACTGATAAACCAGTAATAGTTGAGTGGTACCCGAAAAAAGCATCTTATCTGGATTGCAATGGCATTGGAATTATTTGTATACCTTTGTTATCTTTTCCAGATCATCTCTCCCTCCATCAGTAACATCATTACCAAATACAACACGTTCAGCGCATCGCCCACCATGAGCTACTACCATCTGCATCTTCATGTAGCCAAAGGTTGTATATCCTTGATCAATCATATCTTCTCGCGGATAGAAGACTGATATAGCAGTTTCCTTCCCAAGTGCAAAAGGAAACATAAAATGGTATTAGAAAAAGTACTGACAGAATTTTCGACCATATCCCTATCTATCGAAATCAAAGGAAGAGTACCTTGCCGCCAGGTAGAAGCTGTGAAAATGCATGCCAATCAAATCGGGGGAACAAGTGTGCCAAAACTATGTGACCAGCTTCATGTACTGCCAGCAGTCTCTTTTTTTCAAATGTTACCTATCATTTAAACACATCATGCTATTAATGAAAAGAATATTTTATAGTTTCTTCATGAAAAATTGGCAGCTGCGACTATGATAAGTTTTCTCAAATGAATAGCATACATTCTCTTCACACTTCTGCTGCTCTTCCTCTGTGAGAAGCACGCCCATCCCCTCAAGCAATTGCTTATCCAATACATCAACTATGTCCTGCTGAAAGATTTTAGAATGCCCTTTCCTGACCTGCATAAATAGTAAAAGACCCCCATTTCAGTATCAGTTAGAGGCATTAAAGTACATGCATAGATAAAGCCTTCCTAGAATAAATTAACCAGGACAACTCCCAAATCTACAAGATCTTGCAAGATGAATGCCAAGAATCAGAAATACACACAGAATGAATGGAAAAGATAACATAGAATATGGGAACCTAAGAAAGGGAAATACACCCTTTATCATACATGAATATGAAATGCAACGAAAACAGTTGTCAACTGTGGATCAATGTACTGAACTCAAAGATGATTAATCAATGCAAAAACTGCAGTTTGCTATAGTAGTATAAATTCCAGAATATCATCAAAGATATATAAATAGCTAAATGAACTCCCATTTTTTATTAAATTATCAGTTAACATGAAGTATCTGTAAGTTTAGGAAGAATAGGCATACTAAATGGAAGCAAATAGGATTAGACAATCCAGATAAAATGAAAATTTCAGAGCTTAGAATGCTTGAAGCAGAAAAAGGAGAGCAATCAAATGATAATTCTCATTTAGATAACCAAGAAAGAAAATCTAGTAAGCATTATAACAAGAAAAAGTTTAACAAAGAAAGCTCCACGACACAGCAAAAATCTACTTCTCAATTTATTCATATATCTTCAGATATGTAAACACAATATTTTCCCAATGAAGTATTTCATCTGGTAACAAATAGTTGCATAGGAGATAAAACGGCACCAAATTTGCATACAGCTTATTCGGGATAGAAATAGTGGGAACTAACTTACAGACATTATTCCAGCTTCATTGACTAGATTTCTGATATCTGCCCCAGAATATCCAACAGTACGAAAGACAAGCTGTAAAGGTCAAGCAAAGAAATCTTGGTGTAAGCAGAATTACCGACCTCTGACCCTAAATGACCAACATCTTAATTCCAGCCTTTATTGTAGGCCAATAATCCCTAAAAAATCCACCACAGCACAGATGAAAATTTCACAGCCTTTATTGTAGGCCAATAATCCCTAAAAAATCCACCACAGCACAGAGATGAAAATTTCACAACTGAATCTAAGAAAATAAGAAAGCATTTCCAAAACCCGGTGCACTTCAATGGTATTCRCAAAACCCTCATGTGAGATTATGTATCAGTTTGAACCCTCTCCAACATCTCTTTTGAAAGTGAAGAATTTGATGACTTGTATGTCGTCTCTGGCTATATCAACAAGACACTATAACTAACAAAACAAAAATACAATGTCTAGCAGAAGAGCAAGTTTTACCTTCTCAAAGTCAACATCCTCAGCAAGTTGCTTGCCAGCACTATGCACACCAAAAATTTGCACACGTTGCTTTGCATCAGGTAATCCAATGTACAAACGACGGTCAATACGCCCCGACCGAACAAATTCTAAGTCCAGTTCATCTGGTCTATTAGTAGCACAGATGAATATAACAGCTTGTCTTAATGAAAACCTGTCGACGCCAGTTCTCTCTTTTCTGGAAACAAACAAACATATCCTTTATAACAGACGCATGATGGGTAAATTGCATCCTATACATCAGTTTATTCAATTCTCTTTTAACCCTACATTTCTATTATATTATTCTCCCTCCCCTTCCCCACCACCTTTACTCTTTTCTGCACGAATGCATAATTAATAAACATTCCTTAGTTACACAGAAAGAAGAAAGTAGAAAGTATGAGAAAAATCGTTGGAATGTAACTTTGCTGTTAGCATAACTATGTTAAAAATAAAAAAAAAATTACAAGTAGGCTGTATATTTCTAGCAAACTACAGAACCACATACTATCATAACCCTGCAGCATCATCTAAAGATGTAGAAAGCATTACCAGACAAATCATTTGGTACAACAAATCTATTGATAGTTAATCTTATATCTACAAGAACCTTCTATTACTTTTTGGAATTTTGCCTGAAAATAGAACATCATAAATTGCACGCCTCAACCTCAAAAATCAAGTGTTCATTACATACATCTTTCACCATTTTACATGTTATGCTCATATTAGGCCTGTTAAGATTCAGATCAAAATCAGATCACAAGAAAATAATGCTTGTGGCGGATTATAATCCTGATAAAAAGCAGTCAGTTATAAAAACATCCCTGAATTTTATGAAATAAGCCAGTAACTTGCCAGAATAATGTGTTAGCTATGTTGGAGCAGTATATTAATGGTAGTAAAAGTGCAATACTAACTCTCCGTCAAGCTGAGCAATCAGAGCTTCAAATGTTGCTCTTCTTCGTGGATCCTTATGGGCATGCCTCCCAGCAATAGCATCAATTTCATCCACAAACACAAAAGCAGGAGCCTGCAAAGGAAAGGAGCAACTGATGTATTTCTCTTCAAATGAGCACGAGTACACCCAAAAAGAGCAGGAAGAAAAGCAGAGTAGAAAGAAAACACTAGATCAGAATGATAGTACATGAATGCCAAAGCTCCAGTTGCTTCTGGGCAGATAATCCTCTCATGTGAACATTTTATAGATGTAAGAAAGAATTGAATGTGCAGATAACCATTACAGATTTCCCAGATATAAGACAACCAAAAAGGTATCCCAAAAGGTTTATGACTCCAACAATGAAACTAAAATGAATTTCTAAAATCAGTACCTAAAAACTTAGATCTTTGTATGGATATTAAATTCCACCAACAAATCTCATGAGCTTCAAAATCTAGTTGTTTTGCTTGACATTGGACAAAAYGAGATCAAATTTGGGTTAATCCTTACACGTTTAGTCACTTCCAGAATAGTTGCTGTAACAGGCATATAATAAATCCAAAAGTTGCATTCGTAATAATGCTTAGTGTTTGACATAGTATTATATTTGGGTTAAAATCTAAAAGGAAAAGTTTTCTTTGATATCTAAAAAGATTTACTTGCGAAACCAGGCATCAAGTCAGACTGAGACCTGAAGCAGTGCTTGGATGGAGACAGACTTACATTTCTTCTCGCAACAGAAAACATCTCATTTATTCGTGCCGCACCACTTTTCTCACTATCTGTAAACTCTGCACCGGAAGCAAAAACAAAAGGCAACCCACTTTGCTTTGCYAGAGTCCGAGCAAAGAGTGTTTTTCCTGTTCCAGGAGGTCCAGAGAGAAGCACACCCTGCAAAATACAAAAGATGGTAAATGACATCTTTTTTTAACTCTTGCCATATGCTAACAACATTTCTTAATAAGCAACCTGAACGGAAGAGTTTACCCGGACAAATTTCACTTCCTTCTCATAATACTGCATGGGGTTTCCCATGTATATCATCAATTCATCCAGTAGATCCCAGACATCTCCTCCCAATACTACCTCTTTATACATYGACTTTGTTTCGCCAACTTCCCCTACTGGCTGAGTGAGTTGTCAAATAAGAGATCAAAACTAACTCGGATAAGATGAAAGTACCAATTGAGTGGATAGAAATTTACCAAAATGAAGTTTTCAGCATAAGCCATGTCAAATAGTTGATTGTACTTCTTATAAAGTAATCGGTTTGTTGTAATATGAAGAAGCATCAGAGATTCTCTTATAAACCACAAAATCAGTATCCCAGGCAGTAAAGCGAATACGACTTTTAGAAAGTAATGAATTTGCCGATTTTGGAGTAGATCAACTTCAACTCCAGAACTTGATATCGCCTCAAACAAGAACGGGTCAAGTGGAATATCAACCTGAGAAAGTAATCAGTAAGTAACTATAGTTGAAGTAGAAACACAATTTTCTATTTTAGCATAAGAAAGAGATTAAATACTCACAACATACTCTAACGGGAAACCTTCCTTCATTGTTACATACAATCTCTTTAGGTCCTCTGTGAAGACAACAGCAGCAACCTGCAAAAATAAAAAATCAACCCAGATAACAAGCTCCATATTCAATTGTTGTCATGATTCACATTTTTCCACCCAGCACTTGAACCCTGTCTCTCCTGAACGTAAGCAGATAACTCTGGCATAACAAAAATAGCAGAATCGCTATTCTTTTAGGGAATTCCATTGCAGCATAACCATCATGGAATTAACTGCTAAACTTGAGATGCCATCACCGTACTAAAAGAAACAAACAATCCAGAAGGTATCTCAAAAGCTTTATGGCTTCTAGAAATACAACAGTAGAAATGACATTGCTCCAACTGGACATTGTATTTACAATAGCAAAGTATCTTTTGCATGTATAACCAGGGTCACATGTATATGAACTCCTATATATGTTTTATGGGAATATAGATCATGTTCCGAATAGCTAGAAGAAACATAGACAAGGAGGGAGTGAATATACCTCTGAAGAATCAAGTTTTTGAAGAAAATAGGTATAAGGAAGTTTTGGACGGTAGCGCCACCATCTTTTAGAAATCCACAATGCTCGGTTTCCATAGGTACTACTGGCCTTCTCAACTACATCTTTTCGTAGACTGTTCTCAACCTCTTTCATGTCAAATTCAACAGCATACTGTGCTTTTAATGACCCTAGTTGTTCAGCTAACTTATCTTTCTGRAGAATTTCTTTCCATGCTTGAAACCTTTCTCGCCATGTTCCTTGAGTTTCCAAGTTTTCAACTTTAAAAGACAAATAAATATAGAAAGGTTAGAAAGGCCACAAGATACTAAAAAAACAGAACATTAAACAGCTTTTAATTCCATGTATTAGAGACAAATACGGATATACACAAGACTGTGCCTGCAGCAAACAATAAAAATAAATCTACTCGTCAAGTATTCAACTAGAAAAGAGGACATTGCCAGAGATATCTTTCTTGTTGATTGAATTTTCCTGTGGTAGATAGAGGAACATGGGATGGGGGCAATGAGCAACAAACCTGAAATTCCTAAATCTTCTTTCAGAACCTTCTTATCTTTAGTGTTCAATCTCCCATCACGGTCTATAATTTCTTTTACATTTTCATGGGCAAGATCTGCATCATCATCCCAAGCATCTTCACCAACATAAGAAGTATCACGGATGAGTGTTCCACAAGGTCCTTCAATGAACTTCTTCATTTTTAGGCCTTTGGGCGTCGTCTTCCTCCACAAACCTTTTTTGTACCTGCAAAAGGGAGATATAAACAAGAAGACGCTAAAAGCAACTGAAGCACAAAATTTGACTGGAAAGAAGATCTCAGTACGTATTACGTCCTCTTTCTAGATATTTCAGTGGGTAAATGAAGCATGGAATGACAGTCATTACCAAAAATGTATTCCAGTGATTTAGAACAATGTTTCACACACGTTCCAACTTCGTATTGACAACAACCCTAACTAAAAAATTTAGGCAATCCAAATATACTTTCACAGGGTTAACTAGGTTACACCAAAGAAAAGAAAAATGAATGACTGTACAATGTAATTTAAAGAAGATGAAGTTTGACTCACAAAACTATTTCACGCAGGTGGAGACTTGCAGAGCATGTAATACATTGTGAGTGTGTGAAAGCGAGCTAATAATTATCTATAAGTTAGTGGCTAAAACTGAGTTATTATGCAAATTACCTTGCTGGCCATTTTTCAGAGCAAATGACATGTAAATTATTTTTACAAAAATGTTCAGGATTAAGAAGTAAAAGTAATCAAATAACTGGTTCTGCCATACAAGTTGAGCTTAAATATATCGAGATTTCAGTTCTAGGTATTCCAGATTTGGCAGCTTATCCATCAAATGGAGCAAGATGCCACCGTGGAATAAACGATATTTAGGATGTGTAGTTAGCAGCAGAGCTTCTTATCACTAAATTAACTATGAACAATTACTAGCTCAATAAAATTAGCTAATATTCTACCTTATCTGTTATACAGTACAAAAAAGAGATCTCCCAACTCACTAAAGTTACTTCTGCAAATATGATATAGGAACTCTACTTACCTCTTGACATTTGTGGGAGTAGGCTCAGGAATCAGTGCCTCCATATATGCCTCAGTAAGCTCTCGTTTTTCTCGATCAATAAGAGGTGCTCGAACAGCCATGTAAATTCTTTGACAGGAAAAGATGGTAACAACAAGATACAGCATTAAAACACTAATTCTCTTGACTTCCCAATCCTTAGTATCCTGAGAAAAACAGAAGCAAATTGCTTAGATGAATAAAATCCTACGGAAACGACAAACTCGTTATGATACAACTACCAAAATCCAAGTCTCAGCTTCCTACTCTTAGAGATATTCCGACCCAACACAGGTTAATAGAATAGCTGACCATGGAATATGATCAACTTGCTAACAATTCATTTCCAGTTAAGGAACATAAAAACAAATATGTAACCCGGAACAAGATTAGAATCTACCTTCCACCTTTCCCATCTATTCCAATCGATGAATACAGGAACCAACTCGGACCTAAACCGTTCCAACTTGGGCTGGCCCCTCTGGGCGAACTCCCGAACCCGACCTACGAACTCAGCCAGCCCAGCATTAGCACCTTCAAAGTCCAGCCCTGTTTCTTTCTTCACAGAATCACCCAAATTCTTAAAGAAACGCTCCGAACCGCGGCGGATAGACTGCGAAAGATGCAGCCAGGAGAACCTGCCAGACCCACCTGGATTAACGGAAGAAGCTAAAAAGATGGGCCTTTTTTGGCGGGAAAGTTTTGTTCTAGAATTGAAGGGTGGTGAAAACGGTCTTGGATGAAGATGATAAAGAAAATTGGTTTGTCCGAAAGGCGTTTTTCTCGAGGACAAGTAAAATGGGTGATTAGCTCTGCAAGACAATGTGCCTACTTCCATCGTATCTCAGTGAGATGAAGAAGATAACGCCCACAACGTTAACTTTCGAACTTAATCCAGCAATTCTACAGGAACTGGTAATGGCTGATGAGTGATCGTTGCCAGCATCCTTCGTAGTAGCTTTACTACTCTCGGGGCTTTAGAGGTTTTTTATCTTCGATATCAACAACAGCGCAAAATTTTTAAAGAAAGAAACAAAGGAGAAGGATAAATCCTCGCGAGGACGATTTGGGCTTGACCATTGGGCTAGTCTGCTGTGCCTGAGCCTTCTCTTATTAATAGGAATTATTTTCCGGTTCATGTCTTTTCCCTAATAGAATGAACATAGCAGAAGTTAAATAAATGCAGCTGTTGGATGGTTATTGTGTTTACATCAGTTGTTGCAAAATGAGAGGGAACGTGATTCGATCTTTATTGATAAAACATATATTTTAATCAAATACGTTATCACCTAAAGACATTGTATAATAAGAAAGGTTTTATTTCGGGATAGAATGTCATACTAATATATATATATATATATATATATAGTACATGCTTATCGCATATAACTGTTACTATATATTATGGCACCAGGTATGCCCTGTAACCCAAATATTTACTAGTAGACAAAGAATTATCTTTCCTCCTGGAATATACAAGCCAGATTACCTACTGAAAATTGTTACAGAATGAAGATAGAATGGCTTTCTGCAGAATCAATTCATATGATCTAATTGTTGTCTTCTTTTCCCAGTAAGAAGTTACTTAAGACACTCAAGATGCAACAATATCTCCCATCTCCAGGCCTCTGGGAGATGCTCTGATAACAAAATAAGCACCAACTGTCCTGTTGCATTTATTTACTTGTGCTATGACTAATCAATGCCCTTAACTCTTAAATTTCCTCAACCACTTGCTCAGGATCTGACAATCCTAGATGTCCTCTTAAATCTTTACCAGGAGACTCTTCAAGCAAGCAGGTTCTGGCAATCTCTAAATACCAGAGGTCTGGAGCTACACTGCTGGGATCTTTGTTCTTCTCATACCATACCCTGTCAGTATCACCAACAAAAGTATTAGATGCGTCCTCGATCAGGCAAAGGAAAAAAGAGTCTGTACACCAGTACCTGTACAGCAGGACACAAACCCGTGCTCTGCAGTTATCTGTTCGAAGCCATGGCTTCTTCAATTTTCTTAATGACTATGCTCAAACTGCTCCCAGTTTCCAAAGCTTTGATAGCTGCTCGATGAGCTGTTCTATGCCATTTGAGCAGATTATAAGATTGCAGCACTGACCACCTTGCTTGATTTGACATCTGTACAATTTTAGACAATGAGATAATGTACAACAGATCTAGACAAGCAAATAGCTTGGTGAAAGGAAGACCTGTGCGACAGATAGTGGGGGATCCAGAAGAACACATATGCTCCTGAATAGATTTTCATCATTCTCTCCACCTTCAGCCTCTCCATAGATAAGTGCTTCAGCCGCAATACCAGCAAAGAGAACCATGGAGTACCTGACCATTTGAAGCAATGGCTTTCAAATATGATATCTACATAATCCAAATAAATGCTTTACCCGGTGTAAGCATTCCCAAGTTGATCCTACTATTTTGCAAATTTAATTCAGGCAACTTAACCTGTGCCATGTGGAAGGCTATATAAAATTGACTAGTTACATAACAACATGATAAAGGAAAATAGAAAGACAAAGTATGTGATTGTACTTCATGTTTGACATAATATCAAAAGAGCAAGATACATTCTCAAGTGCAACATATTTGGTTTCATTAATATGCCCAGAGGACCAACAGTTGAGCATTCTTCACAAATAATGTTTATAGAAAAGGGTACAGAAATTTGTTCCACTGTCCAATAAAAAATTTTCGAGGATTTGGCTAAGTTATGCACCTGTCAAAGGTAGAACCACTCAACCGGCCTTCAGCAAGCTCATTTTGCAAACCCTCATCCCAAAACTGAGTTCCTGCCTGGAGGAAAAGTGCAAAATGAATCACATACTCGCTTGATGGATTATTAGTTCGATGAAATAAGTTGAGCTAGTGCTAACGAGATTGCAGTAGTGAGAAGACCAGAAGAGTAAACGTATTCCCAGGAGATTCAGCATTTGGCATGTTGATGAAACAACAAAAATGATCAAATTTACAACATTCACCAGAAAAAAATAAAGTAAAATATAARGRAAGATGTTGAAAACAAGTAGTACATATAGGAACATTGTTAAATCAGATACGAAAGGATAAGTTAAAAATACACACACACATCTTCTCTATATATGTTGACTGTTTTTAGCTCATAGTGGCTGGTTTCAAACAAACATCAAATGCTGGGAAAATCATACAACGCACAGAACAGCTTGTCCAAATACATGAAAGATAATAGTAAAGGATGTGATGCATTTGATCCCGCTAAGAATCATCTATATCAAGAAAACCGAATTAAGAAGGGCACAAGACAGGAGGGCCATGGATAAGCAAAGTAAAGAAGAAATAAGAACACTGAGTAGGTTATCAGAAAAATAGAGGTAAACCTAGTTGATGCCTAAATTCCATCATGACACATAATGGTATAATAAATAAGGTTTACTGCAGGAGAAGCTTGAACAACCACAACTGGGACCTTGTTTTGGTGATTGTTTGTACTATTCAAAGTATTTTGAAAATATAATATTGAAGCAATAAAGTTAATATAACAGCTGGATTGAAAAAGTGGTTCATGATATCAGGTAAAAATGAACAAATGCTTCTTAGAAGAATTACCTGCCCTTGGATGCCCATCTGCATTGCAATGATAGGATCTAAAATTACACCACGAATTGGACAACCCATGAGGTATGCTGCAATACATATCAAGAAAAAGGCCATTACAATCAGCAGTGTTCCCAGTTATATTACATTAAAATCCTAACAAGACCCAGATTGTGAGAGCATGCTGGATAGGAAGTACGTCAGATACAGGATATTTCTTTAGCATCATGTGCATAATAAAGACTGCCTTGCAGAAAAAGGCCAAATATGAATCCAATAAAAAGACTTTAACATTCAATTATTTCTGAAAATACTAAAGTAGATCTTTGCAGCATATGTTGCACGTTTGGTAAAAAGATCCAGATATTACTCATATTTACCAACAAGGAGATGGCCCGCTTCGTGAACTATAATTCGGAGCTTATGAGGAGGCCAAGTACTTGTTATTTGAGCCAAGCAGGAACCACCAAGAAGTATAGCATCTAGTGCAGCCAATACCAATACTGCAGCAAGGTTAGGCCTGACATCTATTCCTTGATTTAACAAGATTGATACTCCAGCAAGCAAACCAAATAGAACCACACTAGAACTTCCCTCAAGGCCCCACTTCTTTGGTGCCAGTTTTGACACTGTAAAAGAACAAGTATTTCAGCTTAAGAAAATGATAGCAAACAACAATGTTTTAGAAATGACACCTCCACGTATTGTACAGATTATAATCTATTGAAGAGAATGTCATGTTAAGTTAGGCTTGTTTCATTGATATCAAGTATTGCACCTTCTAAACCAGTTGCAGACTTCAAGACAGTTGGCGTAATATCTCTTGGTCCTYCCAGTACTGCAATGAGAAAAGAATGTCAATTGATATAGGCAAATATTCTAAAATGCTAATATATTGCAGGAGGCTGTTCAGAGTAATCCCTTGGATACAATTACTTAGGTCTAAAAAACTAGAATTTCAAAATTTTAGGTATGCTAAAAGTATGGAACAAAAGCTAGATTAAAGATCAGAAAACTGATATATTGTTGCCATAATATGCTTTCAACAAAAAATAGTCAAYTGACTCGAACTTTAGTGGTCAGAATTGGCACCCTAGTAATCTTCTTCTCCAATGAAGGAAACAATTGCTAGATAGAGTCAAAAGCACAGATCGAAGAGATAGATCGGAAGCAAAACTCAGCAAGGAGAAGGCTGAACCCAGGTGATACATTAAAATAGGCGTTACCTAGGGCTGCACGCCTCAGGCAGACTTTCTACCCGTGCGTGTGCCTATTTCGCTTTAGGAGGTATCAGAGCGGAGTTTTGGGTAAGTCCCTTTAGATTTCTGATAATTCTCTTCTTGTTGTACCATGTCCAAGCTTGACGATAGCAGTGGAGTTTTGCTTTTAAGGACTACATACTATCAGCCAGACCTGAGTACTTAATCTATTGGTCAAGAAATATAGAATTGCAAAAAGAGAAGCAACCAAAAAAGGTCTGTTTGATTCATACTCACAACTCACAAGGAACCATGCTGCATAGTGAGTCTGAATCTCCATTACCATTTCTTTAGATAACTACCCTAAGTTCCTGGCTATCAGGGAACAGCAAGATTAAATTTTGAACAACTCAATCAACATAAGCATATGAAAATTAACTTGRCAAACCCATTGATAGAATYTGGCATTGACGTTAAGATTGAGATTGATACATGAAATTTTTTGCAGCTAACATGACTAGTCGATATCATATAAGAAGAATACGATATTTGCTGCAATGATCAAAATAGATTTACCAATATTGCGGCATTTTCCAAAACTCGGTAAACGCCCCCTGTCCTTGAGGAAAACGTAGGCACTCCCTACAAGTCTCATATCATCAGCATTCAAGCAAGCATCCAAAACTTCCCAATCCCTCTGGAAGTCAAAAGAGCCAAACCCACCACCTCCTACACTCACAGAACCTGTCGACTCAATTGAAGAATCTTCAGGTTTTATTGGAATATCTTGTAGGAAGCGAAGGGCTCGAGCAAGGTCTTTTTCCTTCACAGCTTCTTCGTATTCTTGCCACTCTCTCAGAGCTCTAATTGCAGTGTGGTCTAGGCTCTTTCTGAAGAACACTCGGCTTTGTCCTAGTGGGCTTTCTGAAGATAAAAGTGCCCCAGAGACAGCTATGGCTATTGGGCGCGCAGTGCTACTGTTATACGGTAAAATTGGCATTATATTTGAGAGATGGCAAGGGGAAGAAGAGAGGAAACCTGCCATTACTGCATTGTTGATCGTAAAGTTGCAATCTTTGCAGAACTGCCGAAGCTCGAAGAGGAACAAGATTATAAATTGAAAACATTAATATCTTAGATAATCATTGATTGGGCTTTCCGTTCTGTATCGTGGATATTTTATCTTAAGCCCATATCCACTCCCAAACCATGCTTGCTTTTTGCCCAGGTAATATATAGAAGCAATTCTTCCTTTTCCGATCTTTCAATACATCTACTTTAACAGATACGCTTTAGAAGAAGCAATCTATTACAAAGTCATATAATAAGACCATCTCTCAATACTCGAAGTTTCACTTACGCAGCAAACTTTCAAGGAATTGTTTGAGTTTTAGTAAGAGGCAATTCTTCGAAAGCTATTCATTCAAGGTTTATATATAGATATATGCTAAGATGATGATTGTAGCATATAATGTGGATTTTAATATTATTTTAAAATGTTCAAAACTTCATAAAATAAGAAGACATTTTTGTTTTATTGATGCTTATCGATACCAAGTTTAAAGAATTATTCAGACAAGATTCCTTTTTAAAAAAATTCAAAATGTAATATGAGAAATATTTGATTCTCGAAGAAAAAATAGATAAATTTTTTATTATATTAATGCTAGCACTATACGTATTTATTTATTRTTATAAAGTGAATTAATAAAGACAATTATGAATAAAATATTTAAAAAATAGAATAAATATACGGCATCGATCATAAGATTTATTAAATGATTTAAGAAATAATATTTAAATCAAAGAGAGGAAAAATAAAGAGGAGAAAAAGGAAAAAAAAAAAATAGCAAAGCCGCAAAATCATAGTCGCAGCTATCCCATGCCGCACAGTGAGCCTGAAAATCATCGAACATCTTCGACCTCTCCTGAACGATAAGAGAAATCCCATAATCTCACCTCAATTTCCACGTCCACAAATAGGATTCCTCCTTTGCCCCCCACACCACCACCATCACCACATTTCTCTGTCCCTGCCTACAACACTCACTCACACTCTTGATCTTCTCAGTCAGCCACCACTCAAAGTTGGAGTTTGTCTGAACAATGGCGTCAGCAGCGGCACCGCACACCTTCTGTGGCATTCGCAAAGCTTCACCATCCACAACTAGAGCCACACTCAATGCTCCCTCCACTCGCTTCCTCCTCAAGACCCCACTCAGACGTCTCGGCTTCGCTGGAGCCGCCGCTGACCCAATTTTCACCCACCATGTCGCCTCAAAGCTCCGATCCCTCAAGGCCTCTGGTAAACCCGTCAGAGGTGTTGCCTCCATGGCAAAGAAAAGCGTCGGCGACCTCACTGCCGCCGAGTTGAAGGGCAAGAAGGTCTTTGTAAGAGCCGATTTGAATGTTCCTCTTGATGATAATCAGAACATTACTGATGACACTAGGATTAGAGCTGCTGTGCCCACCATTAAGCACTTGATTTCTAACGGGGCTAAGGTCATTCTATCCAGTCATTTGGTAAGTAAGATAAATATCAAGTTTTTGATCAATCTATTCCAAAGTCCGGTATTATAATCTATTGATTTCTTGGGTTCCTTGTGCATTGTTCTTTACTGTATATGCAATGCTGTGGGTGCTGCATTTAGTTGGATTAGACTTTCAACYTACTTTGGGATTTAATTCTCATTCACTTTCAGTTACAGGGTCCCCCTCCTGATTTGCATTTCATTTTCAATTTATAAAATTTCAGTTGGTCGATGAAAATTCCTAGCTTCGCAAATTCATTTTAGTATCGAGCTCCCAGATCATTTGACATACCTTTGCCATTTGCTTGTTTCTTGATTAAAGAGGGGCATAATTTGGCTTTCTCATGCGTTTCTGTTTTAAATTTCAATATATATTTAGCCGCAGGGTGTGATTTACTCTACATATTCAATGATAATTGCATTGTCATTTAGTGGTTCTTGTGACTGCATTCATCGTAGTTTGGCTCATCATAGATTGATAAACAATACACAGTAACTCTTATATATTAAATTTTCAGGGGCGTCCAAAAGGTGTGACTCCAAAATTCAGCCTGGGACCTCTAGTGCCCAGGTTAACTGAATTACTTGGTGTTCAGGTACATCCCTTCAGAATTTCTGAAACTTATCAACAGAACAAATGAAAGAGAAATCCGATTTTGTTAAGCTAAGGCTTATATAGACCTTTGTCCTTCTTCCTGTATAACACTGAACAGGTTGTCAAGGCTGATGACTGTATTGGTCCAGAGGTTGAAAAGTTGGTRGCTTCACTTCCAGAGGGTGGTGTTCTTCTTCTTGAGAACGTGAGGTTTTACAAGGAGGAAGAGAAGAATGAACCTGAGTTTGCAAAGAAACTTGCTTCTCTGGCAGACCTTTATGTAAATGATGCATTTGGTACTGCACACAGAGCCCATGCCTCTACTGAAGGAGTTACAAAATTCTTGAAGCCTTCTGTTGCTGGTTTCCTCTTACAAAAGGTTTGCTTGCTTTCCCGAGATCTATATTCTCTGCAGAATGACCGGATTTGGAACCCGATATACAGATTGTGTCTTTCCATTTCCCTGTTTTCCTTTTAGATTTTTTAAGAATTGGACTTGTATTCTGTTGTTATTTTAGGAATTGGACTATCTAGTTGGGGCAGTTTCAAATCCAACAAGGCCGTTTGCTGCCATAGTGGGTGGTTCAAAGGTTTCCTCAAAGATTGGAGTAATTGAATCGCTTTTGGAAAAGTGTGACATCTTACTGTTGGGTGGAGGAATGATCTTCACATTCTACAAAGCTCAAGGTCTTTCAGTGGGATCCTCACTGGTAGAGGATGACAAATTAGAACTTGCAACATCTCTACTTGCAAAGGCTAAGGCTAAAGGAGTTAGTCTTTTGTTACCTGCTGATGTTGTTGTGGCAGACAAGTTTGCTCCTGATGCTGAAAGCAAGGTCAATCTGCATAATTGCTTGCCTTCTATGGATGTGGATTATGGTGTCATCATTCTTTACTTGCACTAATACTTCTCAGGCAGCTAATTAACTGAAAAACTATAACTATAATGTTGATTATTGCAGATAGTACCATCATCTGCTATTCCAGATGGCTGGATGGGATTGGACATTGGTCCAGATTCTATTAAAACATTCAATGATGCCCTGGAGACCACAAAAACTGTCATCTGGAATGGACCTATGGGAGTTTTTGAATTCGACAAATTTGCTGTTGGAACAGAGGTAAGAAACTTTATTCTGAGCTTTAGTTTCATTTTCGTTTCTGCCTTCCACAAAGGACTTTGTCTTGGACTTCTGTTTTATCATTCATGAAGTGGTAGCATAAGATTGCATTGAGGTGCTGTGGTTGCCAAATCCAAAACATGATTGAAGCCGTGGCAGGGAAAGATTCAGTCTATCCTCCCTTAGCATTTTCTCTTTATAATTGTCTATCTAGCGTCCATTTAAAATTTTTTACCAAACAAGTATGAATAGGTTTTGTGATGGCTTTTCCTGATGGAAGCCATTTGAAACTACCAGTTGATATCTATAATTTTAGCATATGTTTAATTTCTGATTCTCTCAGTGACCACCTACTKTTCTGGAGGAATACCTGATTTCCATCATGCCCATTGCAACTCCTGCATGTGATTTTTTTGTGATCTTCTCTTGCTGCACTAAAAATAACTATGTTGGTAATAAGATTATGCAAAAATCTTGCAGGCCATCGCAAAGAAGCTAGCTGAACTCAGTGGGAAGGGAGTGACAACAATTATTGGAGGAGGTGATTCTGTTGCAGCTGTGGAGAAGGTTGGAGTAGCTAGTGTCATGAGTCACATATCCACCGGGGGTGGGGCGAGTTTGGAGCTTTTGGAAGGCAAATCACTTCCAGGAGTCGTTGCTCTTGATGAGGCCGTCCCAGTTCCTGTGTAAGACAAACATATGCTAAGCTGATTTTCTCAACCTAATCATTTTTCCGTGTTATTTGTCTTTGTAAACGAGAGATGTAGGATGATATAAGCTTGAGCTGTAGATTTTCACCGTGGCCTTCAATACAATATCTCATTGCGCTTCTTGTTCAAATGATCTGAATAAACTCGCAATATTTGAGAGAAAGTTATGTATGTTAAAGGTCCAAATATATGTCTTGTTTCTTTTTTATAGCCATGACTAAGGATGAAGGAGCACGTCTTTGCATAAACTTAACTTCCCCTCTTCTTATTGTTGTTTCTTGTCGTCACTGTCATAAGCTAGAYAACTGTTGTCTTGACTGATTTATTGCCTGGGAGCACAATGCAAATTCAAAATAAATGCTTGGAAGCTCAAACCAAGCATGTGAAGCTTTGAAAGAGAATTGTCAAGACTGCTYGAGAATCTCATGCCTSCCKGCTTAGTATATCTTGACAAAGAGATGATGAGATTGTAGAAGACTRATCATGTGAACCAARCTACTCCCATCACCMCCTCCCCTCAGACACTGCTGACCAGCTCAAGGGCT
>MEJB01000018.1:288692-329243 GCA_001752375.1 Rhazya stricta
GGGCTTGACGATATCTTCTTTTGCCCTCGACCGCCATTCTAAATTTCCTACACGAACAATAACAGAAAACCTTTCGTCGAAAGAATGATCTTCAGGGGACATGACAAGAACAGAAGAGATGAAAGACCTCTTCAGAAACGAAGTACAGATTCCCCAGCGAGTTGCATGTATTCCTCCTAACCTTCTCTCTCCCTTGTATATTCCTTTTTGATATGCCCCATGGACCAAAAGACAACAAATGTTTGGACAGATAGTGCAACGCTTAAATATTGATGTAGTTCCGAATCATATGTTTATGAGAGCGTATGAATGCCTCCCCCCTACAACAACATGCACAATGCAACATAATATCATTATGCCTTCCGAGGCGGATCTAGACAAGTGATGAAAGGTAGCTCATTGGGTTTAGAGCACTCTGACAACCAACAATCCTCTGTTCGATTCACTATTGTATCCGACAAACAGGGGAAGAAAGGACTTCAACATGTTATCATGCTCTAAGTTCACTACAAGTATGCGTAATAAGCGCCTACCTCTTTTCTGTATTCCACTGTCATCTTTCATGTCCTCTGTATCGATCCTTCTTTCCTTCTTCCTTGTTCCCAGTCCAACTTTTTCTCTTTCTTTCTCTGTGGATTTTGTTGAGAATTGTTACCCACGAGAACTGCACTGAACCAACGATTTTGGATATTGGCAAACAGAGATGCTTTTATATTCGAAACAGATTGAACTTTACTCATTTGACTTATCCTACTGCTGCTGAATGCTAGAAAATAGATCATTCCTAATGACTTAGCTCGAACCGTGRATTTTCCTTCCCATACAGAAGGAAACGAACAAAAAAGGGTAAGGCTGTTATGATGAAGGAAGATGAATCATGAATCTAATGAAAAGGAGGAGTTGAGCAGCACTTTTTGTCTGCATTATATTTGGTACTTCCGCACCAAAAATGGAAAGAACGAAGTCCAGCAAAGGATTGAACAAAAGAACCAACCAAAAAGAAGGCAAAAGCTCACTTCTTCACTTGCCGGCACCTTTCAGTTCATATGCAAATATACGAAGAATTTAGAATTGATGGTTATGGCCTGAAGGAAATCCATTTATAATTGTATCAATCTGTACTCTCTGAGCCAATCCCATGTACATGAAAATGGAAAAAAAAACTAAGCAACTTGATTTTCTCCTCAATATAAATTATCGTCACAATCAGGACTACGCAGAAGTCGAGACAAACTATTTCTTGGATTTGCATGTAACTGGCATGCTTCGATCTAGTCGAACTACTGCTCAGAAGTTGAGACAGGTGTGTCTGGATATGCTCCCCACTCTGTCCACGATCCATCATAGACTGCAATATCAGTCTTCCCAAGTCGATGGAGGCCCTGAAAAGATGACCAACACAATATGATAAATACGACTCCCTCTTAGCAAAAACGGTATGCACTCCAGTTACATCTCCACAAGAAACAAGCTTGTCGGTGTTTGAACGTATATACTAATCATAATGACGAGTGTGCTACAGCTCTGTGCATGTCTCTGCGTGTGTGCATGTGCGCGCATAGAGAGAGAGATAGAGAGAGAAAGAGAGTCACCAATGCAAGAATACAAGCGGTTACACCGGTTCCACATGAAGTTATAATTGGGCTGTCCAGAGAGATGCCTGACGTAACAAGAGCATAGGGTTAGGAATTGAAGTGGCTCCAGAGTCAGCAGACAGCTTTACAAATATTGGCTCATGGCGTATATGAATTAATTGACGGACAAAATACATACAACAGAACAAATACACCCATCWGTTTTAGTCATAGGRTATGCCAAAATGTTGGTTTACATCGGAGATAAAGGTAAAGCATTCAAAAGGCAAAATCAAATACCTTGGGATGTCTGGAGAAACATTATCAAAGAAAAGGGACCAAGTCTTAGCTATACCTATATATATTTTACAAAATTTTAGGTCAACACTACATTGCATTTTGCTGGCCGTCTTCTATCCACTACTTTCCTTGAACACTATTCAAATCCTACTAAATTAGAAAAATCTTATAWTTTTTTGAAAGCATACCCTCAGAACCTGACCCTTTATTTTARTACACCAGCAAGCCCCTCCCATACCATAGGAGTGTATGAGAGTCCCCTCATGGGCAAGTTTATAAGTATGAGCCTAATCCTAGGTTGCCAGCCTCCATAGTTGTGGGGTGATAGAGTATTTTGTTCCTCAGTTAGACTTGTTCCGGAGCTAGAAAGAGGGTGCATAAAGCTCCAACAGTCCATTTGCTTTTTGTTCCAATTGCTCTTTCCACTTTAAGACAAATCCTTTCAAGAAACTTTGTATCTTTCTCACAAAACCAATTTCCTTTGAGATTTGAGCTCATCCTAATGCTAAAGTATGTGATCTTTGAGCAAGTTATCTTCTTTTACTATTTTAGTTTGCTTCCTTCAGTAATGGAATAGGCCTGAGCCAACATATGTTAATCAGTAMGAATAATTAACAAAATAATAATAATMTTTATTGGAYGCACAGGCAGATATGCTGCACTAAGTTTTTTATTATATAAACAGGYGTACAAAGTAATACTACATGTTACCTGCTTGTTCAAACTTTTTCTTCAGCTCATCAGCAGATAAGAGTGTTTGTGAACCATCCAACATCTGCAAGAAATCGGCAAGATCCCATAAATGTGGACTTATAGCTTCAGAAAGAAGCTCGTCTGACAAATATAAATTAGGAAGACCACAAAAGAAAGCCAAGGCCAAGGCTTCATAAGCACATGTCGATGAAATATCTTTTAACAGCAACACTGATATGGAGCAAGCACTAATTTTGAAAAGTCAATTACCTGTGGAAATGGGACACATTTGCTTCCTGGTACATGGCCACTCCTTATTCCTTTACGAGGCTCTGGTGCTGCCCCATCAAATCTATATTAGAGATTTAAAATGAAATCTCAGTACAAGTTCATTACAAGTTTCGTGAATAATTAGATGTCCATTCTTTATCTAATTGTTATCCATGAATAGTTAAATTTTCATAACAATTGGCCTCGCTGTACAAGCCAGGGAAGACAAGGAATACAGATGCTACCAACATCACCATTGCCAATAGAGATTCTATCAGTCAAACTATCTTAGTAGTTGTGGGTGGAGACAATCCATTAATCAACCATTAGATGCACCAATGCAAAACAACCATGCTTCTGAAGTGAGCATACAGGTATATAATATTCATTTTACCAAAGGAAAGAAAAAAAGAAAACAATGATAATCTTACACTGAGAGAGAGAATAATGACAGAAAGCACATTCACTCAGCAATTTAGTTTCTCCTTCAAAATGCATTCCAACTRGACCTAGGTACTCAAATATTATCTTAGGGAGGAAACTAACATCAAGCATCCTAATTTATTCTGATGCCACTGATCCAATTCTAGAACAAAATATTATTTCCATCAATCCTAAAACTGCACCCATCACTTCACCACATCACTCCTAATTTTTGGGTTTTCAATGTTTCCAACTTATTTGTGAAGCTTCTAACAGAAAACACCATATTTTCTCTCAATATCATAAAATACGTTACGGGCTTTTAGTAGAGGAATTGCCTACTAAAAGAACAGCACTTGCTTGCCTAATCATGGCTTCCACACCACTTCTGAGACAATTTGGGGTAAAAAAAATTCCAATCTCTTAATACAGCATTGTGACAGAAAAGTCGATAGTCGAAAGTCAAAATAGAGATGAAAGGAAACAATTGATAATCAAAGATACCTAGCTTTCGAACGAGCATCTATATGTTGATGTGTTTTCTCCTCGATGTTCTTCCTAACCTGAAAATTGAGAGACGTTGCAACTTGAAACAGAGAAAAGAAAAATGCATTAAAGAGTTAAATTGTGACATAGTCCCTTCCTTCTCTATACCAGCAGCCACCTACTTTTTTCTCCTTTCTAGGTACATGTTATCTTCTAGAGCAAATAGTTCACATAAAACTAATTCTACTCACCATGGAAACCAATCAATCATAGATCTTATTTCATCCCTATGCACCAATTTCCTTTTTCCCTTTGCTTATATGTAGTGGAACTAATCATCCAGTATTAGATGCGTTCCAGGATTACATATGTCCCGAAGGTAAACTATTATCTTTTTTATAAACAAAATAGTGYAGAAAATATAACACTGCCACCCTGAAGTCCTGGAAAATAATGCCCAAAAGATTCAGCATTCAGAAGATAAAAAATCACAGTTCTAACAGAAAAGTAAGATTTAAGGAAACTAACCTGATCGAGTGTCCACACAAGATGTGGCTGAAATTTTGTTTCAAATGTAATTGGCCCAACCTACAAATGAAGAATGCTCTGAATGATACTCTACCTAARGAYTATTTGAAAACAAACAGTACAAATTTCACAAGCCCATTGCCATTTGAAACTCAAAAGTTGGCAACCAACCTCAACTCACTACAAACAACTTACCCAAAAATAAAACATCTTGAAGTAATGGGATTAATATATTAGTCAAATAAATACCATGAAACTTACTTTATGCCCCTGATATACTTTCTCTATTGCCTCACTGGCAGCACTAGCCTTCAAGATAGCATCACTAGATGCACTTGATTCAACATCATATCCTGAAGCACGCCATCTTGGCAAGCCACCATCTAAAACCCAAACTTTATCGTGTCCAAAAACTCGAAACATCCTGTGTAACAGAATAAGGTAACAAGTTAATCAAGTTCCCTAGCTGAATAAAGGACTGCTCCTTCCAAGCTTTGCATATTTTGTCGAAGGTTAATCTATTCAGTGCTCACCACCAAACACGTGCTGCACTGAAGATTCCCTTCCCATCATACACAACAACCCCATCTTTATTTTCAATGCCAAGTGCTGAAACAGCAGCAGCAAATGCTTCCTCGGATGGCAACATATGTGGCAACTGGTACACATCATTTGATGGTGAAAAGTTGTTTATGTCACATATGAAAAGTGATGGTATGATTGACAAAAACAGTATAGACACTTAAAGCTGCATTAAAGTAAAGAACAATAATTCTGCAAGCTTTAAAACAGAATTAAAAAGGAACCTCCCAAGCATTTTTCCCTTCTAACATATGATACAACTAGTCTAAAAAGATACATATACAAAAGGATTGAGATAGTACAGCAATGAAACCCTATATGAATGTCAGAACTTTACTTAGAAGCTAAATTTAATTAGGAAGTAGAGGCTAAAGGTCAGAACATCTTACATTTGTAGTTCGATCTGATATGCCATCTACATCAAAAAAAAGTGCCCCAGGAATGTGTGCAACCTRTGAAGAAATTAGTATTATTAACCCGAAAAATAAAGACTTTTTAACAGATAAATGAATCAAAATAATATGATGAAGCAAAAACTTAACAAGAGACATTTCCGATAATAACAATTAAATAATAAGAATGGCTGAAATTGAACTAGCATAAGTGTGTATCCAATTAAATACTAATTCAACCAGGAATGCAGTGGTTCAACATTTTCAGCACCTGATATTCCTGAAGTGGATTCCTCTGCTCGTCTGGCATGTACCAGGATGCATCCAAGACCTGAAACAAGCACATAAGTAAATAATWCAATATCTACGATCATRAGGCTAAAAAATTATACAGTGAAGATGCAATYAATTAGAATATATAACCATTTTTTAGTTTTAGAGGAAAATATTTTCTCRATAATAAATTAAGCAACTATTAAGATTCATTTTCCTCGTRCTATCCATGTTGGTCAAGACAARTCTAAAAGATTCATAATTTAAAATGCACTAGGAAAACTACCTAAACATCAAAGAATCCAAACGAAGCAGTATATCCATTAGTTGGTTTTTCATGTGGAGAAAGGGCAGGGCAGGATAGCAATCATGTTTGTTTCACCGTAATATGTTTATAGAACACTATAACTTGGTTTTAGCTATTTAGAGAAATTGTGATCAAATAGCTGTGTCAGAAGTTGGCTAAGCTGCTGGAACCACTACTTGTATACATGCTCAAGACGATCCACAGGGAGAGAAAGAAAGTGCTTTCGAGGATTTTGAAAGTGCAATATCATCACTTAAGAATATGTTTCGGCTTTATATGCTTTTGAGATTAAATTGTTAGGGAMAATGGAKGACTCAAMTTCATTAAGACCATAGTTCGTGAAAATACCAAAAAGACTGGYARTCTCAAAATTGTTATTATGAAGGCCATACAAAACTTTTCAGATTATCCAAAGGATGGCTCTTTTCTATAACTTCCATTTCTGTGCATCATTTAAAAGAAACAAAAATCTCTGATACTGCAGGAAATTACTTAATCTAATACCAGAAGAAATATTTTTTACTTTAATTGGTCTAAATCACAATAATTTCTTATTAGTATTTAGAAGTAGAATTCTTTAATTTGTGATCATAAGACAAATAGAAAGTCATTTTCTCCTAAACTAATTGAATGAAATCATATATTAAAACAAACGGGCATATAGGAAAATAACAATAATAAAAGAAGGTGTAGAACAGAAATAGGAAAAAATCATGCCTTCATGTCAGGCACTTGGAGGTTTGCATGTAACCAGTCAACTGAAACAACAGGCTCTGTAGTTGGCACAGAAGATGTGGAGAACGGAGCTTGTGATGTAGCTCCTAATGAAGCCATCCTACATGAAACTCTAGTAGGAGTATTATACGACCAACGTGATGAAGCAACACTTGAATAMGATGGCCTCTCCTGTGGGTAATAGAGAAAGCAATATGCTATATGTATCAAGAATCATGAATAATAAACGCCACAATTACTCTGAACAGCAAAACCAAAAGCTTCTGCAATTAGACTACATCCCAAACTAATTTTCTCCCTGATTTGCCTGAAAGTACAATGCAACAATATTAGTATGGATAATTTGAGATGCAATGCACTTGAGGCAMCATCTGAGCATGAGAATCTGGACTCTCTTGACTGCAAGGATTGTGAAGTTAAAAATAAGTCTTCGACAATCAAACAKAGAAGTTCTCCTATTTGTTAAACCGGAGGTCTTCTAGATTAAAGATAACCCAGAGATAAWGCACATTAAAGATAACGCAACTAAACCAATGTGCTGCTAAGACTCGCCTACAGAAACATGGTAAATGAATTCTAAAGAAAATAGGAAAAAGAAAATGCTTAATGATAGAGGACTATAGCTAAGTGAATAGGTTGGATATTTTATGAATACAATGGACATGATACAATCAACTAGTCCATGCTRCAAGAATATGGATAATTCCACAAGTATTTCTATTCAAAAGCGTTTTCTTTTTATGTAGTCCAAATGTACAGCCTTAACGCAATCTTCTTTGCCAACATCCAGAACAGTCTGTATCAAAAAGAGATAATCTGACTAATGACTCGAGCTAATCCGAATTGCCAGGTAGCAACGACATATAGAAAACATTCAATCAACAGAAATTCAGTGCCCAGAAAAGCTAGTCAATAAATTCAGGAAAGAWATGTAAAATGCATACAAATCCCAAGTAAGCTAATAAACCAAAATCAATCAATCATCAGAGATCTAAAGGGTARAAAGAGAGCTGCCTCCAATACGTAATAAATTAACCAAACYGCAGTCTTTATATTCAAGCGTATTCGCTGGGTTACTTACAGTAAAGAAGGATGAGAAGAACTGAGGCTTGTGAGATAAAGAAGAAGAGGCTTGACGAAGGAAGAAGCGCTGGGAAAAGAGAGCTCTGGAGAAAACGGCTGATGCCATTCGAATCAGACAACACAAGGGACCATCAAAATTTTGTCTTTTTCCTCCGACTCTTGAAGTTGGATAAATTAAGGAAAAGAGACCGTAAGGGGTAGCACTATGTACTTTGAGGTTAAGGTGAATTTGTTGATCAAAAGAGTAGCGGCAGTAGCAGTGGCGGTGGCGGCAGCAGCTGCGGCTGATAAAAGGAGGAGACAAAGAGATTAGTCTACAAAGTCTTTTTTTTTTTTTTAATAGCATTCCCCAAAACTTATATTGGCTATCAGACTGCCCCTTGATCTTTTAATATTTTCAARTTTGGTACAATAACGTTTTTTTGAGAAATGGTTTAGATTTTGGGCCGGATGGACCAAAAAGAATAAGCTTATTTTSGGCCGGGTCACAAATTCTTGAAAGAAAACCCTCCTAGGTTTAAAAGACAACTTTGTCCTCGTCGTCTGAATCATAAGGACATTCAGTTCCTCTGTCGGGAGCTGCTAATATCTGTGATTAGGCCCTGAGAAGTCGTCGCCGCCGCCACATATTTGGATTGAAGGCTGTTGGTATTGAGCATTGAATTTGTTTGAGCAATATCAGAAGTTGGGTTCGTATCTTCTGTTGGCTTTCTCCGCGACTTCGTCAAGTAGTCTTATTTCATAGTTTTTGAATTTCGGAGTGATAAATAGTAATGGGGGACGAGAAAGAAGAAAATGCGTCATTCAAAGATTTAGGAGTATGTGAACARTTGGTGGAGGCTTGTGATAAACTGAACTGGAAAGCTCCTACTAGGATACAAATTGAGGCAATTCCTCATGCACTTGAAGGTCAGTGTTATTGAATTCAAGTTTTTCTATGGTTGAAATAGTTTGAAGTTCCAGGTCTAAGATCGATATTGAGCTATATGGAATTCGTGGCGCAGGGAAGGACCTTATTGGGCTTGCTCAAACAGGCTCGGGTAAAACTGGAGCTTTTGCAATCCCAATATTGCAAGCACTTTTAGAAGCTCCACAAGCACCAGCATTCTTTGCCTGTGTGCTCTCACCAACGCGGTTTGTAATCTGTCCAATTTATCTGTTGTATCTGAGTATGAGGTGTTATAGAATTACAGGTTTACCTAGATATTAGTTARAGACTTGTTCTTTTGCCTATTTTCTAGAGAACTTGCAATACAAATTGCTGAGCAGTTTGAAGCTTTAGGATCAGCCATTGGCGTCAAGTCTGCAGTGGTGAGCTTTCTACTGATGGCTTGTTGCACTTGCTTTGTTGCCACTTACCTGCCTACATCTACTGCTATACACTGCTTTAATCTTTTTTGGCACACATAAGTGAGGAGTATTTGTCTGAACAATGTAAAGTTGTAAGAGTGTCTGTTGAAATAATTCCTATCGTACAATGTGTCTTTTTTTTCAGCTTGTTGGTGGGTTGATCAAACGCAGCAGAGCATTGCCCCCTTGCAAAGCGGCCTCATATTGTTGTGAGTTTTTAATATTTGTTAGTATAGTTGTAGTGTGTATGGTTTCAATGTCAATCTCAAGGATGAATTACCTTACCATAGTTTTTCTTTGTTTTTTTTTTTTTTAAATTTAAATGGCTTCATTGATTTGCGGTTATAAATTTTAGAGTTAATGTTCGAATATCTTTATTTTTGCATTCCCATTCTGTAGGTGGCAAACCCCGGGCCGCCTAGTGGATCATTCTATTCAAATACTAAAGGTTTTTTCTCTTCGCACCACTAAAATTTTTGGTAAGGATCTCTTTTATGCTTAATATGAGCCCAAAATGTTCTAACGAATATTATCAAGTTATACATGGATAATCAAGTTGCAGAGTTGCATTCATTTCTATATTTTAGAGAGAAGAAAGAAGGACAGACAATAGTTTGATAATTATTGCGCAATGTGGTAGAAAGCTAAAGTATCAGCAAATTCCTTAAAAGGATTAGGAAACCAGCACCCTTGGGTGGCCCCATGGTTTCAAATGTGAGATTAAGTAGTTATTTGTTTCCCTATAAAATAAGATTTCCAAGAAAAGGAATTCCAAGTAATAGTTTTATTGGGTATTGGTTTTGCGGAGAAGTAAGCAAGGGGTTGGGTCTCTGCGGTTGATCTGAATCCATCTAGTTATTTTTTTATTTAGCAAGACAAGGACCCTGAGAAAATTAAGAAATCCAGCTGGTATTTTTTGGGTCTGTGGTGGATCTAAATCCATCTGGATCCTAAAATTAGGGCCCATGAGAAAACAGAAATCCGTTGGTTATTGTTTTATATAGTAAGACATAGTATGACTATACTTAAATGACTGAAAGTACTTGGAAGTGGATAAAGAATGGTGTGGAAGGGTCGTCCAAAAATGCTTGACTAATATATGTTGGATTTGGGGGTTAAAGTTGCCATTATCGTAACGCAAATTATGTTTTCGTTATGCAGGTCCTGGATGAGGCAGATAGATTACTCAATGAAGATTTGGAGAAAGCACTTGATTGAATTTTGAGTTGCTATTCCTCGTGAACGAAACACATACTTGTTTTCTGCTACATGAATGCACAAAAAAGGTGGATAACTGATTATTTAACTTCGTGTTCTATTTGGGCACTGCCATGATCAGTTTGAAAAATGTTCCATTGGTTTCTTTTATATTCTTATGCCAAAAATCCTTATTTCCTCTAGTATTGCAAATGCGCCATCCACTTTCGTTGTTTAGCTTGCAAATATTTTTCTCTCCAGGCATTAAATTAAAAATTTGTTTGATGTTTTTTTTACCCATACACAATGTCTTGGTGCCTCTGGTACTAAGCTTTACATGAGCAAACACCATTACCTTTATCTCTAAGCCATGCCTGGGTGGCCCAGTGACTTGCTTCATCTTTGACTTTTGTTGGAGACCAGGTCTATCTGCCATGCCCATATTATGCCTGCAGCCAGTGCTCTGAATTTGCTGTGTTGACCTATCATTGATATCTTATATGTGCTATTTCAAAGCTCTTTCATGATGACAAGAGCGAATTTATCCTGCTTTTTGGTTTTTAAGTTTCATATGGATGAGTGGACCACAAGATTTTGTTTCCTTTTTGGGAAGTTAAGAAAGAATCCGAAGCCCTTTTACATGCCGAGCTCCTTTTGCTTATTTTATGTGATACCTATTATGGAAATTCYGAAGCAGGACAGGAAAGAAATSAATTTTTTAAAGTAGAAWGATTAACTACTGAAAAAAACTTGCCATTCCAATTTTGCAGGTCAAGAAGCTCCAAAGGGCMTGTTTGAGGAATCCTGTGAAAGTAAAGTAGTCATTACCYTATATTCRTTTGCTAATGACTTTTCAGTAWGGTTATTCTGATCCTTTTGCATCTTTTTTCTTTAGATTGAAGCTGCATCCAAGTACTCCACTGTTGATACATTGAAGCAACAGTATCGTTTTGTTCCTGCAAAGTATAAGGTTCTTTTTTTTCCTACAGTGTCCTACTTTTTTGTGTTTTAAGTGAAAAAAACAAATTTGCCAAGTGGTGTGCACTCATCATTGATGTTGGTAAATTTGACTTTGGACTCTAAGCCAACAGATCATCTCTTTTGGATTACGTGGTTTGATATGTGATCAGCCTTAGCATGTTTAGTTTAACGCATAGTCTGACTTGAAAAATCAGCATGATCTCAAGGGGTCTTCTTTATCTAATTTCTGATTTGATGTATCTATTATCTGGTTGCAGCCTTAGATTACGAATCTTGGGAGCATTTACAATTATTCTTTTACCAGAAATCACTCAGCAAAGCTCTTTTATAGTTTCGAACTTGAGGGGGTTAACTTTTCCAACCTGGAAAATTGGCTGACTAAGATGCTTGCATGTGGGCTTGTGTTTCTTTTGGCATTTGAATACATGAGATTTTGCTACTTGGGTGAAGTTACTCTGGTGAAAGTTGCTCCAYGTGTGTTTAATCATCCTGTGTTTAGTTGTATTTTCTTTATTTCTAAATCAATTTCGACATACTTCACAGGATTGTTATCTTGTATATATTTTGACTGAGATGTCTGGAAGCACATCGATGGTGTTCACACGTACATGTGATGCTACTCGTCTTTTGGCTTTGATGCTTCGAAACCTTGGCTTGAGAGCCATYCCTATTAGTGGTCATATGACCCAGGTATGGGCTTCATTTTTKTCCATTTCATTGATCTATTGAAGTATTCTGAATCTCTCTGTTACTACATACTCCTCCWTTTGGTYTATCTCTTWTATCTCATCAATCTCTCGTRAATGTGCCCTCCTGTTTTTCCTCTCTGRAYAGGACAAAAGACTTGGAGCTTTAACCAAATTTAAGGCCGGAGAGTGTAATGTGTTGGTGTGCACTGATGTTGCCAGTAGAGGGCTAGATATTCCCTCTGTTGATATGGTTATCAATTATGATATTCCCACAAATTCAAAGGTTAAAGCTTCTTTCCTTGTCTAAAATAAAGCTGTAGATGCACATGCCAGCCTTCTGCCTCCTGTTTTTCCCCTTGCAACTTCTGGAACTTTTAGTCCTGGAAATGGGGGGACTTGTTTCAGACTTATATCTGAAAATGCAGGACATCTAAATAAATATATGCAACATATTAYRTCTATRATRGTCGTTATATTGTTCTATAGTTTTATTTTATAMTGTATATTGAAARCACTTGAACTGATCATTATAACTYTCTGCAGGACTATATACATCGAGTTGGAAGAACTGCCAGGGCAGGACGATCAGGGGTTGCAATTTCCTTGGTGAATCAGTATGAATTGGAGTGGTATATACAGATAGAGAAGTTAATYGGTAGGGTGGACATTYTTCACTGTATGATTAGTTATTGATGCTAGTRAATTAGCTTTTTCGAATTAAACTATTTCATTTCAGGGAAAAAGTTACCTGAGTTCCCAGCTGAGGAAGAAGAAGTCTTGCTTCTGTTGGAGCGAGTTACAGAGGCTAAAAGAATATCTCAAATGGTACAATCAACTTTAGCTTGCCCATGCATATATTGCTTATCCATTGCTGCAACAAGACCTCATTTGCTATTGCTAGAAACTGGTCGTTATATCTTTGTTCCTGATAATATCAATTCAATTAGTTTTTGTGGCATTGCTTATATTGTCATGGTCCCCTTGATAACCAAATTATTAGTCTCCA
Organism: Rhazya stricta; assembly: GCA_001752375.1. Lineage (NCBI taxonomy): Eukaryota > Viridiplantae > Streptophyta > Magnoliopsida > Gentianales > Apocynaceae > Rhazya > Rhazya stricta. The sequence continues at coordinate 301,562 of MEJB01000018.1, forward strand.
AGTAATGTTGAGATGCTATTTGTACCAGTTAATTCACGACTAGATATTTGCAGAATTACACAACTTATCTTTCACACTCACGCAGAAAATTAAAGAAACTGGAGGAAGGAGAAAACGTGGGGGAGGAGATGATGACGGGCCGGATGTGGACAAATTCTTAGGTGCGCAGAATGGAAAAAGGAGGAAGTCGAAGAAGCCATGATTGAAGATACTTTTTAGAGTAGGATGACAGTTTGTAAGATGTCAAACCTTGGACATCAAAGTGGTCTANTTAGTTGTATTTTCTTTATTTCTAAATCAATTTCGACATACTTCACAGGATTGTTATCTTGTATATATTTTGACTGAGATGTCTGGAAGCACATCGATGGTGTTCACACGTACATGTGATGCTACTCGTCTTTTGGCTTTGATGCTTCGAAACCTTGGCTTGAGAGCCATYCCTATTAGTGGTCATATGACCCAGGTATGGGCTTCATTTTTKTCCATTTCATTGATCTATTGAAGTATTCTGAATCTCTCTGTTACTACATACTCCTCCWTTTGGTYTATCTCTTWTATCTCATCAATCTCTCGTRAATGTGCCCTCCTGTTTTTCCTCTCTGRAYAGGACAAAAGACTTGGAGCTTTAACCAAATTTAAGGCCGGAGAGTGTAATGTGTTGGTGTGCACTGATGTTGCCAGTAGAGGGCTAGATATTCCCTCTGTTGATATGGTTATCAATTATGATATTCCCACAAATTCAAAGGTTAAAGCTTCTTTCCTTGTCTAAAATAAAGCTGTAGATGCACATGCCAGCCTTCTGCCTCCTGTTTTTCCCCTTGCAACTTCTGGAACTTTTAGTCCTGGAAATGGGGGGACTTGTTTCAGACTTATATCTGAAAATGCAGGACATCTAAATAAATATATGCAACATATTAYRTCTATRATRGTCGTTATATTGTTCTATAGTTTTATTTTATAMTGTATATTGAAARCACTTGAACTGATCATTATAACTYTCTGCAGGACTATATACATCGAGTTGGAAGAACTGCCAGGGCAGGACGATCAGGGGTTGCAATTTCCTTGGTGAATCAGTATGAATTGGAGTGGTATATACAGATAGAGAAGTTAATYGGTAGGGTGGACATTYTTCACTGTATGATTAGTTATTGATGCTAGTRAATTAGCTTTTTCGAATTAAACTATTTCATTTCAGGGAAAAAGTTACCTGAGTTCCCAGCTGAGGAAGAAGAAGTCTTGCTTCTGTTGGAGCGAGTTACAGAGGCTAAAAGAATATCTCAAATGGTACAATCAACTTTAGCTTGCCCATGCATATATTGCTTATCCRTTGCTGCAACAAGACCTCATTTGCTATTGCTAGAAACTGGTCGTTATATCTTTGTTCCTGATAATATCAATTCAATTAGTTTTTGTGGCATTGCTTATATTGTCATGGTCCCCTTGATAACCAAATTATTAGTCTCCAAGTAATGTTGAGATGCTATTTGTACCAGTTAATTCACGACTAGATATTTGCAGAATTATACAACTTTTCTTTCACACTCATGCAGAAAATTAAAGAAACTGGAGGAAGGAGAAAACGTGGGGGAGGAGATGATGACGGGCCGGATGTGGACAAATTCTTAGGTGCGCAGAATGGAAAAAGGAGGAAGTCGAAGAAGCCATGATTGAAGATACTTTTTAGAGTAGGATGACAGTTTGTAAGATGTCAAACCTTGGACATCAAAGTGGTCTACGTATAGGTCTTAAATTAGGAAATACAAGAAAATATAGCATGACAGCATCTCTGCCAATGTTAATTCTTATGTTATTGATTGAAAAACTAATCAGTAGAGTTTCTTCTAAAGGGATTGCTTTCACAAAAGAAACAGCATGTATTTTGTCGACATTGTATCCAAGCTTTCTTCTGGTTAATTGGTGAAGAAAATTTATAGACCTAAATCCATCCTGTTCTGCAACGCTAGCTTCAAATATAGGCTTATTTGCTAATTATTCCACTTTCTCAAGCTAAGTTCCATTGAGAAAAGATCATCATGTAGCCATATTTATTGAAGTGCAGAAACGTACAAGAGAAGTAAACTAATGCTGTAACTGAGTGATTACACCTAGGGACTCGCAACTGGACTACACTCTGATATTCCACTYGTGGGATGTCCTTGGACCAGTTGCTATACCTTCGTAATATCGGGATTCAAGCTTACAGTTATTCCATTCTGTGACAAACTCAGAGAATAAATCTCTTGCAGACTCTGATGAAAGATCCGAAAAATACAGATGTTTCTCTTCCTTTAGCCAGGTTGCRAACTCGTTATTCTTGGAGAAGTAATCAGAGCTCGAAAGYTCTTCGATTTTTGACTTCTGAGACGTGGTAAAAGGACAAAAGGAAAAGAAATCAGCAATAGAGATGTTAGTACAGCTAAAAGAAACTCCKGGTATGTCACAGAAAACACAAATATGCTAACTTTAGGCCTCCATATAACTCCTGGGACTAGTATGTCATGGCCATATGCATTTGAACAGAACAGCAGAACACCAGACACCAGAAAGTAAGAAATATGATTTCTTATGGAGAATTGACAGATTGCTGATAACTATTTAAGAGCAGTCACATAACTCTCTTCCACAACCATGCAGAGTATGAGACATTGACCAACCATAGGCCACATTTAGAATAATTGGAACACGTGAGACAAGGAATTTCAATAATGCCAGGTACAAAAGCTATTGCCATACTATTGAAAACTATAAYCAGATTTAAAAGATAAACTTACTGAATTAGTCAAAGAAAGTACAAACTAAGAGGAAATTCCCTCGCCACTTCTCTCAGTAGCATGTATATTAGTCGACAACTTGGAAATTGTCAATGGCAGTTGAGAGGTGATGTTGAATATATGCAATTTACATGCAAAAGATTAGACATCGGAAAGAAAACAGGAAAAACCTTTATCTCATGAAGAACACTGTTAAATAATCATACAGGGACTACCATTTTAAGCCATGTGCAATGAACCTATAAGAGAAAATCAGTTATAATCTGCAAAATGCCTCCTACATGTAGTAGTAGATAAAAAGTAATAAGACCCACCGAGTGCTCGCGATGCTTATGACTTCTGCTCCCATGCTTTCTTTCTAACTTCCCTGGATCCAGATCAGTTGGTCAATGAGATCAAAATTTCTCAAAAAGCTTCAAAATCATAAATATGCAAATAATTCCCCTTAATGTACAACATGTTTCTACTCAAAAAAGAAGTTAAAAATCCATTCAGTATTGAAATTTTCATAATCTAGAAAGTCAATTWTCTTCATATACGCATGACTATGGCTTCAAGAAAGAATGAGGGGATCATTTACACTTGAAATCCAGATCCCAATCATTCACAGAGAACCTTACCAACAGAGATTCATTTTCCTTGAGAATGACAAGAGTCAAACTTTACACCATAAAGCCTAGAACTAGGACATGGATAGAAAAGACTTTGTACCTTGTCAACCTAAAGGATGTCATGCTGAGATAATAACCAGAATAGTAAAATACCATGACCATAGTAAGAAACTATGGCGAGTTGGCCCTTTCAGGTTATATATCACGGCATTCTATGCTGTGCTTTTTTAACTAAAAGATTGTACGTAGGGAGGGAGAGAGGATAACTACTGTATATTAATTAAGACTYTAAAGACTTAAAGCTAGAACCGACAGAGCTATATACTGGGAAAGATCAATTTTTTCCATGGCACTAGGAAAAAAGTAAATTAATTTAAATCATCAGAAAGAGGAAAAGAATAATTAATCTTCCCTGTTTAATATCAATTAACGAAAAAGAGAGAGCCTTGAACAAGCTGAAAGTTTAGGCTGAATTTTTGGCAAATAGAGAACACTTCATCAGAAAGAGGAAAAGAACAATTAATCTGCCCTTTKTAATATCAATTAACGAAAAAGAAAGAGCCTTGAACAAGCTGAAAGTTTAGGCTGAATTTTGGCAAATTGAGAACACAAAGTGACAAACTTTCGTAAAACTTTTGCAAATCACTGAACAACGTTCATCTTTGAATTCAGTATTCAACACCAATATGCAGCTASTGTTTGTCAAAGAAGGGAAACGTATCAATAATTTTTACCTAAAGTTACYAGCAAAATTAAGAAAAAGAAAATCTTGAGTTCGTGAATGACTCAAGAAGTACGAGTACAATTGAATACCTTTGCTATGAGAATGGCTCTTAGATGATTTCTGAAACTTGTTCCTGCGACTCTTGGACTTGTCTCTCCTGTCCCTCCTGGTTTCATCCCCCGATGCTAGAGCCCGATGCTTTTTGCTTTTTGTTTCATCTGCTCGAATCACAAGAGTACCAAAGGAATTAAAACACACCACAGCTATCTAAATGCGCGACTGAGAGATTCGGAGGGGAGAGAGTACCTTGGAGCTCAGAAGAAGGGGAAGGAGAAGCTCTCTTCTTCTTCTTTTCTTGATTACGTCTCTTCTCATCCTCCTCCTTCTCCTCCTTTCTCTTCCTCTCTTTCTCCTTACCCATTAGATTCTTCCCAAACCAATTCAAAGAGAACAGAATTCACTCTTCCAAACGGAACCCTTCGGTGAAAAGGAGTTCCTCACAAGTCACAGCCCCAGAAGAAGGCGCCCCCGAAACCGCACCTTGAAATCCCTTCTTTAATTCGTATGGAAGTTTTGGGGAAAAAAAAAAAAAAAAAGAATATATAACTTACATTATTATCTGCAATCTTCTTTCAGTCGCTTATCTTCTCTTTTTCAAAGAAAGTCTCTCTTCTCATAGTTCCACTCCTTTACTACCGTCGCGAGTAATTATCATTTTTTATGTAGAAATTCTAAGAAAATCCTCCTTCTCGTACCCTGATTTTCTAGAGAAGACTAAAAGTTCTTTTAGAAGAAGATTCAAAGCTACACTGCAATAATTCGTTCTTATTGTGTTTCTATATCAGAAATTGAATGCTTTAAAGAAAATTCTCTTATCAATATCCCTACTAGTTTTGAATATTTGCSTCAGCCACTGACCATTCTACACAACCAAATATTCTATAAAAACGAATTATTTTTGYATTAAATTGGCTCAAATACCTTGGCCTTAAGATCAAAAGCCTCTTCCAATAATATGGAAGGCAATAAATCAGCAAGAAGTGAACAAGGATCTGTTGCCTGTATTTGATCTAGTGACAGTTGTTTGATACAATTTATCTTTATCTACAGAAAAAAAAAATTCAAGCATTGGTTTTGACCAGAGCTTCAGCWAAAACAATCAACAGCCAAGGGAAATTCTGGAATGTCTTTTCTGCTCTCRCTTCATGTTCTAAGGAAAAGAAGAAAATGGTATCCATCGTTCTGGTTTTTTCCTTTTCCCTCAAAATGGCATACCAAAACTATAGAAGAACTGAGATGACACCAATTACATTATGGAAGTACCCAAAAGTACAAGAAAACGTCAACAGCTCCATTGCTCTTTCCTACCTGCCAACCCTCACTATATACATAATCCTGTATGTYTGTATCTTGGTCTGCCTAAACTCTAGCCCATCATGTATCCGTTGCACGGAGCTATCGGTCTTAGCAACTTGTCTATCTCCAATCATTGTAGCTGTACATCTGTGAAGTGAAAGACTGGGCATGCAGTGTTTTAAACACCTGTTCCACAGCAGAAACATCAATCTCAAACCCATAACTCTGTCCACCGTAAAMAACATAAAGGTATCCTCCTTTAGAAGACAAGGGTGGAGGCAGAATCTCAGAAATTTCTGCGAACTCCTCTGCTGGTGGTGGAAGCGCATCTTTCTTCTTCAGCGAGAAATAAACATCAGCTAAAAGAAGCCAAATAAGATCAGGGTCTATGGATGCAAGACCTACAAGGGCCTTTATAGCAGCATCGCGAAGACCTGTAACACCACTGCATGCTATACCTACAACCAGCCCGCTCACCTTCTTAAGGACTGCTTCTAAAGCTGAAGCACTCCTTCTGTTATGAGCTATATCAGCAATCATGTCCAGCACTGCTGCCTGAACTTTTAGATCTGACAGCTCAGCTACTTTGTCCTCTGAAGATGTAGAGCTGCTCCTGTACGGAAGCTGTAATGGGATTCTTTCTTCTTTTGAGATGGGTTTTCTCTGAAAAGGTGATGTGCTAAGCAGTTTCCAGAAGTGGATTCCATCCGCAAGGAAGCGTCGAGAGAAGAAATCTCCACCACAGATTTGCACCACTTTGCCAATTGTTCGTGAACATCTTCGAACAGCCTAAAGAAACAACCAAATCACAAAATATAGTTAACTTTTAAGATATTACCACCAACACCCCACCCCCCCCAAAACAAAAAACAAATCCCTGGAACAAGAAGTCAACAATGTGATTATGCAACAGAGCGGCACTATAGCAAATGCAATGAACTGTAGAAACAAGACAAGATTCAAATGGGAGCTGATATTTGCTCTCTCATAATTGTTGTTGCAACCCCATAATATTTTCTTTTTGTCCATGTAGAGTATATATAGAATTATCCTAAGCAACGGTGGACTAAATAGCAAGTGCCACCTGGATTCCTCACTAAAATTTGTATAGTCACTGATATTCAACCATAAATCGGAAACTTGAATTAAGGTGATGCACATGGCATGATGCAGTTATGACTTTGGTTCTTGCTCTAATATCTAGGCTAAAAACAAGCCTGAAGATGGCTKGAGGTAAAAATCACTATTTTTATGTGGAAAGAAGCAAAAACTGGTATAAAATACACGCTGGCCACTGGTACAGGAAGAAGGGAATGGATTCTGGAAAGTAATATTTGCTCAGATATTATAATTAGCATTAGCACTGCAACTGAAATCCTTCAACATGTTCAATGCATACTGGGATTGTGGTGAAATGGACAGAACAGAAGGTACGGAAGAAGTGGCTGTTACAGATTGGTTGGGGGGGAGTGGAGAGACTATGTTAGGCAAAGGATGGAAAATCACATGAAGCGCAATAAACAATAAAGGGAGAGCCAGTAGCCAGGTCCTTTAGAAAATATGAACCTTTTATGTACCATAACTCAGATCTTTAGAATTTACAAATGAGAGAACCAACTTTCTAATGGTGGTCAGAGCTTGTATATTGCACCAGGCCACAGAGACCCCATTTAACCCCCCACCCCCCATATTTTACATATAAAGTCGAAAAATATTCTACAGGGAAATGTCCTTTACCCTATAAATCTAAATGATCTAGGTCTCCACCTAAGTGACCGAAAGATACTAATAGCATACGGTCATGTGGATTGAGATTGGGCATCAAAGACAATATAGTTTCCTCATTATATTGTATCTAGACAGCTACGAGCCATGATTATTTATGAAGCAATTTAAAACATGATTCTCTTTTAATATTTTTAAAAATGAAAACAAAAAGGAGCTCCGAAAGTATAAGATCACTCACTGCTGGATTCCTATTTTGCACGCAAGCAACCAACAAAGGCCAAATTTTATTCATTGCTGGGAGCAACCTGTTCTCCCCAGTTTCATCCTCAGCTGCATCGAGAGTATCTTGAAGATTTGGGAAAGAACACAAGCTGAATATGTGTTCAAGTACCTCTTTGGTCTCTTTCTCATGTTTGTATGCATCTTCTACTTGCGCAAGAGCCACAATGCCATCCTGGTAACAATAAAGCATTATTACTTGGCTCATAAGTTTCTCAGACTTTGAAATTGAAGACTCTCTAACATACAAAATCTAAGTACAGTGACCTATAAGACAATTTCGGTTTAGGACCTGTGCAGAAAAGAAGTATGAGGCAAATAAGCCTCCAGAAATGGAATAAATCTCAAAACTAACTTTTTCAGGACCTTTAAGCTATAAAAGAACCAAATACCCTTTCTCCAGGTCTGCACTTATCTAATAACACCGTATCTTAAAAGATTCAATCTTTGATAGGACACTCAGAATGCAAAAGCTATCTCCTCCAGAATGCATGCATATCTCCCGATCACTGCCGATACCTAAAGTCCGAATAATCACTGAGGAAGAACATACCTCAATTACATCAAGGGCTATCAAGCATGCAGCTTGCTTAGTTGAAGCAAGAATTGGAGTAGCAGCACTAAGGCAAGAACTTGCAATGGATCCAACTGTTTGCCTGTATCTTCTAGAATTGTTCAATTGGTATACAATTGATTCCCAGTGCTCTAGCTGAGCATTTACACGAGTGGAACAGACATCCATCCCTGATTCTAGTACAATATCAAGCAGCATTGGGAGTCAAACATTAGCATAAGTAAAAAAAATCCAACCACAGAAAGACACACACTCAGGAATCTGGACTCCCGTCTTTTAAACCCATTACAAACAAGCAGGTGTATTCCTGAAATAAGTTCCAGTGAGTACTCCTAATCAGCAACAAAAAACAGAATTAACAAATTAACAAATTAACATTTCGTTTTCAAAAATGCAGTTAATATCTAGAAGGGGAGGACTTCAATTTATCCATTAAAAACCTATATGGTTATATCACAAATACAAGAGTTGCTTTTAATTCAGATAGAATATACACCTATGGAATCTTTTTATCATATTAAGCTGGTTCAGATAACAAGCATCGCTTTCAAGACCATGGTACTACTCAACAGTAAAGAGGTGTACTTAAACAATTGAAAAAAAGGGAAAGAATCRAAGATAACTTACTTCTATATACCTCAATGTTATAAGAAGTCACAGAGCGAATGTGAAAATTGAAGCAAACTTGGGAAAGTTATATCTGCTYTACCTCTATTTCTTAGAGAATTTTACCGCATGCATAATATCTCGTATTACAGGTGAATATATTCTTGCAACATCAAGGTTAGGGAATATGCATGTCAAAGGTCGTTCAAGTCAAATCTGAGATATGAAATTAATTGGTTGTGGAGCAACTAACTTTTAGGTGCATAAAATATCAAGTTTTTCTTTCAAGAAAACAGTCGAAACACTTACGAATTTCCCACTAATTTTTCCACGAACGCGAATCACATACTTAAAAATGGCTTACAACAGTTCAAATCTGGAAACTTATTACATGAATTTATAGCATTTATTTTCTCTTTGGGAGCAGGAAGTAACTTGACAGCAATTTCTTTGGTCTCATCTCTATTCATATCATGCAATTTTTTGCAACTTCAGCAATTCTTACCTGATTCTGTTAACTCCATGGAAGTTTCAATTTCGAAGGATGAAGATGATTCTTTCTCTAGTTCTTTCTCTACATCACAAACATCAGACTTGATATCCTTGTAGAAAGCTTCAGCCTGACTTGGCAGGGTACAAGCCTCATGTTTTGATGCCTTGGCCATTTCTGCGACTGCCTAAAAAGGTTCAATGGGAGAAAGGGTTTACGGAAGAATGTTCACATATAAAAACAAAGTACAAGACATGCCATATCTGAAACTTTCTTCACCTACATATTTAGCTAATTCCTGGAACAAGGTTATCAACATTTATAAAATTGTCTCAGCTAAATTAGGAAATCAGGATCTAAATCAACAGCAATGGTTACTATGGATATAGCACAAACAACRGCGCAATTTTCTTCCTGGACATATCTGATGCATACAAAGATCATGTAAAATATGAATGTAGCAAAATTAGGAGTTAATTCTCAAAAATGACCTTTAAGAAGGGAATGGTTAATTCTGGGTGCTGATGTCTGCCAAGAATTTCAAGTTCCTGAGAAACAGCATGCATCTGTAAAGGTGAAATTTAAAATTGAAGGGATTCAATACACATCTAGCAGAGAGGATGTAAAGCATCAAAATAAACTAAAAACTATGGAAGCTCATTTGAAGTCTTGAAAAGTAAAAATATACCGGCTCCTCCAACAATGGCAATATTTTGTGACCTATCCCAATATAGGAAAGCATCACAGCTAGAACATTTGGCATTTGAGGGTTAAGATCCAAATGACGTAGTTGCCGGCATATTGAATCTATTACGTAGTCTGAATTTGCCAGGACTAGGTGGCCAACCTGCCAAATATTACATAATAGATGTAACCAAAATCTCACARAAGGTCAAGAAATGCAACACCACTGTCTCACCGTTTGGTACTCAAGTGTAGCAGCAATTATATGTAAGACAGCATCAGATGCAAATCTAACTTCGGAGTTTGAGCAGATAAGGTTCTCGAGCAACATAAAAAGAGAGGAGTGAAGAAATCCACAGGAAGAGAAGTCTTTACCAAGGCACATAGTGAATATGCCAATTCCTTCAGTAATGACCTGTAAGGGGAACATATAATTAACATTAATATCGTCAACTCTTAAGGCATCTAAACTGATGCTCATATTCTCAAGAAAATACCAAAAATATTTAACCACTATAAAGTTTAGGAAAGCATACTTGGTAAAGCATAGCATTATCTTTGAAGAAATGCAGACTTAGAGCTCCACCTCCACCATCAGATTGAAGAACAGAGTCAGTATGCACAAGTGGAAGATTCCATACTTCAGGAGAAAGATATTCATGCAATATACTCCCAACGCAATCAATTAAGTAATTCTTTGAACCAATYTCCCGACAAACTTTCCAAATGATTTTCTCTGGCATGGTTTCTTGCAATTGGTTATCAACATTTGCTCCATAGCCCTCAACATCTTGCCATCTTACACTACCATTTTGAAACATTCTGGCAAAGGTACTTATTGCTTGATCCGACAGACCAAAAATCATTTCGTTCAGAATGCATGCAGCAGTACTAGCCTGTCGCACCAGCTGTCCTGAACCAGTTCTATTATACCAAGAGTCCCAGCTTTGGAGATTGTACTCCTTTGCCCGAATCTCAGAAATTAGTTTCCGCAAGTAACCAAGTGGAATATCCACAATGACAGAAAGAGATCCTTCACTTCCAGAGTCTACTCAAAACAAAGAGGTAACCCGTTTCAAGTTGCAATCATACAAAGACAACAATGAACACAAAAAGTTCCAGGAAAAAGAAACAACCTGTAAATAATGCTAAACCTATAAGTCTGAGAACTCCGGCTAAAGCCTGGTATAGCTTCTCAGTACCAACATAAACAAACCAAGGTGGCATGTGAGGCAGCTCAYATGCCTTCTGCATACTTTTGGGTGGGTATTTCGTTTTGTTGTTTTGCGTTCCTACATACTCGACACCTTTAACCATGATAGGTTTCAACTCTGTAATGGACTGCAGATATCCTGATGACCTGGGTAAAACAAGCTTGTCAAGTGAGCCAGCAAACGCTGAGCTTTGACTCAAGCAGAGGGCAAAGGCATCCATGAACCGAGCAGCTGTCAGCTGAGGAACGCCGTTATGGGACATTAGTAHGTAATTTGCAGAAAAAGAGAATAAATGAGTAAAACCTTGGCAACCCTTTCCATGATAGAAAAAAAGTAACAATAAGATATGCATGGAACTCAGCTACATCATTCTCTCAGTTCAGTTTGACAGAAATTTCTTTTAAAAGATGGAATTTATCAAGAAGCTGGCAGCATGYGGAGCAGAGTTTCATAAATCCTGTACACGGCTTGCAGATTGCCAACTCTGTRTATAACAATCTTATCTAGGAAGAAAGTACATAAGCAGCAGATGATTTGCAACGACTGGTTCTTCATATGAAATAATCAAAGGTTATAGGTAGAAAGAGATAAGGTCCATGATGATTGATTTTGTGTTTTTCACTTCCTTTAATAACAGTAGTTCTTCRTAATCCTAGAAAAGATTAGCAACTATCTCCAACTTTATTTATTACTTAGAAAGCCCAAGTAGTCTTRAAAGTTTGCAGCAGTCTCTTTTCAASGGACTCACGAAATGTGAAAGAAGGACATAATATGAACTCAATCATCAATCCAGGGATATATGCAGAYGAATATGATAGAGAAGCAAAGTATCACCACRTACTGGAGACTGACAGAGGAACCTGACCACGAATTGTGGACCAGAGAAATAAATTACTGCAAGTAATTTCCGCACATGTGATAGAGCACGTGACTCCTCATTTCCAAACACCACTTGAGGAAGTTTTTCTACAAGYCTGAATAAAATTTATAARCATCAATTATTACCTTYCAAAAATAAGATGTCATTTTGAGTCAATATGTTCTGAATAAGTAAGATACTGACCTGCTGAAAATCACAGAAATATCATGTTCCATCTGATGTTTCTTACTTGATGAATACAAATGCCCAAAGAATGCCTGTGCGACTGAAGACACTTCTTGAGAGTCATCGCACACCAGAAGAAGTAGATATTCCTGCATTGGTAACAGTGAAGACGTATCAAATCAACAGCACTCCATATTGGTGACTAAGACATGATAATACTACTGGTTTGGGTTGCATCTAACCAAAAGCAACAATCTGCTTTCCTTCAGCGTAGAACTACATTTCGACAATAATGCCCGTATAGCTGCTAAAATCCCCTGTCTCACCTTTTTTGATGGATGAACACAAAGCTGAGATACAAAGAAATGGTTAATATTAAAGCACTGAAGCAAATATGAGAATACCATGAAAGGCTAAGTACAGTACAAACAATAGTAGAAGCCTACATGAGGAAAAGTTGCAGACAAAAGTTTATTTATATGCAGTGAAGTATTTGCTATCCAATCTTTTGTGCGATTAACACGGAAAGTTTCTGTCATGTCATCAGGTTTGACACTTCTCTCTACTTTGATGTGGGAAACTGAAGTACCCGAGTGAGGAACTTCACTTAAATCCATGACTATAGTTTCAGCTCCATCTTGAAACTTTGAAGGCAGGTGACGCAATTCATCCAKAAAGGATACAAGAGACTTCTCCTGGCTCGAGTCATGGATGGGAAAATCTTCCAGGAATTCATTAAGAGGAGGTAGATTATGGTCATCCTTCAGAACGATTGACAGAAATTCTGCCAAACCTCTAATTGCTTGATCTAAAGCTTCTGTACTTCCTGCAGCCCCACTAATCATAGTTTTTGATATATGGAGAACTTTGCCAATCTGACTAACAACACCTGGTAAAAAGAAAGCTAATGCATCTGCATTTCCAACCTGCAAGAGATCATGCTTAATCAATAGCTTGTGCGCGTAAGGTACTCTTTCTTAGCATTATTACAGTTGAAGAAAATGGATAACTTTAAAAATACCTGAGTGCTCAAATTACTCAATTTGTAAATTCATGTTATCATAATCCTAAATTCATGCCAAGGCTCTCCAACAATGACTTTAAGCATTCTTATTCATGAGCCTCTAATCTCTATTACAAGCTTGTTTACATGTCAAAACCTTTGCTTCCATCGGTGCATGATYGTATGAAGCTATACACCTCTTGAAGAACAAACAAACAAAGCATCCAAGAAAGGAAATCGAAGCAACCCTGAGAACCATGGGACCGCCATAACATTTTCTGTGACCTAAAATCCCATTGTAAAGTCCAGCGAGATTTTACAAAATGCTTTCCGTTGCAGGGAAATCTTAAAACAAATTACCTTAGCTACAAGTAGCCTGAATGTAGCAAAAGCTTCAATACGAAGTGATGCACTGCCACRGTGTCCTCGTGCTGCCTCAACATCAGCAGCCTTCATACAAAAACCAAGGTTGATTTCAGCAAAAATTATGTGCATTTGAACAAAGSCAAACATGGAAGCAAGTTAMKCTGTGTTTYGAAYTCCTTCAATAAAATTATAGCTTCAAGGGAGGRCAAAATAAACCTTCAGCAGAAGAGATAGCCAGTGACCGATAGCAGCCGAAGCAGAATTGGACTGGARAAATGTGATTAAACATTGCTCTGGATCCAACSTGTAGTTTGAGGACTTAGCAACATGAAATTGCTGATCCTTTTGTGATAAAAGCWTAGACCAGCCTTCAACTTGCTTGCATGAGCATGCCTCATTGGAACAAGGACGCAGAGAAAGYAGTAGTGCCTTGAARCATCTTAATATTCCTTCACGAAATTCTTCTGGGGCCTCCAGTGGAGAAAGCAAGGCACCATGAGTCAATTTCTTCAAAATGAAAACCAACTGCAAAKCATGGCAGTGTTATTACCAATTTCACAGAGCTAGAAACTGAAAGTACCTACAGATAGTAAAGCTTTCCACATTGAAATTAGGATGTCAATTMTTACTCTAATTTATCTATAAATCCRAGCACATTCACCCYAAAAGAATATCAAATCTTCATCTACTTAYTCAACATCTAGGAAACTAAGCTGAAACCCAAACAAGGAAAGCAGCAAATAGAGATCCTGAACAGCCACATCTGAAGCTACATTTGTTAAATTGATAGTAAACTACCTGATCTACTGATCCCAAATGGCACTTGTAGAGAAGTTCTTCCAAACATTGTAGCACACCTTCAGCTACAACATCACTAACTTTATGTGCTACTTCAGGAGCACCAGAAACCACAGTTCTCTCCTTGGCATCACGTTTTGGTAACGATCTAGATTCCACTGCTGCATCCAATAGAAGYAGCAAAGGGAACAATGCATAGCTGAAGGGAAAAACACCYATAAGAACTGAGGGGAAGAAAAGAGTAATTTAAATGGACAGGGTCCTTTTTCCCCCAACATTGATTTTATAACCTGAATGTAGCTTAGAGGGATACCATTGTATATGTTTTCTGGAAATAAGTTTAATAAGTGAAATCATCCAACTACTATAGTCATGACATATATCATCATACTTGAACAGATGCAGGTGCAACACAGAGAATATTTAAGTTTTGATTTTGTAACTGTAAACACTACAACTGCTYGTCCGAGTTAGAACCAAGCTTGGGACTYCTGATTTCTCGTTTCCTCATAYTCCAWGCATACCCATCAAGCAACACCATTTCGCATCACTCGACTTGAGGTTTCTCTASAAGCACCAATTCCAACGAAAATAAAGAACCTAATATAATATATATCATAAGCCATGCAGTATATGTACATAATACGTTCCACGCAGTTACCAAGACTAATTCGGAAAGATTAAGTCTTTAACTAAATTGCAAGTGTCGACACAAGGAAAAAAAAAAAAAAAAAAAGGAATTTTGGACTTCGCCTAAAAACTGCAAAGCCACTCAAATTCTCGATAAAAACTTCTGCTACTGGAAATATAAAAGAAAACCAAATAGACAAACAAATTACTCGTATAAGAGAGAGGAAAGACAWACTCGAAGAAGGGTTGGAGAGTATCGGGAGGAGACTGGCGGAGAATCTGAAGAAGTTGAGAGGGGGCGGAGGAATTTTTCTTCGGGTTCTGGAGGAGCTCCAGAAATTCTACGCACGAGTGTTTGATTTGCGGAAATATGGTGCTTGAGGAATCTTCCCCGCCGTCGAAACTACCACYGTATTCTTCAACTTCTGCCATTGGAACAAACATCAAATAGGTTCACTGCTCATGACTCGATAGACAGAAAAATTCTGTCGAAGCGCGAAAAACAAAAACAAAGAAAATGAAGAAACCCGAAGAATCAAGAGCAAAAGAGAGAGAGCGATGAAACAACAAATTCTTGGTGGCCGAGAGGTCATTTTGACAATATGTGAATGGCAAAAAGGTAATTTTATAGTAAGTTACAAACTGTTGGGCTATGAAAATGGACTTCACCAATTTCTATGACCCAATGAAGATAACCTTTTGTAGACAAACTTCCTTTAGAACCCAAAACTTGATAATAACAGCTACTTTTAGAGTGAGGAATAACCTTCTTTTACTTTACTTTGCACAATTTCATTATTTTAAACATGTGTGAAGGTATTGTCATTTTTGACCCTCGACTACGTAAAATCAAAAGCATATGTGTAGGTCATTACTTCTCCCTCTCGATTGTCATCGCTTCTCATTTTTTATTAGATGTGCGGAGATTTGTCACTTTTCACCCTTAATTACGTAATATCAAATTAACTAATTCGGTTCAGATCACCTCTTCTCACCCTCAACTGTGTAATATCAAATTAACTAACTAATATGTCACTTTTCACCTTCGACTACATGTGCTGGGGGTTGTTACTTGTCAACCTCGACTACGGAGTACTCCAAATCATGCGATATTTTATTGCACACCTACACTTGATAGGTGAATGCCCAATGTTTCGATTAGGAACCTAGCACTTGGGGCTTTGGTAAGGTCACATTAGCCTCACAATAATTATTGAAGTATGAAGATAAAATTCAATAAGTCAATCTCACATTATTTGAAGGCTGTAAAAAAATAAAATCGAACGAATAAAAAATATTCGATTCCCAATTCATTCAATAAGTTATTTTCATTTTTTTAAAAATAAAATCTAATTTGAACGGTTCTTGATTATAAAAATTTTAACTCGGTGATGTTAAAAATTAATAATATCATCTTATGTTTAAAATAACTTTTTTTTTGAAGCATTTTCTTCGGCAGTTGAATATAAAAACTTCAGTGGAGGAGAACGAGAGCCATTTCAAGTTGGGCGGTGATTAAGTTTCGGGGTTAAATGGCTCAATCACTTGNAAGGCTGTAAAAAAATAAAATCGAACGTATAAAAAATATTCGATTCCCAATTCATTCAATAAGTTATTTTCATTTTTTTAAAAATAAAATCTAATTTGAACTGTTCTGAATTATAAAAATTTTAACTCGGTGATGTTAAAAATTAATAATATCATCTTATTTTTAAAATAACTTTTTTTTTTGAAGCATTTTCTTCGGCAGTTGAATATAAAAACTTCAGTCGAGGAGAACGAGAGCCATTTCAAGTTGGGCGGTGATTAAGTTTCGGGGTTTAATGGCTCAATCACTTGAATGCGATGCTGTAATAGTTCCTTGTCATCTTTTTCCTGTTAAAGTCAGGACTCAGATGTGGATGTTCCATGTTTCCTGAATACAGATAGTATATACTGCCAACAATCATGTCAACTTCATGAGAGTCTGCACTCTCCAGTTTGCCGGACATTCCTGATTTTCTCTCATCTGCTACATATTCTCAAAGTGTTGGTTCTGGTTAGTAGGGAATCTCACCAGCCCACTAGATAGTTACCTTTTGGAGTCAAGATTTTGGGTAACATAAATGGAAATTTTCATTTCTTGCGTTCATAATAAACTTGTATTGTTAGTCTATGATGAGGATGTGTCTACTCTGTGTCAGATTTACATGAGAAAGCCCTATAAACTGATGTGTTCTACTTTTTCCTGCAAAAGAAATCAATTCTAAACTGGTGTCTATCAAGCTTGGATAACTTTCCCTTGATGACAAAGTCTTCAGCTGACTTCAGAAGCCAAAATCTTGAGGTGCAGAAGGCCACATTGATATTTCTGGCAAAAAGATCAACTCATCATCTGAAGTGTTCATCACTAATTCCTCATCTCCAGTAGCCTCCTGTGGCGAGTCGCTATCAGTTCCTGCAGCAAGTCCAAGTTCATTTTCCAAGTACTTAAACCACTTTGTATTATCTGGTCCTCCTCCAGAGCATGTCCACTCGGGTTTGGGGATCTCAGGCTCTTGTGGTGGAAAATCCCAGGGTTGTATAGAATTTAAGGAGCCCAGCATGCTCCAAAAATCAACATCAGAATCGAATGGAATTTCAATCTTTTCGTCTGAAACATTTCCTTGTTTTGCCTCACTAGTCATGAGATTTTGAACCTGAGATGGTCCGTTGCTGTGAAGCGGAGTTGTGGTTTCCTCCATTGGCCTTGAAACCTCCATGGTACTCAKCATGAGGCTTTGGACATTTGATGCAATATCAGAATAAGTTCCCAGGCCGGCTACAGATTCTTGAACCTCCTGAATCCCAGGCCCTTTGTCCACATTCATGTCTCCATACGAGATGCATGAACTCGATGAAGGAGATGGTGAAGAATAGTAACTTGTTACTGAAACCATGGGCTGATTCTGATCACAAGTAGCATTACTTTTACCTACTCTTTTCTTCAAAGAGGTATTCCATATATTCTTGATCTCATTGTCTGTTCTTCCAGGCAAATGAGATGCAATCTTAGACCACCTGCAATTGATTAAAGAATAAATCCAATCATTAGAAAACTACAAAATGAACTTATTGATCATGAAAATTTGTCAAAGCAAAATAGACTTAGGTGACTAAACTCAAATCGTTTTCATACTTGTTTCCCATAGATTCCTGCAGCCTGATGATGGTATCCTCTTCCTCTGGTGAGAAGCTGCCTCGCTTGACGTCAGGTCTTAGGTAATTGATCCATCTCAGTCGACAACTTTTTCCACATCTCATTAACCCTTAGAAACGAGAACAAAGAAAATTTTATCTCACTAGAGTAGATTTGATGTAGACTAATGACTAGTCCTCAACTCTCAACTCATCAGCCACTCTGAATCAGTGAAACAAGTACATTTCTTCCAGYTATATGATCTTCATGAAATATCATACACATAGTATATCTCAGCAGGGGAAGGCAGATTCAAACACCTCAACAAACGTAAGAAATATGGTACCAGAAAAACTAAGTTGGTAATGGATTGGCAAGTCAGTGGTATTCTTACAAGGGAACAGATAAAAAATYACCAGGAAACCAACAAGAAATCTATAGCAAAGCTCAAGATATGGTCCTTACTGTACAATCTTCATAAATAGCAGCCRGAGAGACATTCACATTTATTACAAGAAGTGAAGGGAAAACTTCTCAAGAATRATAACAAGAATGGTAAACTACTCAATCAAATGATATCGAGCATGTTTCCCATCACTTTTGAAAATGGTGCAGGTCCTCGATATTAAAAAAAAAAAAAACAAAAAGCATTTTTCACAATTTTTCGGATAAAAATGTCATCTTTTTTTCACCAAATTCTAATCAGAGACCTGCTCTAGTCTGTTGAAAACACGGCCAGCAAAAGTTTCCACGACAATGTATCTCACCATATGAAGATTAAACAACTAACAGATAACTTCTCATGATCAAACCAAAAACATTAAAAAGAGTTGCTTGACGAGAAAGATGACATCGCAAGAAGAACTACATGATCTCGTTCTTTCCCCTGAAGTTGATGAGAACTGATAAAAAGAAAAAGAAAAGGATTAACAGAAAAAACATTTGCTAGACTCCATCGAACTCGAAGAGGCTAGCCTGCAGACGTATATACATCAGATACAACAACCTTAAGAGAACACACGACAAAGACACAGAGAGATTAACTATACCAGCTTGTTTAGGAAGAGCACGCCAGTTACTGTGACCATTCCTCCGAATGAAAGAGATGAGCTTGAAGTCTTCAGCAGGACTCCATGGACCCTTCTTCACCTTGGTCTTGTCGCAGCACGGAGCACGGCCTCTTCCTGCCATTTTRGTTTCTTCACTTTAGACTTATTCCCACCGGTCTCCGGTCTCCTCCTCCCGGGGTATGCCTCATATGYTGGTCCTTGGTCACAGGCCCTGCCATCTAAATATATAGGAGACCCCAAGGAAAATSAGGTARGCCACGTAAGCATCAATTAAAGGTAAACTATTACTAATAAGCACAAATTACAGATTGGGAAATCAAAATTACCGTTTGGTCAATTCATTAGGAGTAATGTAATTAATATACTTAGTTAAATCACTTGACTAGCATCTAATTCTAAATGCAAAGTATTTATTTTTTTATATATTTTTATAGCRTACGACTAARATTGAATATCCGTAAATTTAGAAAAATATTAATCCCTATAATAAGCTACCATATTATTCTTACTAATAAGGTTAGTTATAATGTTCGTTATCTRTATCGAATCTTCAAAYCAAATCAAATTTTTCATTTCGATCAATTAAATGCGTAATCTAATTTTTCGATTCAATTAAATACGTAACTTTGTATTTCATTTCAAATTTTTATTTTCATTTGAATAATTTAAAAATACGAAGTTCTATATATTTTTTTAAAAAATAATTATTTCATTATTTTTTAATTAAAATCGAATCAAAATTTTATCAATTTCGAGATTTTAATTTTTAGAAAATTTTGATACCGTTCGATTTTTATTGAAGAAAATATAAAATGAAATTTAACTTGAACTTTTAAATTAAAACCAAAATTTTTGGTTCCGTCTCTTTTGATTCGGGTCAGAAATAATGACAAAACTTCCCCAACATAATATCTCTCATTTACGAGATTTGAAATCGAAATCTTAAATATAAAATAGATTAATTAAAAGTTGATTATGAATATTCAACCTTCTCCATACTTCCTTTAATCATTTGAATCCCATTGGTCATACACAAATGAAGATATTTTCATAAAATTAGTCTTCATGGGACCTACATTAGACCATAAGGTTAATGATTTTAAAATTAAGACTTGTATTTGTTCACTTAAAACATATTATTAGTACTATTAAACTAGTTCTAATTAATATATGGTCAAACATAGTGCACCTAAGTCAACCAACATTTTGATTTTTACCTCTTCATGCTCTACTTTCATCTCGCTCTCAATTTGTTAAATGATAAATATACTTATTTAATTAATTCAAAATATTCATTTTTTTAGTGATGATAACTCTTCTAAAAATATATAAACACGTATATTATTGATATTATTATTTGATATTATTATAATTATTTGTACAGCAGAAGCGATATTATTATGGTGGTAACTTTTCTAATAATATATAAGCGCATATAATTTTATTATTATTATTTGTATAGCGGATACGATATTAGAACATTTGAAATACATTTATATTAACTTTTAATATGTCTCCGAATCTTCTTGTACATTTTCTTTACTATACTAATCAGAACACGACGTGATTAAGGATATATATATATATATCAGGCTCCGAATCTTTAAGTAAATTTTCCTACTAACATAGTTAAAGATAGATACATGTCAAACTCCGGATCTTTTAGTATACTTTTCTTACTATACCAATCAGTACACGACATGTATATATTAAACTTCTAAAATAGAAGAGAAAGAGGMGTTGAGGTGGTTAAGGATATATAAACTTCGGGGCTTCGAATCTTTTARTATACTTTCCTACTATGCCAATCAAAACATGACATGTCCAAAAATAAGGGATAAAGATGTTGAAGTAGTTAAGCATATATACACATCAGCTCCATATCTTCTAGTGCTACACGATTCAAAACACTACATTTATATATTTAACTCCTAATATAAAGGAGAAGAGATGTTGGAATGGTTAGGAAGTTCTTTTATCCATATCGAACCATTCTAGACCCAATCAAAAATTCCTTTATTTTTCATCTGTTTCCGTTCTTTTTTTTATAATCTACTCTACGTACAATCATCTAATGAAGTATCATCAGATTGCCCTTCCACTTCCATTAGTCACATAGTTGCAAACCGAAACAAGAAAGAAACAAATTATTAATTCCCTTGCTAAGAGATATTTACAGGTCATACTCTGATTAATGTTAAAGTGTGTATAACAGCGAGTATAGTAGAAAATTGAACTAGAAGGTTTTCAACTTACACATCGTACTTTAATTAGTATTAAAAAGTTTATAATTGGAGTCTAGTGAGAAAGTGTATTGAAAGATCCCTAATCAATTGTAAACAATTAAAATATATCAAACATAAATATGAAGTCAATGTTATACAAAAAGCTTCATATTAATATGTAATCAGTATTATGTTGTAGATATTTTATAAGTGTTATTTATGAAGTTCTCCATTAAGCGAATTCAAAATGAAATTTCATCAACAACATAATAATTTGGACAGTTAATTATTAAAGTTAAAGAGAGATTCTGCTGTCGATCTCTGCTTGTGACTCCATATTAAGAGAATTCTAAATCATGTCTTTCCCGAACAAATAACATAACAAATTTATAAGACCTAAACCCAACAAAACTTTGCTAATATTATGAAAATTGAATTAATTAATTAAAAATTCTATGTTTTGGAACATCCGACGACATTTTGAGATTCATGGCGTGCATGTACACGGATTCATGTCAAATGCCATGCAGAATTCATAGCCCAGCARGGGCTCACATTTTGAAGTTTTTAAGTGATTTAGGTCACCGGCTCAAACAAGTGCTTTTTTGAATATTTTTTTTAACTCATAACATTGACACTTCTTATCCATTCTAGCAATTCGAAAACAGGAAACCCTCCGACAAATAATGTCAGAATTTTGTCCCTTTTATGAATCAAAATTGCAGTAATAAAATTTAAAAATTTAAATATTGAAAAAATTTGAGCAAGTTGAGAACCTCAAATGTCTCATATGACCTAGTACTAGAGAGAGAGAGTAGCAAAAAGTGGCCTAGGAGGGTATGGATTAAGTAGGAGCAAGTCGTCCAGTTAGGAAGCCAACATTGAAAGAGCTTTTACCATTAGAATACCTAATTTTGACATCTTTTCCTTAAGGGTTAGTAGAGTTTCACTAACCATACGAGACTTTTCATGACTAAACCAGTCTAAGGCTGAGATAATCCAGAGAGTAGAGACTTGCCTCATCTCCTATCACATTCTTCATTTCTATATATATGTATGACGTCTGTCTTATGCAAATGCTATATTTTCCACGTTTAAATATTCTATTGTGGCTTTGGTTATCTCGAKCACACGGATGGGTGTGCTGACATGACTTAGAATGTTTTACAAACCATGAATCTCTCTGGTCCTCGCTAGTACAACCTTTTTCTTAGGTCGGAAGTACACTTGGGGAAGGAGGGAATTGGTTCCACTTGCGTAAGCCATAAGGAATGGTTTCTTGGTAAGAGTACAACTTGTTAACAGAAGAGCTTCCAAAAATAGTTGGGGTGAAATGCCTCAATGAGGGACATAAGAACAACACAGTCATCATTTCAAGTTCCATATACTAACCATGATTRGGTTACTGGTGGCGATCAATGGAGGGATTTCAGCTTTCGCACAAATGCCTCTATTTCTTTAATAACAAACAGTGTTCAAGTAGAATGCTACAACTCTGTGGATTTGGGAGGTCATCAGAGAGTGTAGAAAAAACACAGAACTGCACCAGTGAGTTTGGTATGATACTGGTTTACCTGTAATGTAGGATACTGGTCAAATAGTAACTAAATGAAATGAACAGAACAGATATTATGTTCTRGTTTTACTAGGAAAAGAGGAGTGTGAATCACATAAGGAGTCAAAAGAAACGGCCAGTTCTTTGACCGTACAAGGCAACAACACTTTGATGTCAATTCTCAATTGTGGTATAAGTTGAACTCACGACAACATGCCAATTCATCAACCACCATCTTCCGGGTTTTTATCCCTCTTGTCATACACCTAAATTCCATTCAGAATCAATCTATTTCACAGGCCATCTAACCTCACGTCACATATCCTGTCCTCCAGAAGAGGCAAACACAGCCCCCTCAACCCTGAGTTGATCATCTTCTTTCCACAATTGCGTGCAAGCATATTGACTTAAAGAGAAACAAGGGTCATTTCCTGAGTGATTAGACATCAAGCAGATCTCTATTTCTTAAATTCAAAGAACTATAATCAGAAATGCGAACCTTATATTGCAAATCAACCATTCATTAAATATAAGATGTTCGATTACCAAATATTACATCTAAAACATGTTGCTTCAATAACTTCAACAACAAACTTCATTGTTTTCCCAAAGTACAGATCAAAATACTGGTCCATTGCATCCTCATACTCAATAAAAGCTTTAACCAGTAAGTTCCCCAAACATCTTATGTGCCATCTAGAAACAACCACCACGGAGAGCAAGAACGAGATGAAGAACTGAACCTCCCTCAATATTGTAATCTTTGGCAGTTTTGTCATCCCCAAGCTGCTTGCCAGCATAAATGAGCCTGCAGCAGGAAATTGTGGCAAGTAAAAGTGTCAGCTCGGTAACAGGACGCAAGCAAGAAATAAGATTCTCTATACACACTAGGAAAGCTATATTGATACAGAGAGTTGTAACGCTTCGAAGTTTACAAAGGAACCAAGTTATTATGAATCCAATTGGAACAATAAACAGCAAAGAGAAAAAGCTCAAACATGATCAAAATTTTTCCGTACTTCAATTTCAAATCTTTGAAAAGTGACATATATAAAGTAAGTGATTCCAGAAAATCAGACCTAGAATCAGGTGGCTTTGTCAAAATTGTAACCCAAACATGACACTAAGATACGTCCAACTAGGGGACGTTGATTGGGCATCATGAGCCAGCCCAAATCAAATTTACAATCTTGGTCCAAGCCAGGCCCATATGATTTCTTTCTTCTTTTTCATGTTCTCCATCAAATTCTTATAATACCCCACCTAAGGTCACAAAATTAATTCTTATTATCAAAAAAAGGTGAAGTGAACCTACTAGAAAATATGTATTATTCGGACGCGAGCTTATACAAGGGCTAAGGCTCAGCTGCTTTGAATTTCAGTCAACTATTCTTTAATCTTGGACCCAGCCGCGAAAAATATTTGAGCGCCAGGCAGCTCAATTGACAGGCCTATGTCCAATGAAACAAGGCAACCTAGATCAAAGCTAACTAGGATACGCATTGGTAATGAACCTCAACGTATAAAGGCATCATTTTAGAAGCCTTTTTCATATAAATAATACCAAAAGCAACTTGAGCATATTGAAATAACACATCAGAGACTAAAGAAGGGCGCAAAGTGCTTTTTGAAAAGGTTAGAGAACAATTCTCTGTGACAACTACATAACAATATGGAATCAACTGAACCAAGTAACCAAATTCCACTGCAAACCCTGAAGGATCACCACATGGACACCATACAGAAAAGAGCAGAACTTTCTTATTTACAATGAAGAAAGAGATGGGGAAGAGGAAAGAGATAACTCTTTAGAATCAGCCAAGTCAAGTTCAACATACTTTCACATCACATTGAGTTCAAGTCAATGCAATATCAACGCACTTTGGCTGTACTGGTGGGATTCTTCTTTCTCTTCCAACAGCGTTCCTTGATCCGATCAAATTGTATTCAGTTGGCTCAATAATCAATTTTCAATTTCCTTCCAGTAAGAGGTCTTCACCTTGATCAGTCGTTCCTCCTCTGAGCCTCAAAACCAAGTTGAAGTGTTGATTCTTTTTGGATATTATAGTCGGCCCAAAGTACGGCATCTCAATTGCTTACAGCAAAAATCAGTCTCTGGCTGATCAGGAGGAATACCTCTTTTTCCTGATATCATAAGAGCTGCTTTAGAACAATAACGAGTCATGAAAAGAAAAAGAAGAGGAGGAGAATCAGAGGCAAGAAATGAAAGAACTTAGGCCACTCAGCAATCAGCCATCTACAAAGGATAAATAAGAACTGGCCATGGAGAATGGTTGATATTATAGATATAAGCACCGAACAATTACGTCCAGGTATACGTATAAAAGATAAAAGTACTTACTAGATGCGCATGTGAATGAGTTCATACTTGGCTATTTTCTTCCACTGCTATAATTTGAAACCAAACTTAAACAAAAATATATTATGGTGGACTGAAACGGCATCGGGAAGAAGGACGCAGTTTATCTCTAGTACAGTTGTTCATCCCACAATGTCTTGATCCAGAATATTCATCAAGGATGAAGGGTGTCCACCAAAAACAACTACCCACATGTTGGTTTCACCCAAATGGCTATATATCAACAAGGGACAAAATGTTATAAACAACAAGATGATGGACAAGTGAGAAAATCAAAGGGGAAAAGAGAAAGGCAACGAACTATGGCCATTGAAAGCACATAGTCTGGTGAGCCAACAATATTACACAAACTGGCATGCATAGGGGCAGTGAGATAAGGAACTCTGACCAATCAAATAATTCTGAACAAGGCAAATATTGATGTGCTCACATTTTTTTCCCAAAGCAGAACACGATATAATGGAAAAAAATTATGTGGCTTATGCCCCAAGGCATACCATAGGTTTCGCACAAAGACAAATTAAATTTCAGATAGGTTGGTTCTATAGTACAACTATGATTCATATTAACAACAACAGACGTGCGAAATTATTTCTATAAAGAATTAAAACTAAAGACCATCATATTCAGCAACAAACGTCATGAAACCTGTCAAAATAAACCCGATGATCAAACCAGTGCCTAATCCTCCCCAGATGCAATGCTGCAGCCAGGAGTGTTTGAAAGAAGAAAAGATACCCTCACAACAGGGCACATAATATTCCAACATAAATTATAAAACTGAACATAAAATGCATAAAATATACCCGAGTATTGACACCAGACATCATTATATGACTTCAATAAAATTTCAGTAACTGAAACTCGAACTATGTCTCTCAACTGAATTGATCGGATAAGGACGGCCAATGCAAATAAGGAACACTCTTTACATCTCCTTCGATACCCTGAGCCCCAGAAGACAAGTGCATTTCTAAAGACATTTTTTAGACAAAACTGACAAGCTGAATTCATAGATCAGACAAGAAGGCTCTTTTTCCCCAGCTTTTAGCACACAGGTAGAGTACTACTTTACCTTCTTATCATCTTATTTTCAGATGGGGTGAAGGATGCGCATTGCAATACAAAGATATCGATGTAGGAATTGGATTAAAATAATAAGTTGTTAGCATATCTGCTCTATGCTGAAGCTCCACCGTAAAAAACTAATAAACTTATACTACTAAATTATAATTGAATGATTTATTTTATTAAAGGCTTTTCCTCGACGGATTTTATTCTTAGCTAACTCCCTTTTCCGTTTAGATTACTTTCAAAGGCTTTCACCCTTTAACGTGCGCCACATGCAAAAATTAAGGAATGTTCTAGATCGTTCAACTTTTTCTGAGTTAACCAAGTTGGAAAACTATATGCAGAGAGGAATTCCGTGATTGTAACTAGAATTTTTTTCCTTAGCCTCCATTCCTCCTTTTTCTTTCTCTTCATCGACTTTCCACCAAATCCCCTATTTGCCCCTGTTTCTTCCTTTCGTTTTCCGTTCTTTCTCCTCCACATTCTTACCTTTTTCAATTTACTCCTAACTCATAATTCCATTCTAAGACTCCGCTCTTAATTCAAAGGCAGGCAAAAAGCGAAATCTGCTTTTCTAGCATATTCCAAGCACGCAATCTTGTTTCTGCCCAAGAACAGACAATTCATTCATGAAAGAATTCACGAGAACTATTAAAAGCTGATACCTAGCAGCTTCACCGGCAAATTTTCCAAATTTGACTCGCGAACCTAAAATTTCCAAGGCCGCATTGTCCGCTCGAATTTACTTCTCTGGATAACAACCGCAGAGAAATAGTGGTATACAAATATTTTATCCGCACAATTGTCCGCATGCTAATTGGGCTAAACTAGCCAAAAACTCATTTTGAGGAAACAATTAAGGCAACAAAATGCGTTTATCAAATATTCGCAAAAACCCTATAAAAATGCATAATTTTGGCACCGAGAAGAGCACGTGAGAACAATCAAAAGATAAAAAGACAATAAAGACTAATAACAGTCTTTAAGAAACTACCAAAAATTTAAGCAAATGAATAACACATGAAGAGAAGGCATTGAAAGCATATGTCTGAAGACCCGATAAGTCAGACCTGAATGCTAGGCTATGAGCATTTGTCGATGGTATCGGGCTGCTCGTCAACTTCGCAGAGTGATTGTTTTGCCGGTTAAGGGTTTTTCACGAAGATTCCTGCATGTTGTTCCGTGATTCTCTTCCACGCAAGAGATAGATAGATCAGAGAGAGGAGAGAGAGAGAGAGAGGGGACCCTGGGTTTCTCAGGCGAATTGCACGCTAACTTATTGTATGCTTGCTCTGCTCCTACTATTTGGTACTGCTCGCTTCCACTTAGCTACAAGCTT
>MEJB01000018.1:337640-361415 GCA_001752375.1 Rhazya stricta
TTTTTTTTTTTAATTACGAATATCGTCATTAATTATTCTAAATTGAGGTGCAATTTAATGAAAGACTTACAAAGTAGTATTCTATAATTCAAGATTTTAAGATATTTGTCATTTATGGTTGAAAAGAATACATATAGGACCCATGGGTATAAACCAACTTGAATTTGTGACCAATCATTGATATTCTTTTCTCTTTTTCTCCTATTTTTTAATTTTTTAAAATTTTTAATTTTTTTAATTAATTTTTTTTTTAAATGACTCTTTTAATGAGTGGAGATATATTTGAGMATTTTTCTATCACATAAATAGAACTTGAAACCGAACAATATGATAATTCACCCTTGCCCCTCCCCTAGGGCGGTGCTATATGGAGCCAGGAGGGGAACTTGGCCCCCCAAAATTTTTTAAAAAAATTAATTTTTATATCATTGTTGTAATGACCGTATTCATCAATATATGTGCACCRTAGTAGTAGGTCATCATGATAGATATGTTTATCATGGTGGCAACACGGCAATATATATGCATAGCTTCCAATGAAGGTAAACACGTCCATCACGATTGCTTGCTATGATCTGCATAAACCAATACATGTGGATCATAGCAAGCAATCGCGATGGACGTGTTTACCTTCATTGGAAGCTATGCACGTATATTGATATGTGCTCATCACAGCAGAGGCCATCGTGGCCTACTATGGTGCATTTACTCCAATAATATCGAAGATTTTCATTTGTATTAATTCTAATTCAATAGAATTTTTTTTTTACTTTTAATGATATGTTTAATATTTATATTATATAGCCTCATCACAGCAGTCTACMGTGATAGGCATTACATCACGATTGGCTAGCTATGATGAACTTATAGAATATAAATATTCAATATATCATTAAAAATAAWTTTTTTTGAATTAGAGTTAATTTAAATGAAACTCTTCGATAATCTTGCATCACGGTGCATAACATTAGCCCAACGTGATAGAAATATCTACGTGKGCTGTCATGGTTCACATATTTCAGTTAATATTAAAAAATTTTATTTGTRTTAATTTTAATTCAGTGTAAAAATTATTTTTAGAAATTAGAGTCATTATTGACCTCCTRCGATGAGCCAAAAGAATTATAATTACAAATATTTTTAACTAATTTATATTTTTGCAAGCATAGAATTCTTTGTCTTTATTTTGTCATCRTTCTCATCAAAACCTCATTTATAGAATTAGATCGTTTTAGATAATATCAGATAAAATAGATATTTTGTAATTTGAATGTGCTTTTATTTTTTAGTATGCCGTAATAAATTATTTATAATTATAAAAATATTTAAATATTTTCAAATCAATTACTTTGCGCGCCTCCCAGGCAATTTGATCAAATGCGGAGCAGTAATAAAAGGCCAACTCCCATGGTACATTGGGCCTGATGGCTGTTAAAAATAACCTTCAACAACAGTGGGCCACGGGCCCAGATTCAGGAAGTAATAATTTGTATATTTTAGGTGAAGTGCAATTTATGATTTCATTGAAGGCCAAAATTGGTTTTTTATTGTCTTTTTTTTTCCCTCCAAAACCACAAAAGAGCATAAGGCACAAAAAACTCGAAATAAAAATTAAATAATAATGCTATATATATATTTAATATCATTGGTTTTTATCTATTTTGTGATTGGTGAATGATTGATTAAAATATATTTTAACAATATTTATTTCATTATTGAATGCTCATTTCATTAGCATAGAATGTTGTATTTTTATATTTTCTTAAAAAATTAATATCAATATTTTAGAATTACATCATATCTAATATTATTTTTTATCTTGATGAAGATTTATTATCTTTGGCTTGCTTTTGTATTTTTTTCAAGGGAGGAGGGATATTAAATATGATGGATTATTATTTTGGGACGATGAGAAAAAAAAAGTATATTAAATTAAAGATTTTAATATATGTATAAATGTAAAAGATGGACTTATATCATAAATGTAATTGATGGTATAATCGTAAATATAATGCATACTATAGGATAGTAATAGTTGATGATCCACAATAAATGCAATGCTCATTAACTCATATTTAATGAGATTTTATCATTAATTCTCACTAACCATGATTAATTTTCTTATTCTTCATCAACCTTTACTTTATTTTTCAATGAAAATTAAACATTTATACGCCTCTTTATTTTCTCTAAACTCCCTAATTTGATTCATTCATTTATAAACAATTGATTCAATTAATAGGGTTTGACTATGAAGCTTCAACTTTAATCCCTAATCATAGTCAATTTCCATTGACAATCCACCAATTTGGTTACCTACTAGCACCCATCCTTTGCCTAGGGAAAATATTTTATATATTTTTTTCATTTAAGTCAGCATTATTATCCCTAAAGTTAGAATAATGCTTTAAAAATATTACTTACATATTTGACAATATCCAGTATCATAATTTGATCAGATTAATTTAAATTGTGCTTATAAAATTTGACTTTTACTCGAAGAAAATACATCACCTCATTTTAATGTAAGCTTCAATTTGAATTATACTTATAAAATCTAATTCTTATTTGAAAAGGAAAAAAAAAAAATACGTGATCTCATTTTAACATCCTTGGAGGAAGGTCAAGAGGGGAAAAAAACAAAAGGGATTAATGAGACAATAAAGAAGAAGAGAAAGGATCCAAATTGAAAAAGAACAGTGACGTACAAAATGGAAACAAGTCATTACCATAATTAATGCAGCCATGGAAGGAAGCCAAAAGGTCTTCCCTATGTAAGATTGTAATATTATATRGTGGTGATGAAGGCTGAGGGACTGTGRGAGAAGGGTTAATGGCGATAAATTACAGCTGTCCTCTTGTGTTTCCATTTGCATTTAATGCCGCCATTACTGACGGCCCCTTCTTCTTCTCCTTCTTCAATTCCCTCACACCCCCCTCTTAAATGTTTTCAAAATCCTTCATTACTACTTCAAATTATGACTTTTCTCACGTTTTCAACTATTGGATTAATTGCTTAAGAAATCTCCTTTTAACTGAGTGATAATTCAAGATTATTGGGATTCTATAATTGAATCCACCAGTATATATAACGGATTATTGCACTTTCTTTTTTCTGCTGCTTTCATTTAAAGCTTTCAGCTCTCTTTCATYTCTGTGTTTCTCTGTCTCTCTATATCTATTGTTCGTCTAAGTTTTTTCAAGGGTCCTTTCTGTTTCTTTATATACTTTTTCTTCTCCTTTCGTTCTCTGCAAAAAAGAGAAAACGAAAAAAGGGACTGTGGAGAGGTGGGATATAGGATGATGGCGGCTGACGTGAGTTCTCTTGTTAGGATATTGAACGGTGCTGATRTGAACGAGTCTGGCAAATCGACGGCTTTGATCACTCGGGACTTGCTTGGTGGGGGTTTTACTCTTGATTCTAAAGAATTGGACCTCGACATGCAGGTGCCGTCTGGCTGGGAAAAGCGTCTTGACTTGAAGGTACCCTTTTGTTTATCTGTTCGCTGGTGTTCTTCTTCAGCCCTTTATTGAAATAAGGTTTTTACAACATGGAATTTTGTATTCGCCTTCTGTTTCTAGTGTTTGATTTTAGCCTACGACTCGAAAGAATCAAAACTCCTTCCTCGATCGAATGGCCAAAGTTATGTTTCTTTTTGTTTGCACAGATCAATCAGAACATTTTCACTGGTATATTGGTGATTATGTGATATGAAGAAACGAGCTTTCTTTCTAGTGTTTAATGACTCTTTATCAGAAAAGATTGATTTTGGGCTAGAAATATGGAGAAAGGGAGGAACTTCTTTTTGTTTGCTGGTGATGATAGTCTCTGTTGAAATCTTTTTATTTCCTTTTGTGCTTCTTTTGATAGTGTTCATTTATGCTAATTTAATTTAAGTTCCAATCGCCAATTTGTGTTGGCATTTATGGGGGGATTGATCTTTGATTTGCATTCATTTGAAATTTTGTAGCTGGTGCTAGAATGCTCGTTTTGGAGATCCTTCAGGCTCTCCTTAATCACTCATCTTCTGACTTTAAATGAAAGCAAGACAGCATTTATGGATAGTTTTAATAGACTAGAGTGTATTGACTTGGCTATCCAATTTTATTCTTTTTTCTCTAGTACTAGTAATTATGACTGGATATATGTCAGTTACCTTCTGAAAGCAGTGAAGAAATAGTAAGGCCTATTTAACTGGTTTTCTTGTATATGAGGAAAAGAAATCATACTTGTATTTTGCCTTTTATTTATTTCCCTTGTATTTGTGATATGCACGATACTCATTCATTATCTTGGAGTATTTTGAAGGGGTATTTGAAACTCCCAAGCAAGTAGAGAATGTTTTCAACTTATTGTTTTGGATCCTTTGCTGATAAGAATTTTCGGTTGGATATTTTGCTCTACTATCTTTGCAACCTTGCGATGGTATCTTCAATTGTATGGAACAACATGAACGTGTATCTTAAAGAGTATCTGTTCTTCTATTGCAGTCAGGAAAAGTGTACATCCAGAAATGCGAGTCAACAAAGTCATCTTTTTCAACATCAGATAATAAGAAACAGAACAATGATGCAGTTTCAAAGCTTCAAGACCTTAACTTCCCGCCAGTTGCAAAGCAGCCACTGAGCCTGTTTGATGACACTAGCTTAGACCTGAAGTTGGTTCCCTCAGCATCAGCATCATCAGCTTCATCATCCAGCTACCAAAGTGTTTGTACTCTAGACAAAGTGAAATTTGCACTTGAAAGGGCAGAGAAAGAAACGATCAGGAAACGCTCGATATCAATGTCAAAATCATCATCGCCTCTTTCAAATTCTTCATCCTCAATCAAGGATAGTGACTTGGATGAGGAGGAGAAATCATCAGCTACGTTTGCTGCTGGCTGCCCAAGTTGTCTGCTCTATGTGCTAATTTCCAGGAGTAATCCCAAATGCCCTCGTTGCAGCACTATTGTTCCATTGCCTGCAATGACAAAGAAACCTCGTATTGACCTTAACATTTCAATATGAGAGATTCAGAGTGCTGAACAATCATATCGATTTTTTGTAAAGATAGCATCAGATAATTTTGTAAGTAAAAGAACAGTATATAGAAAGCTGAAGCATTCGATGTTCTTTTCTTTTCTTAGGACAAGTAGCTTATAATATCTTCTTTTGTCATTCATACTCAGCCCTTCTTCTTATTCTTCTTTTGATACTTTAATGTACAGTAGTTGCTCATTGAATGCTCGAGGTGATGTTGTCAAGGGAAGGTTCCAAAGACCCGTCTAAGATTACTCTGTTTCCTAGTAGGGTTGTCATATGGGCAATATGGTTTGTTTTCCAGCACTCTAGGACCAAACCAAGTTGGGTACTCAGTTGTTGAGCATAATTAACGGGGTTTGAGATCCTTTTGTGCTACAAAGATTGCCTTTACCATAGGAAATATTTTCCTCAGTTCAATGACAAAGAATCTGTGATCAGAACAGTGCAGATATAATGATTTATTTGAAACAAAATCTTTAGAACGTATATGTACAAAAACGTCTTCTTCCGTTGTTTGAAGTTGCAAGCAAGGGGAAGTTTGAATGTGACTTGGAACCCAAAAGAGAGAGAGAGAGAGAGAGAGATAGCCATCTTGAAGTTGAAAGGAGAAGGCAACACTGCAGCTGCTGCTGCTGCTGTTGATGATGATGATAATGGCATTTACTTTAGCATTCCATTCGCTCACCTAACTTAGAAAATGAAATCCTTACCAAAACTTGCTAGAATATAAATACGTTTCAAAATTTAATATGGCAACTGTTGATGAGAATTTTTTGGTATAGAATTTACTCTTTTGTGTGACATTATTCAGTACTCAATAACTCTTCATAAATGAGATTTGGYACTCTGCCCACTGTTCTAAGCTTCATTCTTGTCGTCATTTTTATCATAAATGAGAACATTGTTGTGCTCACACAAACTCCTAAACAAGCAACTGATTTATTGTCTTTCAATACCATAAAGATGAAATAGGATTCTTATTTGCAATATTCTCAAGTATTGAATCTAATACTACTCTCTTTTGTGACTCTTTTTCATATACTACAAATCATGCTYTTGACTATATATTATAACAACCCTTTTGAACGATATGTTTGATTATTTACTTCAAAGGGATAAAGATCAATAAGACAAAGAACTCTCAAGTATTGAATCTAATATTATCCTCTGTCCTTACTCGTTCTCGTGATCTACAAATCTTGCTTTCGACTATTCTCTTCATTATGTATTAAAACAACCCTTTTTAACGATTTGTTTGTTTATTTACTCCAAAGAAATAAAGATCGATATTACAAAGATCAAATTTGATTCTTATTTGCAATACTCTCAAGTATTGAATTTAGTACTATCCTCTTTCATTACTCGTTTCCTTGAACTACAAATCTTGCTCTCAACTATATATTAGAACAACCCTTTTCAATGATTTGTTTACTCCAAAGTGATAAAAAATCATATAGGATTCTTATTTGCAGTACTTCCTAGTATTGAATTAACACCAACTCTATAATGCTGCCCTCTTTCATTACTCATTTTCTTGAATTACAAATCATACTTTCAACTATTCTCTTTACTATTAGACTATGTATTAAAACAGTCCATTTACTCCAAAGTAATCGTAGTTTGTTCACAAGTTAAGGAGACAACCTTGGATTTGATCATTGAACAAACAGAGATCCTTAATTCAGAAAGTGACTTTGTGTCTCTGCAATTTGTGTTTCATCAAAAAGAAAAATTATTTTTTCTTCCTTTTCTTTTGGTACGTGTGTTTGAAGTTTGATGTTGTACACTGACATTTTGTGAGGAATATAAACAAATGCCTGACCTAAAACTCCTCTGGGAGATTAAATTCTCATACTTCCTTCAGATAAAGCTAATTATGGCCATTTATTATGCCAAATTCATTATATACCTAACGTACATTAAAGACTATCTAAAATGGGACAACCACCCCTCCTCCCTTTCTCCCCTCTCTTCATGGTACATGTAAA
The DNA here is from genome assembly GCA_001752375.1 of Rhazya stricta. Taxonomy (NCBI): domain Eukaryota; kingdom Viridiplantae; phylum Streptophyta; class Magnoliopsida; order Gentianales; family Apocynaceae; genus Rhazya; species Rhazya stricta. The sequence continues at coordinate 344,654 of MEJB01000018.1, forward strand.
TATCCTCAAATCTTCAATATTCTTGGTTTCATCACTCTGCCCTGCAACATATCATGAAATTTAAAAGGTTCTTGATTTTATATATCGTAATTTTATATTTACAAGAAGAAAGTGATGAGACGATAGTTTAATTGGTTGAAACGTGCCTCGTAAAGATTTAGTAAATCAAGAATTGGGGAACTGCATTGTATTAGGATCATGATTAGACCTTGATGGATCAATGAACATGATTAGAATATGATAGATTAGGTAGGCTTTTAATTATTCTTCTTTGTAAGGTGAAGAGGACACAAGAACTTGAAAACAATTGCATGCATATGTAACTTCTTCAACTTAGTACAAAAATGTAAGTGGGCCATTCAATTTATGTAGTAATAGGGTGTGGTCACCAACTCTCTCTTAATGGCACCAAAATTTCCAAACTGGGCAGCTCCTTCTCTTCTTCTTCCTCTTCTTCTTCGAGGGGATAGACAGACCATAGATGCGTAGTGTTGTTACTCATGATTAAGATGAACTCCTTAATTCTACTTGCTCTTTATTTGTTTGCTTAATTGTGATTCAAATTAAAGTGTGGTGTTACATCAGTTATTACTAATGGTCTAAACAAGCTATTTTAACCATATTAGTATTGAGAAAATCTATCCGTAATTATCATCGAAAAACCCTTTTTCACATTTCCCCCCTTCTTGTTGTTCAAAAGGATTGGACCGACATCGATCCAAGTTCATGAGTTGAATTTTGATGAGTCCTGAATTTAACTTGAAAAATAATGTCATTTTCTGCCGAAGTTAGGTTGACGCATGCCACAATCTCGATATTCTTATAATGAATCAATGACAACTCAACTTAATTTGTTATTTGGATGGATCGATTAATCTAACATGACAATCCTAAAAGGGTACGATAAAATTTGAAYGCCKGCCTAATTATAGTACCTTACTCTTACCACAAGTTTTATCTCGGTTCACTTCGAGCTCAACCAAYGAGATAATATTTAAGTCTATAACCTTGATATATATGCAAAATCATAAAATAGATGTACACAAAATTGTCTTGTTGATTATTTAATCCACCRCCCTTAAAGAGTCTTGCTTGGTGCATTCAATACTAAAAGTAGTAGAAGCAAGAAGGGGAAAATGGTGTAAATTTTGGTTGCAATGGACCCAAAATAAATGATTGAAAAGAGTAATTACCTAAGTTTCTTTAAAAAGGTTTATTTTTAATAGTAGCTCAATTCATGATCCTGATTAAGACATTTATTATATGACCAAACTCCTCTCTATTTAATAATGTAATATTACAACGTGTGATGCATCTAAGTGGATTAAAGTTTTGCCGACAACATGAAACAATATGAAGATCTTCATTTTGCTCCAATTAGACATATGGTATTATTGAAGTACTAATAATTTTTAGCATTTCTATTTTGAGTTATTATTATGCTCTAGGTCAACAGTAATTTAATTAATTATCCTATTTGACGATGTAATTCAAACAYTCGATCGGAAACCTTACTTTGACTCAACAATACAATTCGGTTATCGACAGCTCCAATACAGATGATAAGAGGTATTAGAGGGATTGAGAATATATACGATATTGGAGGGATTGAGGATATATACACGTCGAGAGAGAATGTCGGAGAGACTTATCTTCCTCCTTCAATAAAAATAAACGAAAAATATATTTTGTTATAAATATATAATTAAGGAGAAGTATAGGGGAAATATTACCTTGGGCCAAAGCCCATTAAATAGGAAATATTGGGGCTACCTCAACAAGTCCGAACTAAAGCCAACTCCTGAGCAAACTTGGTGGGGTTACAAAAACAAGAGGGGAAACCACTAGGGAGGTAAGTGTAATTTATCCTTTAGTTGGGGTYAGATATTATACTTTATTCTCTTAGGGATCCGATACAAGTTTGGCTGAATCTCAGGGGTCGAATTGTAAAATCATAACGTTTTGAGGTTCTAGCTAGGGTTTAAGGTGTCTGTATTCGTCTTCTTCCACCTCGGTAAGCTTTCCGAGCACGGCTCTTGTTCAGGATTGTCTCTGTCCGTTTACTGTCTATTCAAGGATAAAGCTGAAGGTCTGAGTGATAGACATTAGTGTTGGTTTATCTGATTGATATTGCCCCAACCTCGAACTGATTTTGAATTTGTATGTTGCAGAGTAGATAAATTGGCAGTTTTATAGTTGAAAATGGGGAAGAAGCAGAAGATAGTGCTGCCGCCGGAACTTCCACCCGACGTGCCTGATGAAGATGTCGAAGTATCAGATGAGGATTTGCAGTTCGTCCACCAAAATTTGGATTATGCTGGTTTCTTATCGAGTTTGGATACTAAATCCATAAACAAGTAAGTGGTTCTGAGTTAGTTTTGGCCCAAGAAAAAATAAGATGACTTTACCATTATGCATCAGACAATTCATATTTATGCTAAATCTACTTTGTRTATGTACAGKGAGAAGAAAGAAGTGATGTATATGTATTGTTATTTAGTTAGGACTAGCATTGCRTATTTGTATSCTAGAGCCTGCTTGCAATGGACATGATAAAAATGATTTCTTRTAGGCTTTATTATTTTCTCTTCTCCTTTATTCCCCCATTGCTACTGGCATTTGATTTTAGCYTGAGGACAATTTGTTGAGTGCATAATTGACACCCTTCTTCAAAAAGGCATGTCACTCGTGTTGCTGATGTTAAGGAAGATGCTTTAGAAGCTATGTATGAGAGACGACAGATGAGAAAGAAATCACTTGATAAGGAGAAGGAAGAAAATGTGCTTGAGGTTGATCCTTTCGATGCACTTCCAGTGAAGACCTTAGATGGAAAACTTCACTACAGGACAAGTAAATGYAACTTCTCATCTTTCTGATCACCAGTGATCCTTTCAAATAGAAACTGATTCTCAAACTTTGCATGCCTTGCAGTTCCAAAGACACCGAGAAAATCTGATGGTGAATCTGAGGCTGAGGCAGCAGATGCCAATCAAAATGATGGGGCTGGAACATCTGTAGTGAAGTTGACAAAGGCAGAGAAGAGGGMAAAAATTAAAAAAATGAGGAAAGAGGCAAAGAAACAAGCAAAGGAAGTGGATCAGGCGGAGGAAGTGCAAAAGATATCTCAAGCTGATGTGTTGGTACATGTCCCATATTGACCATACTTGATTGGAAATGCATATGGTTCTTGATTCTAATGCCTTCAAATTTATAAAATTGTAGAAATAGAGCAAATAAAATAATGAGCGAGCAAAATTTATTAATTTATTCTTATAATAGAATAAATAAAATGTCTATTGTTGTGAAGCATTTTACCACACTTTCTGCTTAGTTGGAATTATTAACTAAGATGYGGTCCTGGTAGGGAAAGCAGAACCATGTACTTGACAAAAGAAATTCTAGATTCATACCAAAATGTTCKATAACATTTTGCTTCCTATTATGCAWAAACCCCTTTCTGGAAGAAGAAAAGGAAACCCCAGAAGAAAAAAAGATATTCGATATTTCTCAAGGATTAATAACAGGTTTTCATCTTCTTCTTTCTCAGCTGTATGCTATCCTTAATATTACCTGATGCTTGTGTTGGCTATTTGAAGTAATGCCTCTCCTTTTTATACTTACTCTTAATTGCGCAAATACGTCTCAACTTATTAGGATGAGGTGAAAGATGAACTGACAGCTGAAGAAGCCAATGAAAAAAAGAAATATAAACTTGCTGAGTTGGGAACTGCACTGCTTATGGATCCAGAATCCAATATCAAATCTCTCAAGGAGATGTTGGATATTTCAAAAGATGAGGATYGGGCTATAGTCATGCTTGGATTAAAATCTTTGTTAGCTGTCTTCAAAGATATTATTCCAGGGTATGTTTGCTTTGGCCGAGTCTGCAAGTTCTTGCTATTTTATTTTATCTTTTTCTGCATTGACATATCTTTTCCTTTGCCATTTCATTCATAAATAATGCTTTTCTAATTCCAATTGCAGCTACCGTATTCGGCTCCCCACAGAAAAGGAGCAGGAAATGATGGTTTCTAAGGCTGTTAAGAAAATGCGGCTATATGAATCCACTCTCTTACATRCATACAAGGTTTGATAGGACATATTGTGGTTCATTCTCACTCATATTTATGCAYTTGCATTTTATAGACATACGTGCATGTATGTCTTTTTGCATCGACTTATGTACATAGATTCTGAAAATCGAACCAAAACGGAGCTGTTGTAAGTAACTTTAGTTCTTGCACCTGGTAAAGAACAAATCCAGTGTSTGGGGGTCTTGCCATTACGGGGTTCAAGCTAGATAAATTTTGTTCCCCCCACCCCAAAAAAAAAAAAAAAAAAAGGGGAAAAAATAAAAGGTCTGGCTTTACATGGGATCATCATGTTGACTAGTTAAATCTTATATTCATGAATAGGCGTACGTGCAAAAATTGGTGGCCCTGGAGCAGCAAGCAGTATATAAGCGTGTTGCTATTCGATGTATCTGCACTCTGCTTGAGGCAGTTCCACACTTCAACTTCCACGATAGCTTGTTAGCTACTGTTATAAAAAATATAAGCTCCAAGGATGATGTCGTAAGGTCACTTATATTCTTTATTTTCTCATTTCATTTGTTCACTTGAATGTTATTTCATATTCAACACTCTTGCACTTTTATGGCAACTGTCAAATCATTTGAGGCTTAGAGTAGGAGTCAGACTTCTTTCCCTACTTTTCCACATTGGTATGTTGGACAGATAGACACTCTCTCTGTGAAGGTTTAGTGTGAATCCAATTGCTAAAATCTTGATACGCATAGCAGTGACCATAAAAGGATATGGTCACTGCATCTTTTGTTTAGTGCTATTCTTTCCTTCGATGATATTGTACTTTTAGCAACTTTATTGTTACTTTTACTATGGTAGCATGCCAAATTCTCTTTGGTCTCCTTGGTTTCCGAAAGTATTTGTCTTCTGCTTGTTGACAGGAAAATGTGTTGTGATGCTACRAAATCTCTTTTTGTCAATGAGGGAAAACATGGGGGTGAAGTTACTGTGGAAGCTGTTCGAATGATTGCAGAACTTGTCAAAGCTCACAATTGTCAATTGCATCCTGATTCTGTTGAGGTAAACCTTTTGTATTTACCATGATTGTCAATTTGAATAGGTCATTAAGGTTTGTGATTCCAATCCAGACTAGAAGTGGACGGTGAGGAGCCAGAACTAAAGCATATTGGTGTTTGCCTCTCTCTCTCTCCTCTCTCTCTCTCTCGTGGTGTATGTGCATGTCATGCACATCCCATTTGATCGAATTTTTTCCATCCATTTGAAATAGACTTTTGTATGCTAGAAAGAATAAAAAGTAATCTTGTTTTTCTTTTTTATTATTTTGGCCATTATTGATTCTATTTTCATAGTCAGTTCATAGGATATAAAAGAGTAAGTATTGTTAGGTTAATCTAGAGTAGACTTCTGCACTATGATCAATTTGTTGCAGCACAATATTGTCCAAAGAACTCTGCTTTTCATGCTACAGTATTGCTTATAATGGTAAAGTGTTTATAGGGGTGAGGTGTTGCTTATTTTGATGTTGAGAACTTGGATYGTTCTATGAAWTTATCAACTGGGGATATGTCCTTAATTACAGGGAGAGTTCTTTTGTGATCACCATATTTTGCTTTCATTTTTCAGGTTTTTTTGTCTCTATCATTTGATGAGGATCTTGGAAAGAAAGAAAGTTCAGAGGTTGATAAGAAAACCAACTCAAAAAATATTAAGAAGCGAAGGAACTTTGAGGAGACAAATAAATTGCCAGATAGTGAGAAAAAGAGAAGTAGGCAAGAAATAATGTCAAAGACACGGGAGGAGGTATTCATTGTCTAAGAAATACTGTGATCTTGTTTAGTTCTTTTCGTTTTGTTCATGTCTACAAGGTTTTTGTAGGTGAAAGCAGACTATAAAGCTGCATCATTTGCCCAAGATGTTGCAGAGCGTAGGAGGATGCAATCTGAGACTCTTTCAGCTGTATTTCAGACATTCTTCCGAATTTTAAAACATGCTACGCAGCCTAGGTAAGTTTATGATTTCGTGTCTCACCTATGGTAGATGAAATTCAATATTTATGATATGGTTGTTTGGAGATTTCAGATTTTTAGTGATTTCTCTATCTTTAATGGGGAATACGTTTTCCTACATGCATCGTTTGTGTAGTGTTTCTGTAGCCTTTTCCGTTTTCTCAAGTTAGCAAGCTAGAAAGTGAGGATACTCTGAAGACAGCTATGTGCTTGTCAGATGCCATATTCTAAAATGTCTGTCAATCCTTTTAACTCTTTATATATTAAAAGCTAAAATCCAACTACTAGGAATTGTGTTGGATAATGTATAATGTGGTCTTCAGAGTAGGGACAATGTCTAATTAGCAAAACAAATAATATACAATACAGTAAAATTCATCCACATTGGAAGAGTGAATAGTTCTACATTTTAGAATTATAATACCCTTTGGAAGACTTATCTTCCTGAGTAATTATATCTNATGTCTGTCAATCCTTTTAACTCTTTATATATTAAAAGCTAAAATCCAACTACTAGGAATTGTGTTGGATAATATATAATGTGGTCTTCAGAATAGGGACAATGTCTAATTAGCAAAACAAATAATATACAATACAGTAAAATTCATCCACATTGGAAGAGTGAGTAGTTCTACATTTTAGAATTATAATACCCTTTGGAAGACTTATCTTCCTGAGTAATTATATCTGTGGATGAGGAAACTAGCTTTTGCCTCCTCTAAGAAATTAACCTACGATTCGTTAAGAAGTATACTAGATTGGGTGGCATGCGTAGTGGAGCCTTTCCCATATCATTTTAGATTAATGGGAACTTCCATGAGAACTACTTAGCTTTCGATATTATATCTGTGCTTTTCTTTCATTTATCTTGGTTTGRGGCCAATGGTGTTTGTAGCTCTGGRATAGGTAACTATGGGATGCTGAAATCTCYATGCTTCTCCATCCATTTTTGGAATGTAGAACTGATGTGAGTTAAGCAATGTTAGGCTTGTTGCTCTTTTTGGTTATGGTCTCTAACTTTATTCAGTTTTTATGCTATTAATTCATTCAGCTTCTTTTGGTGCTTAGATCTGAAGCAAATACTGTAGAATGCACATCTGGGAGTCATCCGCTGCTTGGACCATGTTTGAATGGAATTGGAAAGTTTTCCCATCTAATTGACCTAGAATTCATGTCTGATCTCTTGAATTATCTCAGAAAGCTGGCTGGAAATGGTATCAACTTAGCTGRTTCTTCTGAAAATTGTTCACAACGTTTAACTATATCTGAGAGATTGCAGTGCTGCATTGTCGCATTCAAAGTGATGAAGAGCAATTTAGATGCACTTAATGTTGATTTACAAGATTTCTTTGTCCAGCTTTATGGTCTGATGCTGGAATRTAGACCGGGAAGGTAAAATGTGYTCYTATAAACATTATTTAAGCTTGACTTGGGTCCTTGTCTTCTTATGATTTACATGAATTACATTCTATAAAGTATTCGTTGAAGGCTTCTTAGCCCTTCCAGACACCTTGATTGACCATGACTTGATTCTTTGCTATGTTGTTACTTTGGCAGTTTCCATGATCATGTATATGTCCTACTTATCTTGGATTTTTAAGTCTTATTTATACTCTTATTCTTTTGTCAGTCGTTCTTCTTTTTCTTCTTTGCCTTCCTGCTCCAGCTCCTATTTTCGTTCATATACCTATTCCTCACGGGAAGCTGAAAAGAACAGGCAACAAGCAGCCTGGGAGCTGAATTTTATTTGTAAATCTTTCTTGCTTATGTGCTATCTAGTCATATATTTTGTGTTTTCTGGTTCCTGGCAGGGATAAAGGTGAGGTGTTGGCTGAGGCTCTAAAAATAATGTTGTGTGATGATAGACAACATGACATGCAGAGGGCTGCAGCTTTCATAAAACGTCTAGCGACATTCTCTTTGTGCTTTGGTTCTGCCGAGTCCATGGCTGGTARGTGCTATTGAGATAGTATCATTAGTCTGCTGTCTTCTGAGTATATGCCTGTATTCTGCCGTAAAGGCTTATTCCCCATTGCTCTTTCAGCCTTGATTACTTTGAGGCATCTTCTTCTGAAGAATGTCAAATGCCGGAATCTGTTAGAAAATGATGAGGGAGGGGGCTCTGTATCTGGTGGAATTGCGGTAAGCCCCTCTTCTCTATCTATTGAAAGATTAGGAAATTTTGTTTACTCATTGGGTYTCATTCAATAGGAGCTTGGAGCAGTTTTTCATTTAGGGATTTAGGATTTTATTGCACAAAAATCATATATCTACACCTCRATGTTAGAAAGTAAGGTTAGGATGYGTAATAAGGACAGTTTTAGCTAGTCTTTGACTTCAGTTTGGTTAAACTTTATGATTTCAACGCATGCAAATGTGGCAGAATATAATTGGATGTCTTGACTGCTTCAAAAGTCATTTGTATAGGTCCACAAAATATGGAAGTAATTGTGTTTTACACCCTTCTGTGAAGTATAATCTTGTTTTTGCTTACATGAGGTTGATAAACCTTTAACAAATTGCAGAAATATCAGCCTTATGCTTCAGACCCCAACCTCAGTGGTGCACTTGCTTCAGTCCTTTGGGAGCTTAACCTTTTGACTAAACATTATCATCCGGCTGTTYGTACACTAGCTACAAGCATTTCGACTATGAACACTGCCAACATCCAGGTTTGTCATTCCAATGTCTCTCCGCAGCAAGCATTTAAGGAGTTCTCCAGTGAGCAGGAATCTTTCATCCCACCAAGTGAGATAAAAAGGTCAAATAATAAGAGAAAAAGAGGCAGCTCTTCTTCCTTGGTCAGTAGCACTGGATCAAAACTTGATTCCATAAASTTAGCYGATGAAAATGAAGTTAAAAGGAAACTCTCTGAGCAATTTTCTGTACTCTGCGATATTGTAGAAAATAAGAGATTAAGGGKTGAGTTAGATCGCACAAATTTCTCTCTAAAATTATATGATCAGTATAGGAAGSAAAGGAAAATGAAGGCAAAGTAGCTGAAATGTGTACTAGTCGTTTAATCCCTGAAGTTTGACCTAAATTGAAATTTTGAAAAGTTTCCAGTTATGTGGGTTATGATACATTTGTCGATTTATTACCAAACTATGATCGAGCAATTCATTCATTCACTTTTTTTGAGTCGATGGAGAACCTCTGTGCATTAGCATTACTGAAGTTATATTTTATCAATAGCATCAACCTAGATGAGATTTGGTAACTAGTTGCTCAATCCGTGAGATTGAATAGATGAACAGATAAAAARTGCAGTGGGCATTCTTTGACAACGTTAGGCTTTTAAATATGTGTCTGGTTTCATTATATCTAGATATGGATACAGCATGTGATAGGACATTCTGCTGTTTTGTTTGCTTTCCTTCTTAGTAATTAGTAGCAAGGGCCTGTAATTCTGAAACCTAATCAGGTACCTTCTGTTCGTTTCACTCRAAACCCAAATTTTCATACATCAATAATAGAAGCCTCAGAGAATATGTACATGTGATCTGCAGATACTTCCCAGCATTGGATTCTTTTAACTATATAAATCCAGGATCTTGGTATGTCTTTGATTAGAGAGATAGAAAAGAGAGAATGTCGAGGAAACTCATTTTTCTTGGGAAGGAATGGCAAGTTAGTTATATAGTATATAGGTAGACTGACTGGGTCGAAGATATTGCAAGATATGAATATAGTTTTAAGGACGAAGAAGAATGGCATGTGCAAGCATATCACATCTTCACATGTTTAAGTTGGTACGGTTGGCCCTCTTTTTCGGATCTCCATGTCGTCTTTCCCCGAAAAGAATATTAACAGCAAAGCGGAAATACATTGGCATCATCAATATAGGAGATTATATATGTATGCACTTAAGCACAGTAGCAGCATGTGCCTCTTGCGTTAATCAAGGGCTTATAGGCTTGCATTTTCATACTGGTAGATTACTGCTGCTAATCTTAATACCGTGTCTCGAGGTACTTGTGATTGAAGAAAAAGAAAATACTATCCTCTTCTACTACTGTCAATGATCTTAGCAAAGGAGACTCAGATAAGATAAGGGAGGTTAATATTATATTGATTTGGAATTGTGTTCTCTGTTTCTTGCTCTCTGCCTTAACTGATGAGATTCTGATTTCTGAAGTTGTTAACAGCTTTTTTTCATACTGTGATAAAGAAAAACATGTACGCGGATTTCATGATTGGATGAAGAAGGTGAAGAGGGAATCCTAACTAATTTGTTTGCCAGTTGCTCAAAGAGTCTTTTAAGGCCAATGTGCATGAACCAACTTCCCCTGTTTCCTGCACTTGGTGAGTAAGCTTAAGCTTCTTGTAAAGTAGCTTTCTTGCACATGTTTCCCCATTTTGTGAAAGCTGCATAACTGAAACTAGGTACAATCTGTCAATGTTGAAATTGGCCTAAAAAGTATATGATTTTGGGGTGTTTGATTGATTGATTGCAAGCAAAAGGATAACAGGGTTGGTTATCCTGTGGAATCTGTAGTTGTATAGAATCTCCTTTACATCGAATGCGACGATTCTAAATCTCTGAGACAAAAGACAGATGTCTTAAAAGCAGAGTACTTGTGTGTCTCACCGCCCAACTTCTCCAATCTCCATCCATCATTGTCCTTATTCTATTCAATTTCCCAATGTCCCTAACTTTTATCCATTTCTGTCCTGCGGTAAATATGCAATGCTGCAGCTACTGCCATTCTGACTTGTTGAAAAAAGAAAATTATTAATGTCTTTTTTCAAGTTTTATTTCATAAATTTAATTCACCAATTAAAAATTTATTAAATTAAAATTAGTTAATCATATAATTACATAATGTCTTAATATTGATAAATAATTTTTAATTTTTTATAAATTTTAAATAATCATCTTTCGGACTTGTTATATTACGTTATTATCAAAGGAGCCATTGTCCTTCTCCGACCTTTACCGCCCAACCTTACAACGGTAATGCATTCTACTTGATTGGTCTATGACTCCTGAATGCCGAAGGAGATGATAGGTATTTTATAAATTTTGAATGTTTCATAAATTAAACTATTTGTATATTACAAATTTCACTACTTCAATTTTATTAAATTGGGCTAACATTTAAAATTAATTCACTAATCACAACACTAATTACCTGATAGTACTATTCAGAATTTCATTAAATCTATTATCAAATGTTATAATCGAATTCAGCATCTAGACTTCATTTTATCAAATGAACCCTTACTATTATTATATTTTGGAGAGGCAGAGACTGTGGCTAGTTGCTACTTCCTGTGAGCAAATATTAAAATAGATTCAAAGTGGGAACATGACTCAAATAGAGTCAGCAGAGAGAGCTGAGGCAGAAGACTCCATTGATTAAATTATTGCTGAACTGGACTTGAGAACGTCAAATCATTTGGGGTTTTTGTTTTTTCAATTTGTTAGATGCAAAAATCATAAGTACCATATACAACACATCTACGTCTCACCTAATTGTATTAGGTGGCTGATGTTTATAAGGCATATTCAAACACTTTCACCACATTGTTTTAGGTGGATTCAGAAATCCTTTCTTACGCATATCCCTCGTAAGAAAACAATCATCATAATTAGGCACAAAAAAGCACTCACTTCTTCTTCCTCCTCTTCCAAGTTTAYGAAAAAAWGACCAAGAGGCAGACATATGATGATTGGTAGTAACAGAATTAACTGATACATTACCTGTGATGTCGCATGCATCATCCATAGCCCCATATTCAGCATTATCCCAAATCAGAATTACATTTATCCATTTTCATATGTCCCCCCAAACACTTGYCACCTCGATTCTAGTGAAGATATTTGGATTTGATTGGAATCGCATTAATATCGGGGAAGATATATCATTTTACCATTAAAATCCCATTAACATCGCAAGAGAATTCCCTTTTAGCCCAAATTCACATCACAAATCCCGCAAATTACTGAGGCTGACAACTGACCCACTCTACMACGCYTCTCGAGGTCTTCACCGGTCGACGGTTATGATTTCAACTATCAACCGAGTTCCGAGGGGTCAAGCCTGTCTCAGTAAGTACCATTTCTGTAATTTTACACCAACTCCTTGTCTAGTTATACGAACTCCGGAAGGTGAMAAATCCAACCGGAAACCAGATAGAATGTTRGAACATTTCGACAAACAGAAGAAATAAGAARTTAGGGCCAAAAAACGACGCAACTTTCCCAATTTTGTCATACAATCTTCAGGTTTAATTCCCCTCATCATCTTACACCAGCTTCGTCAAAAACCCTAACCTYAGTGCCACTTGGTTGAACACTAACTATATACACCAAAAAAAAAAAAAAGGAAAAAGAAAAAAATTCTAGTTGTAGGATCGATCATCAAGATCTGATCTCCACTAACAGACCTAAATCTCACTGTTCAGCGGCTTAAACATTTAAAAGAGGAAAAAAGGAATTAAAAAAAATGGTGTCCGTCATCCGTCGGAGAGGGAGTTGAGAAGCTCTTGAAGGTCACGGGAGTCATTATCGCCGAGACGAACAGCTTCGAGGACTCGTTCGAAGAGGAAGACGTGGCAAGGAATACGAAGGACGCCTTTTTGCTCATAACCGTACTCCTGAGCCGATTTATTCAATAGCTTTACAAAGATCGGGTGATTCAACAGCTCAGCACTCACAACAAACCTCTCCATTTCTTCTCCGACGTACACAGGCAAGTGTCCTTCCGGCACCGGCAATCCACGCTTTCCGACTYTAAACGACTCCGTCCGCCTCGTCCTCGATGTTGATGCCCCCGTCCTCGATTCCGATCTCAACAAACAGTACTGCGACGAATCCGCCACTCGCGATAGCCTCCTTATCAACTTCTTCATATTCTCACCAACAAAACAAGCTTCTCAAATCGCAGAGGTACTGGAGAGAGAAAGTGAAGAAGAGCTTTATAGAGTGTGTGTGTGTGGAGAGGGAGAGAGAGAGAGGAGAGAAAGAGAGAGAGAGAGAGGGTGGGACTATGAGTGCGGGGATAGTGTGGTCTTTATATAGTGGTGATGAGAGAGAATGAAGGGAAAGAAGAGAGAGTAGCCATGTTGCAAAAGCTACATAGTTGAAGGAGGTTAAGGAGGTACAGGTAGGCGTACTTGGCAGGTACAATTATTTCTTTTTTAATTAATTTTATTATTTTATTAATCCACTGTGCTACACACCCAAAGCCAACCCACAAAAAGAAATTTTCTTGATCATTTTCTCAATTAAAAAAAAGACAAATGCAAAGATTACCTTATTCTACAAAATTATTTTAAATCGTTCTCGATAAAAATATTTTTTATTATAATATAAATATCATCTTATAATAAAAATTAATTACTTGACCTAATTTAAATTGTAAGAAACTCGTAAAGAGACGTGCAGTATTTTTATTTTTTATTTTTTTGCTCTCTTTGCAATAGATATTATCTCATTTTGAACTCTTTATTCCGAACTAATTATTGTTGAGGGGTAAAATTGGAAACAACTAGAAAGACAAAAATGGTTGAGTCTTGTCAATTTATTTGTTCCCTATACTAAGTAGTAGAGTCATGGTTCTTGGGCTTATTGGTTTAGAGTAATAAATATTCTTTTTAACTTTTTGTATGAATATTTATATGAAAACTTCTAGAATATTCTTCGCTTATTCTTCTTCCTATCTTTTTATTAACTTTTTTCTTATAATCTTCGAATTTTATATTCACAGATCGTTGAGGTTAATTCAAATTATATTGTATTMGTTCAAAATTTTATTCGTATAATGTCATAAGTAGAAATCGATAGCCTAATCTCACTTTATTTAACGATATGCTTAGCAAGCGCGATCAAGATGTTTAATTAACTATTCTTACTCTTTATTGTTCAAAAAAAAAAAAAAAAGTTACTTTCTTCAAACCCTTTTTCGAGGACTCAAAAAAAAACTTGAAAATAATTCAATATCAAAAATAAAATTCATAATTAGATAAGAAATATTTCTAATTAATTGAAATAACATATCATTTCAGTCCATATTAATACTAATAAATTAGTAAATTACTTTGTTTATCTATTATCYATCCAAATAGTTCCTTGGATGAGTAGACTATGGTCGAGTCCTCATCATCAAACTTGTATTTTAATATAAACTTATTTGTCAATTCKGAATTAAACGAGGGGTATTTGTGGACTTCTCTCTCGATATTTGCCCCCCCTTATAGGGGCTATGCCCCTATTTTCCTAATTTAGCCCCTCAATGAGAACCTATGATTTTCCCACCAAACTATTGCCAAATATTATCAAAGGAATCGTCTTCAAAGTATTCCGAGGTCAACTCGAAAAGAACCTATAAATAATTAACTTCCTGACCATATTTTATCGAAGAGATATAAAGTTAATGTGCGATGAACGGTTTACAATATTAAAGAATTATTTTGAAAAAAAGATAAAATAATAAATTTGTAAGTCCGACATTATTGATAGTATCTTCGTCGATACTTAAATGTTAGATTTACCATTATATCCTTATCGGACCATAAGTGAGAAGTTATTTGCTCACCGTTTGAATCAGAACATTTGATGAAGAGAGGGAGCCGAAAAGAGAAGAAGATAGAAGAAAAGAGGTGGGGTAAAGCAGGAAAGGGAAAGAAAGGAAATGACAAGGTGATGAAAACGTYGAAAGCGTGATTGCCGGTTGAGTCATTCTATTCCTCTTGGCTTTTAGTTCTTTTTTCTTCCCTGAGTCCGTTTTTCAAGTACAGCACTCCACCGTGACTAGTGTTCACCTTTAGACACCCCTTTCTGTGATTCTTGTCTGCGTGTGTTTTCAACTTTCTCCTTCATCTCTCCTCTACTGATTTGTCCTTAAACCAAAGAGTTTTGTACTTTATATCTTTATTCATGATTATTAATATATAAGTTGATTCAGTCTAGATTACTGRAGAGAAGTTCTTTCTTCTGGTCATTCTTGGMCTGGTGAGGATTTGCCGTTTGTTGTTTCCTCTTTTGGGTTCTTGAAGTCCCAAAGGTTCTTGAAGCCAAATTGACGACAGTGTAATCTATCATAAGATAAAGAAGATGATCTTGTTTGAGGAAGAAAGAGAAACCCTTTTTGGAAAGGATGGAATTGTAGTAACAAGTAAAATGCAAAGTCAAAAAAGGCACTAAATTTCCATAATTTGATCCCATGCTTTTGCAGGGCAGAGCATGTGTCTTGAAGTATGTGACCAGCCATTGCCGAATCTCCATTTCAGTATTTGCATTCGAGCAGATTCATTCACTAAACGTACAAAACCATCACAATCGTTCTCCAGTCTCCAGCTAGATATATAGATATCAGTAGACTCTGCAAATGCAAAACGAGAAAATCTCTTCAGCAAAAGAATGGGTTCCWATGCTTCAAGAACCAGATCCCCTTTAGATTCAAATGTCCCCAAAAGAGAAATAAGTYAGATTGCCCATTTTCAATACTTCGCTTTTCTTGACGATGTGAATTCTCCTCCTCCTTCAGTTACAGAGAAAAAAAATTTTACCATATCAGACTCTGCATTCACATCTTCGGTTTTTGTTTTCCTATTCATCTCATCTTTCCATGTCTTCTCTCTGTCTTCTAATTTTAACCCTGCCGTTATATTAGACTCTACTCCAACCTTACAGCTTTCTCCCTCCTCTTYCATTATAATTTACTGCTATATACTTTTTTATTATATTAATACGAAAACAATACACGTTAAAGGAATTACTTATATATATGTATGTATGTATGTCAGATTCGATATAGCAGATAATATATAATAGAACGTATAAAAAGATCATTAGCCGTTTATTCTTATTCTTACACGAGAGAGGCAGGCTTTTCCTGTAACGCATTTTCTTTAGATTTACGACATTTCAAAACCAGTTTTCATCTATATTAGAAATTTATATACACATCGCACTAAAGAACTTGGGACTGATGAGTTATACTAGCTAGTGCTGAGGTTTTCCCATCGAAAAGTTGCGGGTTTAATTCTTACTTAATGCAGACGTGCTTTTCTAATTAATATAACAAAAAAATATATTAAAAAATTTAATGTCAATAAAATGATTCGTGAGTTGGATTTAAAAGAAAAAGGAAAAGAAATTTTGGATTTATTACAACATCCACCGTCGATATGACACGTTTCCTGAGTGAATCGTACGGAGGTAATAATAAGGAGGGCCCCACGGAAGGGATATTTAAGTAGAAGGAATTGAGGGTGGTGGTGGTTGTTGTTGTCAATAAGTAACCGTCAGCGAGGGACGTTTCCGTATGAGCCGTACGGTCAAGTCGTACACGGAAAGCACCGACCCTTCCTTTTCTCCCAAATTTAATACTTTTTATTTTATTTTAGTATTTTTTTTAAATAGTAGTAAAAAAGAAAGGGAACTAGTTAGATGGATTAGGATGGGCATGACATGGATATCCACGAAAGCGGGGTCCACAATTGAACAGCTAACGTTGGACTGGCGTCAGTTTYGTGGCTTTTTTTAAGGATTGCCACTRAGGAAAGGCGGGTTGGAGATTATGCTCTTTCTAGAAAGTGGCTAAAATCGTRTGTTCCTGGTGCGATGCTCTTCATTGAGGGGTGGTTGCTTTCCCCAACGGCTGTAGCAACTTTTGAATCAAAAGCATCCTTGTAAATATGTTTTTCCTCCAAAGTGTTTTTAACCTTTTTTTAATATTAAATAATAAATTTTATCATATT
>MEJB01000018.1:361911-415227 GCA_001752375.1 Rhazya stricta
AAGAAAAAAAGAAGGAAAGAACACAGGTAATAGAGCAGAGACGAGAACGTCAAAGCGATCGTGCGTCCTAGTAAGGTTCGAACTACCGAAATCGAGGGAAGTCAAGGAAACGCAACACCTGATTAGTTAAAGGAAATCAGGTTGAGATGAGGAAAGAGGGGCGAAACCCCTAGGGAGGTCAGCCGTTTGAAGAAAGTGGCCTATGACGAGGATGCCGAGTTAAAACTAAATAGCGAGCTCGGTTAAATGAATAGCTTTTTCATAAGCCGCCGTTGCCGCCAAGGAGGAAGAAAAATTCCTTTAAAAATAAAAAAGTAAAAGAGACGTAAATCAACGAAAAAGACGCTATTGTCGCGGTTTAGAAGTTGCATGAAACTGCCCGAAAAGCGGAGTCGACGACTAATAAGGTGTATAACATGTGATTAGAGATGGCTGTCGAGGGAAAAATGAATTTTTTGTAAGTGAAAGTTTACGTGAGATTGATGTAGATAAATAATTGAGATATCAGGATTAGGAGGGGTCTGTTGCGAAAAAGAAAAAGATAGAAGCAAGTAGTAGCAATGAAGTCAAAGACTCTAAGTGTGACATGGTGAGCCCTACTATATAGGAAACCATTGTTTGCTGCTTGCTTCCTTTCTCTCTCACATTCATTGATTAGGATTTAATTCGACGGGGAAAAAGTTGGTGGCCGAATCCGTACAAAAGAAAATGTCCCCGACTAGGGAAGATCAGACTTTTACTCGTCTAAGGAGGGTTTGAACTTTGAAGACGATGATGATCTTGCCTTCTTCCTTCCTCGTGCCCTTGTGGGCTGTTTTAGAAGAYGGAGCATTYAGTATAGGAGCTCATGCGACGTCCCAGACGAAACCCATTGATCAGTAGTTACCCTAGCTAGCTAGCATCTCTYTATGGTTTGGTCAAGAAACTGAAAGAAAATATCATGCATTTATTAGCATCCCAGTGAAGTAGGTGTTGAATGTCGATCGATCGGATTGGGTCTGGTCCTCACCTTGGCCATTGAGTACGTACAGTGTTTAATTACGTGGAATGTTTGGTTTACACAGTTTCTTCCTTCGCTGACCGATAACGCATTAAAGAAGTAATATAGGTACGAATTTCTGCTTCCCCTGATCTTCAAATTCTTCATCAAGTTTGATGGGTTAGGTCAGACATATATGTCAAATATCCTTTGCAAGTTCTCTCTAGAATATTACATATGTATTATATGCATGGTTTCAGGTGAGATCAAGAAGTTGTGTCAGAGACTAATCAGCAAATCTAATCAAAGAGAGAACAAGAAAGAAACGGCGTGTGAAATGTGGAAATCAGCAGGCTCGCTACGTATTTTTTTCTTAAAGTGAGGTCATGAGAAGACAATCGGAAGATGACCCTGTTTGTCTTTTAGGTTTATAATTGAGTCACGAGTGCGTTTCTTCCTTGAACAACGGATCAGGAGACTGAGAAACCGAGTGGGGTTATCACTGAAAACAACGTTACAACCTCTTAAGCAACTTCGAATTCTCTCGGGTCCATGCATGCCATGGACGTTGTACCTGCGGACCCTTTGCTGCAGCTTTCTGATCCAATGAACCTTATACAGGGATGATCAGTCTCCATTTAAAGGTTGCCAAAGCTCTGAGAATGGTGTTCTTATGGATTCCACTGCTAAAGATCCTATATAACGTCAGAAAATCTATTGAGACTGACTTTTAATCTTTGAAAAAGTGGGTTCTTTAGAGATTGAGAATCTGCTGGCTTTGGCCTTGGGAACATTCAAGAGCCAATTCACCTGTTCTAAACGTAAGGGTACGCCTTTTTCTTCGGGAGATAGATTACAAGACAATATCTCTATAATGGTTGATTTGACTATGATTAAAGACTTTTGCTCTTATTGCTTTGAGTCTCCCTCAAGCAAATGCAGAACTCCTGGGACGACACTGTTTCTTCACATATCCTCATTTCTCCAATTCCTAACTTTCAAACTGCAACCGCAGTCTATATATATTTTCTATGTTTTCTCGAGATTCGAATATTCTAAACATTATTCGAGGATAACATAATTCAAAACTCTCTCAATATTTTAACTTAATATTCCGCTTACGAATCGTTCTAAATTGATGTATTATCTATTTTCAGGTTAGTTTTCCAGTAAGGCATATGCTTAGGACTTGATCCTATGGTTTAGGAGGCCAATATTTTTAATATTCTTGTTAATAAAATTTTATTTTTTTATAAATAAAACCGTTAACTTAATTGATAAAAGCTATTCTCGATCCAAGGTCTGAGCCTGAGCCCTTAAGAGAGAGCAAGCTAGTAGGGACCGTCCTTAAGAAAATAAAAGCCCTTGGTTGATGGACTCACAAATTTGGGCCTTGCGTCGAAGTTTGAATGGTTATTTGTATGGGCCGATGGAGAGGAAGCAATGATAAGGGCCAAAAATGTTTATTGGGCCAGATTTTGTGTAGAAACGTCAATTGTTTGGTCAGACCCCAAAAATACCAGCGTGTTACTGTCGGCGGCCTATTGTGTCATGTTTGGAGGGCGCGGCTGCTACCAACCAGATATCGAACAATTCTTGCTGTTCTTGGTGCGCACCGCTCAGGGCTGAGCCGACAACACAGAAGGCGGCCAAAGACCGTTGTCATACAACGTCGTACCTCGACTGCTCGACAGCTTTTGAACTAGCTTGTCTCATTCATTCCAGTCTTCTTGGGGTTCATATCTCTATACTATTCCATCTTGAACGAGTTTCAAAACCGCGGCAGCTGGGAAATGTTTACTCTGTCAAATCTTAAACAYTCTAATTAACCCATCAAACTGGCTTTTCTTTTATGGGTTCCGCGGTTTTTGGGGGGGGGGGATGGGGCGGCTGTGGGTGTGGGGTGTTGGATACTATGTGGTGGAAAGATGGTTGGCACAGGAGATGGGATCATAGGGAAGAACCCAGAAAATTGGCTTGAATGAATACTGCAGTATCAATAGGAGTTAAAAAAAAATGCAGATCCCCTCGGACCTGCTGAGTCAGAAAGTTCTAACATCGATTGTTGGATTCATGTTTTCCTCAAAAATTTCAGATCTCGAGTACTAAGTAGTACTAGTAATAATATATTTTGATCTCTGCAACTGCAACGTCAAACTCATCCCTCCTAGATTAAATATCGATTACAGTTGCAGRAGGACAGCTGTTCTTGCATATCCATAGAGATCTCATATTCTGAAGCTACACACCTTAGGTCAAGCCATTTCCTGACTGCCTAGCACCTATCTTGTTCCGCAGTTTCCTAATAACAATAGTTTTTGGCACGAACACAATCCCATTTGGTTTAAACACAGATTTGAATCTCTGACCCTTATGACCCAACAGATGAAGCATCAACCACTGTTCATTCTCCTCATCTATCATTTTCTACCTTTTCTTGTTGGATCATTAAGACACTTCCAAAACCAATGYAAAATTTTCCTCAGGTCAAAGCCTAAGCACATATACACTTCGCATGTGGATGGAGATCTTCACTGCTCGAAGCTATCTTAATCACTTCAACCTGGATCACAATCTGTGCGTCAGTGATAAATTCTAAAATATGAGGATAAATGTAGCAATCTCGTTCAACTTCTAGGTAGAAGAGTTCACATAAGTCGTGATCTGTCTATYGACAATAATGAAGACTCGTGAAATTATTTTGAAACAACTAATATAATTATTATTAGAATGAGAYTGATGAAGTCAGYATACTAGCTTTATCTTCTAATAATAAATGCAAAGAAAATGTCAAAGGTAACTAATACTGGTGAATAATGAAAGCTTCTTGGCATCTTGAGATTATTCAATGTCAAAATGCAGAAAAGTCCAACTTCTTACAGCAGCCAGCAGCCAGCAGCCATTATATTGAGAATGATGATGACAATAAAGTAGTAATGTAGGCATAATGTACAAAATACTCCGGGATGGGTCGACGGTTGGTTGCTGATCAAGAAGTGCTTCATCATGATCTAATAAATATAACACTATAGCCATGCAAATGACACAAGTCTTGACCTCTACAGTAAGAAAGTAGCGCGTGAGCATGGTTTTGTTGATCGAGGTTGCCTACGTTCGAACAATTATATATATTATAATTCATATGAACACGATGATAGATGTATATAGTATTAAAGAACCATTAGACTTTTACAGCAAGGAGGTACATCTATTAATTAAACTCAAGTTAGTTGATTTTTCTTGGACCTTTTCTAGCCATAGCAGCTTTCTTGTTTTCTCCTTCCAGCTTCCTGATCTCGGGCTGTTCTTTCTTCTCTCTGCTGCTCTCTTAACCGTCTCTGAGTTCTGGGGTGCATCTTCTATCATCGTCCGGAAACTAAGACCACTAGTAATTGAAGAAGATGAGATGGTTCAACTGGAAGCCGCTACTTCTCCGAYCAGTTCTGTGTTTCTTAATGTTCTACTTGGTTTTAATACTTGGGCTGGTCRAGATGGCGGCTGCTCAAACCTCAAGAAATGCAACTACTGATCCCTCTGAAGGTGCARTCTCTTCTTCTCTCTGTTTAAAGTTTGCCAGTATAGGAGTATTGCAGCTATGCTTTGAGTCCCAGTATTGTTTTTCTTGATCGATCTGCATGCAGTTTTCTCCTCCTTAAGTTAAAAAGTTTCCTTTCTAACATTTACGATCGTTGGAATGAAATTCTGATGCATCTTAGCAGTATTTGGTCTTCCGCTGGATATACTAATACACTTTAAATTCTGCCTTTTTACTGATCTTGTGATGTGGTTGAAGTGGGCTGGGGAAGATAAGGAAGACCGAGGCGGTTGGTAGTGGGATGTGGTGGAGCTGATGGTTCCGATGGGGTTGTTTCTCGGATATTCTATGAGTTCACTGCTGACCATCCTTTACATGGTGACTGTGTATGATGAGACGGTCCAAAAATCTATTTTGCAAAATGTTTCTATGAACCATTTATCCATCTTTCAAAAAAAAAAAAAAAAACCATTTACCCACTCATTCATGTTCGGGTATGCGCTGTGGCTTGGATAGTTCACGTTGTTAATATGATATTTATATATTTATTTAAAATTTTCAAAAGCCTCTCTAATTTAGTTTAACCACATTCCTATTATTATTCATATATAGTAAGAGAGTATAAAAATATTAAAATCTATTTCATCAATTTTATAATATAAATAATTTTATATTTATACGAACGTATGAATGTTAYGTAAAATAAAAATATCTCTTGCATGAATTATTTAATATATCTTTCTTACTCTTTTTTTATTTTTTTAAATTCAATATTAATTAATTATTATTTTCCATTTATCTCTCTTTTTTATGTCTAAATAAACTTCTAATCTCACTTATAATTCCTCAAGAAATATAAAGTGAGTCAAATACTATAATAAATACATTCAAAGAAGTCAATTTGCATGACATGTAAATATAGATAAAATTAAATATTTTGTTTAATTGTTAAATGATTTATATTATGAAATAGAGTGATTATTTAGGTAATTCTTCCTAAATGCATACTGCTATTATTTGGAAACTTTATCCATATATTTATTTGAGAAACCCTTTGACAAACTCGGATGTCATTAAAGTACATATATTGATTCGTAGTTGTAGTATGATAGAATTTGATTTAGAGGAGAAAGGGAACGCGTTCCTTGTCTGCATTATTTATTTGTTTCAAAAGTTGAATATATATATATATAAGTGTTACTGTATTTTAATTAATATTATTAAATAATGTGTAGTATGGTATTTTGTGTATTAAAAGATGAAAACTTGGATTAATAAGAAAAATTAGATTTGATTCTCATTCAGGGCATTTATGTCTTTTCCTCTTCTTAAAAAAAACAAAAAAAGGAAGACAAATTTCATATGTATAGATTGGGGAAATTAGTTTTTTTATGTATTTTGATTTTTTTTGAATTTTTTGAGTAATTAGATAAAATATATAAATGAGTAAAGAAAATGTTTACTGACATTGAAAGAGAATGCGGTATATAAAATTCTAATTTCTCAAAAGATTTTGAAGAATTCTTCTTTTTAGCTTGCTAATTGCAGTTCGACAGAGTAGTGGTAGAATATGATCATCAATGATGGATATGCATGGTGTTGTTGCAGCAAGAGCTTTGAATTCTATCTTTCAAAAATTGCGGGTTCCGGCACCAACTCAATGGAACATTAGCGGTGAACTCTGTAGTGGAGTTGCGATTGATGAAACCCCGCTGGAAAGTATCAACCCAGGCCTCAAATGCGACTGTTCCAATGGCTCCGTTTGCCACGTTACTGGGCTGTAAGTATGCTGGCGGTTGATGAAACACATATGTGACCAAGATAAATTTTCGTGGGCAATAATTAAAGCCGGATTGTGAAGATCATTATTCTTGTTTCAGCTGCTATACAAATTTTTACATATCATTACATGAAGGAATCATGTTTTCTTTAGTAAAGACGTTCTTTTTGTTTGGTTGGATATCAATGGTGCAGGAGAATTTACGCATTGGACGTTGTTGGACCACTCCCAGACGAACTCTGGACTCTCACTTTCCTCAACAATATGTATGCTTAATGGAATTAATTGTCATTTTCTTTGATTAGTTTCAAGTAGTTATGTTTTACTGCTAGTAGCCCTGCAGTGCAGTACAAGTACAGGCTCTTCTGGCAGCAGTAAAAGTTTCATTTAGATGACAACTTGAGTTGAATAGGGTAGAATTATGAATATCAGTTGAGAGGTCCACTAAATTTTCCTTCTTATCTTTTATTGCAGAAAACTGGATCAAAATTACTTGACAGGTCCACTACCTTCATCCATTAGCAATCTGACTCGCTTGCAATACCTGTAAAGACCATTTGAGTTGATTCATGGACAGTGTCATTTGCATTTGTGATATTGGAAAGTCAATAAGTATGTGATTTACTTGGTTTGGTGTCATCAGGAGCCTGGGAATAAATGCATTATCAGGAGAACTTCCTAAGGAACTTGGGATGTTGACAGACTTGAGATTACTGTAAGCCATTCTTGWTCACCACCATATAGTTTTTAAGAGGATTAAACTTGTAAAAAAAGTTCACATTTATTTATTATTTTTTGTTGCAAAATGAAGTGATGGATAGATGAGCATTATCTGGTATTATTCACCCATCAGTCCTTTTACTTGCGTGCATGTGCTGGATGCAATTGATATTTGCTTTTATTTGCAGGGCAATTGGCACAAACAACTTCTCTGGTCCTTTCCCATCTGAGCTTGGGAATTTAGTAAAGCTGAAGGAATTGTAAGATTTAGTTGTGTTATATATAACTATGATGATATCTTTATCTGCAGCATCAGCTATTCTCATACCTGAGAAAATGTCAAAGTTTTAAAAGGCATTTTAGTTCAGGTCATCAAAACTTGAGGAACAATGGTGTATTGATATTCTTCTAACAAGTTTTTGGTTCTCCAAGCCRCCTCAGCTTGTTTTTGAGTCTTGTTCCAATCCCGAGCCCAAATATCATGAGAAAAAGGATCCACATTGCCTTCATTTCTTCGTATATAATCTTTCAACTTCATTTACTTGACATGTTTCAGTAAATATAATCTAACGAATTTAATTAGCTTCTTTCACCAAATAACCAAAAATTGGTGGAGGCACGAACTAAAATCAATAATTTCCTGCTATTCAACTTGTGTATGAGAAAATGTTGGTGGTTGTTCCGCAAATGTTCTCTATTCTTTAGCACAATGCCTTCCTTATATTAATTGCTTGGCTTGAATCTGGAGCCTGCCATATGGACTGGTCTCTTATAAGGAATCACATAGGTACTGCAAGCAAAACTTTTTTGCAACCTGTTCTGATGAATGCTACTTGCCTTGTGCAGTTATTTTGATAGCTGTGGAGTAAGCGGTCCAATACCATTAACATTTGCCAATTTACAGAGCCTCACGACAGTGTAAGTGATTTCACTTACGTGTCCACTTGATTGTCTAAAATAAACAAATAAATGAAGGAAAATAATAGCCAAAAGGTTATTCTGCTTTTTCAATGATCAAGGTCATTTGAAATTTTTTCATGATGTTCAGGTGGGCATCAGATACTCAACTCACAGGACCCATACCTGCCTTCATCGGGAATTGGTCACAGCTTACCACCCTGTAAGTAAATAAAACAGTTATATTCCCTTTCATTTAAGTGTCACGCTTGAATTTTGACATGTTTTAACTTTTCTTCTAATCCTCGACATGTTTTAACTTTTCTTCTAATCCTCTTCTAAGGCAGACAGGAATAGGTAATATTTCTCTTTTGAATTTATCTGTGGGCTACTTATCTCTTATCAGCTAAATCATAATGTATCTGCAGAAGGTTCCAGGGGAACTCTTTTGAGGGTCCAATACCAGCTTCATTTTCCAATTTAACCTCTTTGACTGACTTGTAAGTTCTCTCTTTAGTTGCATTTTTCTTTGGGTAAGTTTGCTTGACAGTCAGTAATTACATGAATCCCAAGTTCATGCTATTGATCATATGCGCATGTTAGGAGGATAAGCGATCTATCTAATGGGAGCTCTTCTCTGGACTTTCTTAAGGATATGAAGTCTCTTAGCACTTTGTAAGAAATTACTAAACAGTCTCGGATGCTGCTTAACAAATGCAGCCTTTCTTTTATCAATTCCTTGTTGCTTTTGTKCAGATACAATAAAGTATTTCTTTGTTTTCCAGAGTTCTGCGGAATAACAACATTTCTGGTTCTATTCCTTCRAATTTTGGAGAATACCAGAGCTTGTTACGTCTGTAAGTCATGTGTTACCTATTGATAATTCAGCCTTTGTATTTCATATAAACCTGAAATATTGTAACCTGAACAAGCCGTAAAACAGATGCTGTATGTTAAATAGCTCACTCATTGTTTAAAGTCGGTAATAATTTATACAGTTATGACGATATGAAACTATAATTAATTTGTTTTTTTATTTCTGTAATTAAAAGTTGCTTCAWTGAATTTTAGTACAATATATTTCTCAGGGACTTGAGTTTCAACAATYTGACTGGGCGTATTCCAGATTCACTTTTCAACCACAGTTCTCTCACTCATTTGTAAGAACTCTACTATTCTAGACTCCTTTTAGATCCCTTATCCTGTATAAAACAAGCTTGAGGTTCATCTTTTCTTGTCTCCAGATTTCTTGGTAATAATAAGTTAACTGGTTCCCTGCCTCCACAAAAGAGTCAAATGCTCCAGAACGTGTAAGAACTTTCTTTTTTTCTTTTTCTTTTCAGCATATTTTASAACTGACATTCTCATGCAAATGGATTCTTAACTTGGCATCCTTTGTCTAGAGTGTGTAGTGATGATAACAAGAAGGATGAACCACATACAGATATGGAAATTGTTCTCATTTCAAACCATATTGTGATTTAAACAATCTTATGAGCAATATTTTTGAAGTTTATACATACTGTAAATATTAAACTTCAGTGATTGTCAAGCTATCAGGTACTAGTTTTTATAGGTAAACTGCAATTCAATGGTGATTCATGCTCATTCTCTTTCTGTCTTGGTTCTTTCATCATGAAGACCCTTCAAATGTCAAGTAACTTGGGATCCTAGTAGTTCTTCTTTCTCARTGTGCATGTCCCATAGGATTCCAAGTGAAAAATATCTTTCAGTCATCTGTAGAGTTGCTGGTAATTGCCTTTYCTCTCTATATGTCTTTGAACAAGAGTAAACTTTGATTGACTAAAATGGATTTTGGCAGAATATGTAGCATTAGTCTCTACAAGGTATAATGTGAAGATGAAAAGTATGCTTGATTAACCTAGTCTATCAAGCTAGGAATTGAGGATTTATTAAGCYGTCAATGAGATGGAGACTATTCCAAGTTACTGATATGATAGTTTTCTTYAGAATATTAGCTTTTCCAAGTTACTGATATTACACTGTTCTTTAAAATTTCTGCTAGACCTACATTCTCATAATGGTATGTCCTCCTATTACTCAATAGGTTCTTCCTTTTGAGGAGTTGTATTGTAAAGAATTTCCTATACATAGTATCATGTCATTACACTGTATATACACATATATTGCATACACACACGCTCTTTGATACAAAAGAATAAATGCTTAATTAGAATTATAACTTATGGTTACACAGGAACCAAACCACCTCAAGTCAGTATGGCTAATGTCRTTGACAAATCATTATTATATTTTCATGCAGTGACTTGTCGTACAATGAATTGTCTGGAAGCTTCCCTTCTTGGGTTGGTGAACGAAGTTTGCAACTGTATGTATGCATCTAAAGAACATCTCCTTTTTTTGGGGTCTTAGGTTGTGGCTGTTAGATAAATTTAAGAACCTTTTGTTATTTTGCAGTAATTTGGTCGCCAACAACTTCACAATTTCAAATTCTAACATCAGGTAATTTCAAATACTTATTCATTGTCTTTCAAGGTTAAGATATTATTGTCTTTTGTGGTCATACGCTTAGTAGAGCATAATCAATTGATTGCTGGAGAGTTAAAGTCAGAATGCAGCAGTGCATAGCTTCAAACATTTAGAAGAATATATTAAAGATGAATAAAGGATGTCCACAATGATAAAACTTCATGAATGGAACTGATAATTGAAGTAGTGTTCGATTATTGTTTTATCTCAGAAATAATATCTTCCCTAGTTGAAATCCACTTTGTTGTTACTTTCAGTGGTCTGCCTTCAGGACTGAACTGCCTTCAACGGAATTTCCCTTGCAATCGAGGATCCCCACTCTGTAAGTACTATCTGAAAGACCTTGGCAGGTCATCTTTTAAGGGTAGTACTTACTGTATTGGCAATGCTTGAATCAAATTGAGAATTGTTTTTGAAAATCTTATGATGCTTGAATATTACTTCCTGGAAGGAGAACATTTTTCTTAAACTGTTACGAGAATAAGGTTGAGTAGCACATAACTATACAACATTTGCCACATCCAAATGTAAAATAAGAGGTAGAAGAACCCTTTGACATTTAAAATGTATTTATTACATGCTTCKGCCAGAACTGGAACATAAAACTGCATTGACACGCATGTTTTTTTTTCCCCCCCCTTTTTTATGGTAAATAGATTCTGAATTTGCAATCAAGTGTGGTGGACCACAAATAAGGTCTGCGGATCAGATTGTGTATGAACGAGAGAATGAAACTCTCGGTCCAGCATCTTACTTTATGACTAGTACCAGCAGATGGGCAGTTAGTAATGCTGGTCTGCCTTCTGACAGCAACAACCCAAAATACACAAGCTTCTCTTTGGCTCAGTTTACAGATACTTTGGACTCAGAATTGTTCCAGACAGCACGTGTTTCAGCGGGATCTCTAAGATACTATGGTTTGGGCCTTCAGAATGGTAATTACACTGTGACACTGCAGTTTGCTGAGTCAGAAATTGAAAACCCTGTTACTTGGAGGAGTCTTGGAAGGCGTGTCTTTGATATATATGTCCAGGTATGTGAATCACTAATTCTTTCCTTAGATGCTTTACTCATGCATTTTGYGGCAYGGGCATGGATATTGGAAAACCAGAGATCAGCAGCCACAAATACCATCTGCTTCTGTTGTCATGACATTTCCAGTCATTCAATGATCTTGAATTACCACCTCATCTAAGGGTTAATCTGTTTGGGAAGAGGAAGATTTACTTGCATAGACACTCTAGTGCACACCTCACCTGAGGTAGATGATCTTATTTGGTGCATAACTTGAAAACTTTCTAATGGATGGTAGCATGGATTGGATATAGGACCTTCCATCTATTTTTATACCAAATCGAATAGCCTGTCATTTGAATCTTGAAGTGTTACAGAAGAGAGTAATTTATGATTATCTTCTCTAATTCCAGGCATGATTACTGAATAGTTCTGTGATAAGAACTTTGATAATCGTCCAACCAAACATGGTGAGGTTGCTTTCTTGTCTCCCTGGTAGTAATAAGTTCAACATAACTAACAGTACCCATGGTGAAATCGCAATAGCTATAACATCAACTGCCTTGAGTAATTTTCATCAGTATAAGCAGGCACCTTGTTCTTCTCTTAAGCAGTAATTGATGAGGAACATATATTTGTCTTGTTTTTCCATATCCCTGGAAGGTGCCARTTATATGTATACACATATTTTTYTGTTTTGTTTTTTATTTAGAATGCSACTATCCCTTACATTGAGATATCAGTTATGATTTTRTGCAATGATTTTCCAGAAGACCTGGATGCATAAAAATGATTTCCTTTTGTATATTTTATGCTTTCTTATGCACTCCAGTTTCCTCAAATTATAACTGGTCAAACTGAATTGTTCAGATTTCTTGTATTGGCTTGGAAAAATATTCCCTTCTTGGTAACTTGATTTTATTTTGACTTAAGGTGTCTTTTGTCCCAGGGGAATCGAGTGTTGAAAGATTTTGACATAAAGAAAGAGGCAGGAGGGAGGTCCTTAACTGCTGTCCGAAGGGAATTTAAGGTTCTGGTTTCTGAAAACTACCTTGAAATCCACCTCTTTTGGGCTGGCAAGGGAACTTGCTGTGTACCTGCTCAAGGTATATATGGGCCTTYGATTTCTGCAGTCAGTGCCATCCCAGCAGGTACTTGTGAGCTAGAGAGTTTTGGCTAGTTTACATGGATATTCGAATATACAAAACCCACTTTRGTGACAGTTGATTTCTTTTGCAGACTTTATCCCYAATGTTAGTAACAATCCTCCCAGTAGTAAGAAGAACAGGACAGGATTGATAKTAGGTATTGTCATTCCTGTGGCAATTGCAAGCTTTCTGTCAGTATTTGTCGCTTACTTTTTCATTCAGAGAAGGAAAAGGCTGCGATATATTGAAGATGAAGGTCAGTTAAAAAAGTAGATTGGCCAAGTATCTTTCTATAGAATGGAAAAACGTACTGCAGCCTATGCATTTCACATGAACTGCTATATTTAATCTGCTTAGGAACTATTTTTAGCAACACATTAAACAGTGCCATGTTGAAGGTGTTTGTTAATGAAATGGGTCTGCAAATCTTACCATAGAATCATGAACCTTTATATCATCTTGAAAACCTTTTGCTCTGCATCTCTTGATTACAGATTCCTCCTTTAGAACGATATCTTCGATCATTTCTCACTAGCCTTCTACAAAGAACCAACAAAAGTGATTACCTATTCCGATACTCATTTCTGACTGAAATACTTAAAAAGTTTCACAGATAGGCTTTCTCCAAAAATTCACTATAAATGATTCCAAGAGGCTATCAAGCATGCATATATGCATTGGGATTTTTACTGGAAAATGGTTAAATGGAGAAGTTGTTTATCTTGACATAGTAAAAGCCACTGAATTCTTTCCTTTGTATTTGCAGAGTTCTTGGGTTTGGACGCCAGACCATATACTTTCAGTTATGCAGAATTACGAGCTGCAACAACTGACTTTGATCCTGCTAACAAACTTGGAGAGGGTGGATTTGGGCCTGTTTACAAGGTAATTGGGCTACACCATAGAGCATTTCCTTTCATGTATTTATGCTAATAAACATTMAGAGTTAGGCCTCTCTCCACATTGCATCATATCACTGGTCAGGTGGGGGAGGACAGACTGGAACTCTTGGTTGTCGAATAGGGGCTAATCTGAACCTAGTCTTATGAAGCGGATATCAGAGCATTAATCACATCATGAGAAGTTGCTGAGTGTTATACTTTCTGTAGTTATAACTTTAGCCATCTAAATCAAGATTTTTAAGGTAGATTTATTGATATTAGTAAATGGCATTTTTGTGATCAACAGGGAAAGCTGAATGATGGGAGAGTTATTGCTGTTAAACAACTGTCTGTAGCATCCCATCAAGGGAAAAGCCAGTTTGTGGCAGAGATTGCTACCATATCTGCTGTACAACACCGTAACCTAGTGAAACTGTAYGGGTGTTGCATTGAGGGAGATAAAAGATTGCTTGTTTATGAGTACCTCGAGAACAAGAGTCTTGATCAAGCACTATTTGGTATATAAATAAAGCATCCTTATCACTYGTGGCTTATATTTTTAACTAGTCTTTTATAAAGAAGATTCAAATCTGYTTGCTTCATAAAGCAGGGAAGAATGATTTGTATCTTGACTGGCCTACCCGTTTTGAGATATGCCTTGGAGTMGCAAGGGGTCTAGCTTACCTTCACGAAGAATCACGAATCCGGATAGTGCATAGGGATGTGAAGGCCAGTAATATTTTGCTTGACTCTGATCTCAACCCTAAAATATCAGACTTTGGCTTGGCCAAACTTTATGATGACAAAAAGACCCATATAAGCACCCGTGTTGCAGGGACGATGTAAGAAACATGAGGGTGAACATCCACCATGGTCTTTTAATTTCTTTGAACCCGCAAAATTTTGTGAATTTTATTTCTATTTGGAACACAAGGCTCAGCAGTAGCATGTGCTAACCAACCATTCTGTTGCTGATACAGTGGATACCTTGCGCCAGAATATGCTATGCGCGGACACCTCACGGAAAAGGCCGATGTGTTTGGATTTGGGGTCGTAGCTCTAGAGATCATCAGCGGAAGGCCAAACTCCGACCCAAGTTTGGAGGAAGATAAGATATATCTTCTTGAATGGGTAATGATTCTTTATACTCTCGAATACAATGCTCGTAACTGTACATATGATTTCTGAAGCATTCTATTATTTGTCTTTTAGTTTTATATATAGTTTTATCCTGGAACAGATAGCAGAAWGTAACATTTCGGTGTAAAAAGGGCTTAGGGTATCACAGAGATRAGAAATAGAAGCCAGCCCCGCTGCTAATCTTCTCGAGACTGTTAAGCATGTCATGATTATCACTAACAAAATCCTTGACAATTTACCGCAAGTTCCCAAAATGTTGACGAGCAGCAACTCATTATTTATGCCTGTTAATGAAGCTGCGTCTTCCATAAAATCAAAGAGAGAAGGAAGAAAAAGGAAACAGCTCTTTTGATTTACCCCAGAAGTTCATGGACATGCTGTCCCATTAGTACTTACTTCTGCTTATGCCTCCTCTAATCTTCAGCTTTATTTGCTCCCTCAGGCCTGGCAACTTCATGAAACTCACCATGAGACCGAGCTAGTGGACACTAATTTATCTAAATTTGATGAGGATGGAGTAAAAAGAGTGATCGACGTGGCTCTTTTGTGCACTCAAACATCCCCAGCATTGCGGCCTTCAATGTCTCGTGTCGTAGCAATGCTGTCTGGAGATACAGAAGTTACTGCAGTTGCTTCAAGGCCTGGTTACCTGACTGATTGGAAGTTTAGAGATGCAACAAGCTTCTTAAACAGTGGAAATCCATCATCATACGAGTTCGGTTCATCCATGAGCATGACAGCTGATTCAAATTACTCTCCAACAAATGCTGCCAATCCCATGCTTCATGAGATAGTTGGAGAGGGTCGATGAGTAGTAGTCCTAATATGTCATTGAGAGAGAGACAAATGGAGAGAATGTATAGGTTGATATAGTAGTAGTATCCCTTGTTGAATGGTGTATGTGTGTGTATCTTCTGTTTTTCCTTTTTAACATTTTGAAATTAGTGCACAGAGATTCATATTCAGGTTGCTAGTCAGGGCTGGAATAAAGTACGAGTAGACTTGTTACTGCCTATGCTGATTGCTATCTTGCTTTATCAAGATTCCAACACAGAGAACTCATTCAAGTTAAACAAAAGCAAAATCAGATGAACCACATCAAAGCGCAATGGTAGTAAACTGAGAATAACATTGATTCAGGAGTAACATGGAATTTATTTGAAGAGAAATAATCCGAAATTACAAAAAGCAGAACGGTATGTTCTGCAAAATCCATCCACCACGTCTGTAACCTGATTGCAGAAACCAAAAGCTTCTGTCATCTCCACCTCTAAGCTACACTTCCATCCAAATCAAGATCAAGAAGAGTTAACCTAACAAATTTGATCCCATAAACCCAATTCGTATCACTCCCATCTATCTCCTCTGCTTTGAAATTTAAAACTCTAATGACATAAAATAAACCTTGTTAGACCAAGCACCAGACAAGCCACAGTGAAGAAGAAAAGAGTTACAAAGTCCCTGGCAGACCATCTTCTGACCGCTTTGGCTTCAACCCTCATACTCTTAGCCCTCCTGAGCGCATCCACTTCCTTCAGCAAATCAAAATCAACCCCTTTTTTCTTCAACTCCTCTACACACTTAGACAAGAGTTTCCCATCCTCTTTTTCCCTCTCGAGTAGCTTCTCCAAATGGGTCTCCACATCAGTCTTGTATCTAACAGCCCATATTATGCCAAGAGAGCAGAAAAGAGAACACAAAGATGGGATCCAMGACCTACGGCAAAACTCTCCATGGGGACCCCTTGAAGAGGAGCTGAAGAGAAGTACGAGAGCCGTGGAGTGAAAGAGAAAGAAGCAGCAGTAAAGTTGGGTGATTTCTTTACGGACAGAGTCGATTTGGGTCTCTTTTAGTGCTGTCCTATTGAGGATCAACTCTTCTTCTTTGAGCCATTGCTTTAAGAGAAGCTTGTGAGTTGGGGTCTCCGCAATTTGGTGGAGTGGGTGTAGGGGCTTCGCCTCCATTATTGATTTGTTGATGCTCTGATCGGCCATCGCAGTACTACGCTTTTAGCAGAGAGGGGTAGAGAAAGAGAGATGGAGGAGGTTTTTGAGGGACCATCAGCGATGACCAGCGTAAAGAAGAGCGCCAGTTAACGGTCGGCATCTACTTTTGAAATTTCTAACGGTCCAATCTGAGATCTACTCTGACGTGTCATGCAATTTTGATATTTTTGCAAATTAAAAAAGTGATATTTAAGAATTAAGAAATTACTTCATAATATTCKAYATGTAACTCAAAATCAAGAAAGATAATACTCAAAATTTAGATTATAAGAAGAAAGTGCATGATGTATGATATTTGATCCTCGTTCTTATTTTCAGATAACTTAATATTCTTTTCGATCACTTAAAYCTTTTTAACTTTTTATAAAAATAAAAARAAAGTAATACCATTTACGCCRTTTAATTTYTTATCGAGTCAACGTTTTAATTTATTTGATCAACTTTTTTCATATTGAGTCATAAATGACTTTGCTTTGAGTAATTTCAATACTTATAACTCGAAATATACTTATTAAATATGAAAATACAATTAAATATTACATTTTTGATTTCCCCGAATTTTATACCCATGTTATGGATGTGCAGGGCATCTTTAATCTTGAAAGTGAAGAAAAGGCAATTTATGATTGCTTTCATTCCATGGGTGCTGAAACTTAAGAAAACTAATAAACGAAATCTCTATCTTGTAGGACTTACGTTCAAGATAGAGAGAAGGCAAGAACAATACAGCAGGAAGAGAGAAACATGCCATGATTAGAAATAGATGTCATGACACAGTCACATATCTCCGCTATCAATTTGTACTTATTTCTCCATTTGGCTGCTGGCTTCAAGAAACTCAGCGTTGCGTGGCTTCGTTTTGGCAAGTTACAGTTTGGCAACTTCTGCTACTGGAAGTAAAGTGAAGTAGTATTGTCATGGGCACACAAAATGATCGAATTATGTGTTTGATCTGGTGTATCTCTTGCATTTTCCAATAGCAGATAGGCTGAAAACGAACCCAAGAAAAGCAGCCAAAGAAAGCAGATCACTTTGTGGGAGTTGAAAAAGATGTAATAAGCTACAAGGGTCAGGGGACTTATCATTATTCTTTCAAAGATCAGATTCCATGACATCTTCATGGATACTGTGTTAATCTAAATATAGTCGTACAGGAGAGCATATAGTCTCAGATGCAGTCTAACCAGTAACCACAACCCTTTTAAGGCATAATAACTGTAGTCTAAGCATGAAAGTTGTGAGACCTTTCTGTTATGTCTTCTTTGTGGTACTGCTAGTTTTAAGGCGTTATGACAGATCAATTTGTGAACAATTCGCTAATTCATTCGGGAAAGCAGACATTTTTTTGCAGCATTCAGTGGCCCAAAATCAGCAGACCTGAACAAGATTTTTAATGCTGACTTTTAAGTTTTCTTTTCTATTTGGCTGTTAATTTGAAGCAAGAAAAGAAACGWAAAGGAGAMGGGACTTTCAGACATCATTTCATCACAAGCATTGGTTTCTTCTTTGAAGGTTTACCAATTAAACCTTTTTTGATTCGAAGTAGACGAGCATCTTTAGGGTAAACAAGATGACCTTACACCACTTGGATCCTTGGCTGTAATGGTTGCTGCAACTATTTTCATTTGGATAYATAAAGGGCATTTGCTTAATTGCCTAAGCAAGTTCTTGTTCCAGCAAAAAGAGCTGGAAACTTGTATGATGGTTCATGTCTGATTTCTCCTTGCTTAGGAATCCACCTCTCAAGCTTAAATTGCAAGCAATCTTTGCCCATATTGACTACATCCTTGATCCATCCCATAGAATAGAGGGATAAAAACCATTTCAGTGTTTGCACCAATGTGTAGAACACTTGGAAGAACGTGCGACTCAACTGCATCTTTGCGCTCCAAAAGTGCCACTGCTGGGAGTAGCTGAAGAGCTTCATAGAAAGCACCACGGAGATAAATGAGCTTGTGTGATTCTCCTGCGGTGACTAATTAATCTGCGCGACTCCAACTTTGGCCTTCTTGAGATGAAATTTTGGGAATAGTAGGCATATGGATCTCGAGATTTGGCCGAACTACTAAGTAGGGAAGACCTATAAACGAAGACAATGCAGCCATAGGCTCGGAATTCTCATCATTCTAAAGCCCGATGGAAACACATTCAGGAACACCACACCCTTGAGCTCTTCATTCGGAGATCTTACCCTTTCAAGACAGAGAACTTTTGGAGGCCCGACAGAATCACYACTGGGCAGCCCAAGCGAGGTCAGAATGTACCTTCACTTTTTTATTTTTCCCTTTTCACCCGAAAATTTGTCTTTCATGGGGTTATTACAGGCTTACCCTCGGCAGGTGGAGGTATAAGCTCCCGCTCCCGGCTTCAGAGCCAAAGAACTTCCTCTCTCCCTCCCTCTCTCTCTCTCTCTCTCTCTCCTCTCTCTCCCCCTCTCTAAATTCTTGCGTGCTGTCAATTAGTATATCATTGCAGTGACTTCCGGCTGCGCTCCTAGATTTCTCCTCCTTATCGTTCCTTTCTTAYCCTTTTCTTTCTTCATAAATAAATTCACATGTTACTTACTGATTTCACTAATTTGTCTTACTATGTGATCTGTATTTTCCCATCGCAAAAAGTTTCAATCTTGAAAAGATTCATTGTTGTCCAGAAGAATCTAATAGGTGATTCAGATTTGTCGGGAAGCTTCTGTTTCATTCAATAGCTCCTTGGATTAGATTTTGGATATGGCATCACCGAGTAGCGGTGCTGTAAATAAGATCGAGAGAGCGCATCAAATGTACAGAGAAGGTAAATATGAGGAGGCCTTGGTCTTTTACACCGAAGCTCTTTCCCTGGCCAAGACCAAGCCCCAAAAGATTGCTCTCCATAGTAATCGTGCCGCTTGTTATTTGAAACTCCACGACTTCAAAAAGGTTTACATACCATTACTTGAACTTCTGTTACTATGTAGTTGTATTCTATCCTAAAGATTTCATTTTGAGTTCCAGCCTATATGTTTTTGCTCGTCATCTGCACAGCAATATTATTTACTGCTTCCAGATTGGATCCTTAGTACCATCTTATTTCCAGATTCTGGGATCATCGGCATTCAGCTCAGATTGGAAGTCCATATTTGTTATTGCAGGAGAATTGAATTATCCATTTGGCCTATGCTTACTGTTCCTTAGTTTCGACTTGCAGCGGGTGATTGGTTTTCCACAAGTTCCAATCTTTATTGGGCTTACTTAAGTTCCAATCTTTATTGGGCTTACTTAATTGGAACTTAGGTAGTTTAATATTTTCTTCTGGTAGTGAATTATGTGCAACGCACAAGAGATCGTTAGGGTTCTTTTGATAGCTTAAAAGCTGCACTTTGTGCTATTTCATAGTATATGTTGTATCTCAATGGCAAGAAATGAATACCCAACTGATGGAAATTGATGCTTCAGTGATCTCTTTCCTGTAATTGAGTACCTTCACCTTGTGCTCGCTTTTCATTTTCTGTCATCCTATCTGTACTTATGGGGAGTGATATGCTTCTTCGTTTGACGTATTGCTTTTAGCACATAGTAGGAATAGTAATAAAATGAACTTCTTGTAGCTGACCTGTAATTCCCATTTACTTTAGGCAGCAGAAGAATGTACTTCGGTGCTTGAGCTTGATTGCAATCATACTGGAGCATTGATGTTGCGTGCTCAGACCCTAGTCACACTAAAGGAGTATCATTCAGCTCTTTTCGATGTGAGCAGGTTGATTGAGTTAAATCCATCATCAGAAGTGTACCGAAACCTTCAAGCCCGTTTGAAGACGCAATTGGTATTCCCCACTTTCTATTGCTTCTCTGCTTTTGTGTGGGGTGTGTGGCTGTATGTCACTATGAGCATCAAGTGATTGATAATGCAGCTTCTTTTTCTTTGTCACTCAAGAAACTTAATACTAAAAAGCAAATTAGAGCTATTAAGGGCAYCTGATGAAAGATGTGTGGTTGTAGACAGAGTAAATGAAGGACAAGAATGTAACTTGAGTCAAATTAGAAGTGAAAGTAGTGAGATACTTATATTGGAGGGTAGAAAAACTAAAAACTATTTGCAAGCAGGTTTAATTTTGCATAAAGATGGAATCATTCTGCGTGAAGTGCCTCAGAGAATTCAGTTAGATTGTTGAAGGTGTACCTTTAAGATCTTCGGGAAGTAMATTCGATAGAAGAATTTCAATGCTTTTTCTGGTGTGATCTTGGGCCCTTCAAGAAGAAACTTATGACAGGAAAATTTGATCATTCTGTGGAATGAGGAGACCTAAAACTAGCTATGAGCACATACTGAAAGCAGTGATATATATGAGCTTTATAAGTTTCATTGTTTGGATATGTCAATGGACAGTGGAGACTTCCTAAAAGTATTATAGTGATGTTCATTTTGGTATTTGGCAAGGTAATTCATGGAAGTCTTCTGATTTGTAATTTCACGAATGAATCASCCCCAGATTGRGAAGATTAAGATGAAGCCGAACTCATAAATAGACTCCCAGGGATTCAAGGATGCCTTCTTTAGTTGAGTCGTATTTTTACTTTTATTTTCTTTTCATGTAAAACAATTTGAAGTTCGTTGGATTAAGACTTAGTATTTGGACAGGTTCAAGTGACATCATCCCATGCTGATCCTTGAAAAAACATGGTTATTTGGTGATATTTGGAGGCAGATGTATATGATATGGATCGCTGTCAAAGTGATTTCTTTGGAACTATGTGATCACCACAAATATGTTTATGCATGAATGCTTGTTCTGTTGCTTAATGTGACTTTGTTAGTGAAGGTTCTAATTTTTACATCCTTTTCTATTGCACATCAGAAGCATAAATGAAAGAAAGTTTGTTTCTCAGCTTTCTTGATTATTTGGTTTCTGTTTATCGATTATTAGGATTTACAGTTAGTTATGCTTAATCTTTTGTGAGCACCAATTATTTAAGTGCAGAAAATGTTGAGGTCTGGAAGTTTCAAATGAGAAATGGCCTTCTTCCATCTTTCCTTTATGCTATCTTATATCTATAAGATAGAGAGTCCGTGACAGGGTCACATATAATATACTCGGGCGAACTATGATTTTGTATCTCTTAATTCCTTGGCYGACGTTGGTGAACATTCATTAGAGATGGTCTTTTTTGTTTAAGGAAAGTCACTTGCTCCGATACCTGAAGATGAAGCAGAACATGAAGAGGAGGAAGATGAAGACAATATAGAACAAGAAGAAGACAAGGAGGAAGATAGACAAGAATTCGAAGAAGGTCAAGAAGGAGGAGATACCGTGATGGATGAAGTCATCGTAGATGAGCAAAAGGCTGTGGTTGAGGGGATCAGTCCTAAAACTGAAGTGACTAATCAGACGAAGAGTGCTGGTAAATTATCTGAAGAACAGTCCTCTGGTTGGCAAGCAATCCCTAAGCCAAAAGGACATTCACAACTTGACTATTCAAGGTGGGACAGAGTTGAAGATGACTCTAGTGAAGATGATGATGAAGAAGATGAAGATGAGTCTCAGCCTCAATATCGTTTCCGTGTGAAAACTGTGGGTGTCCGTGCAGTGAAGTGATCTAAAGAAAACTATGAGGTAAAATTTGTTTATTTGCCTTATTGGTTTCTCCATTGACTTATGCACAGAGAAAGATTCAATGGATAAAGTTGAGGTTTTATGGCTTTGTGGAGAGCTGCAGCTGGTGTCTTCAGTATTCAGCCATTAAAGTTTTGCAATCTGCATTCTGTTCCTTTCACAAGCTTAGCACTGAAACAATATATTGTTGAATGATTTAAGCAGAGAATTTGAGATAGCATGTTTGGCCCAGCAAAGGTTCATGATACCTATTCCAGCTGCGAGTTAATAGAATTTCCTTTGGTGATTAAAATGTTTAAAGGCTGATTACAACTACAGTTCCCCTGAAGCATTCCTTTAAGGAAGGAGATCAACTACGGCAGCTATTGTTTATACTGGGCTATAGTTTTCCAACTCCCCGTTAAAGAAAAAGACACAAATGGGACCAAGGAATCTTCTGGCACATTTCTTTCCCTTGGCAGTTCCTAGATAGGTCTTTTATGTATTTCATTAATTTATTTGGCATATGATCCGCGTGSTGCGTGAGGAGCGKATAAAGTTTCCTCTTTGTCCCATTTTACTGTAAAGAMGCATTGAGAATTGTAGAGTATATAAGCATCTGAAAACTTGTTCATGCTGAACTAATGCAGAAGCCAAACTGAATCATTTGAAAAAGTGCTATATTTGATGCTCGATCCTTTTGGTGTTACTCTKCCTTTGCCGCCTGCAGCCCTAAATAATCTGTAGGTCTCAGSTGCGTCAGAATCAAGTATTTACAGAGATTACAAAGATGCTTGCTATATGCTAAATTGCTAATGTCCTCTGATACTGAATTGAGCAATTTCTCCCATGCCTGACATTGTAAGCATTTTTTGTTTTTCTGGTAAACAGKTGGCCTTTCCCTTCTTTCTTTCGCTCTCAACCCCATACGAAACGACAACCAGAGCACTGCCAGACTTACTAAGAAAACCTCGAACTGCGAGCCACCGGTTCCTAAAAGACCAAAAAAGGAACGAACTTTATTTTCACAGCAACAAATATTTTGGAGGGAAGACCTTCAAAAATTTCAAATCCATAAACTGCACCGCAAATCGCGGCCCCTTTGGAGCATTTATGCCATCCACGAAGTAGCAGTAGTATTACTATTAGTCAACAAATCAATGCTCCACTACAAGAACTTAYACTCTGCTTTGGYTTTTCCGATGGTCTGACATTCTCAAGTCAGTTGACCCTTTTTKCCTTCAATAAAGGTCTTCTGCCCA
The DNA here is from genome assembly GCA_001752375.1 of Rhazya stricta. Taxonomy (NCBI): domain Eukaryota; kingdom Viridiplantae; phylum Streptophyta; class Magnoliopsida; order Gentianales; family Apocynaceae; genus Rhazya; species Rhazya stricta. The sequence continues at coordinate 385,351 of MEJB01000018.1, forward strand.
AATTCTAAACGGGTTTTCTTCAGTTTCCTTTACTAGCGAAAAGCAAGAAAGTTCTGGGGTTTTCGTTTGGAAGAGATGTCGACTCAGAGCAGCAGCAGCGAGACCGGTCGGAGCGGCGTGCCGGACTTCTATTTACCTGACGAGATTTTATCAGTCATACCCACTGACCCGTACGAGCAATTGGATCTGGCCAGGAAGATAACTTCCATGGCCATCGGGTCGCGTGTTACCAACCTCGAATCCGAATTAGGGAGGCTGCGACAGAGGCTCTATGACAAGGACCGAGTCATCGTCGAACTTGAAGATAAGGTTTCACAGCTCCAACAGGTCTATGAGGAGGCTGACTTGCGTCTCAAAATTACTCGCGACGAGAATGTGGGCTTCAGATGCTTCATGTTTCCTGTCAACGTTTTAGTTTGTTTTTCTTAAACAAGTAGAGGCAATGCTTAGAAGGATTGAATTTTAATTATATTATGCTTTTCTATTGAAGGCGAAACTTACTAAGGAGAGGGATTCTTTGGCGTTGACGGCGAAGAAGCTCAGTCGTGACCTGGCCAAGGTATTCCCTTCTTTAAAAATCTATTTAAAGCTGCCTTTTCTTTCACCTATTGTCTGTAGATTGTTCTTCCTGCATAGTTTTTCCTATCCAAGTTTGTTGCTTTTATCTAATTTTTTTTGCTGTGGTTGCTTCTGGGATATTATCTTCAGTGATGTTTCTGAATTGTAGTTTTATTTACTCCGGGATAAATTACGTGTAGGGAGATGCATAAAGGTACAATAATGTAGATTTTTCTTTTGTATTCACTTATTGTTTGATAAAGCTGTCAGAAGAATTAATTAACTGGACATTCTAATAGTTGGCCATTTTTGTGTTGAACTGGCTGGAGTCCTGGACTGAGTTTAAACAACATTTTACTGATTTAAATGGGTTGAGTCGATGACTATGCGTCTTAAGTGAGAATAGTAGACCATCCATCTATCAAGTAAGATGTATTTAAGGATGGATTGGCTGATCTACTTAGTTCTGAACTTTAATGGGGAAAGTAAAATATTTGACCTGTAGAAAATTGTTAAACTATGTGGTTTAGATCTTTGCTGGTAAGCATGCTGTTCTCATGCAGGTACAAGTACAGAAAGCAAAATGATACTCTAATTAACATTGAACCTTAGGTTTCTTGATGAATAGTAATGCAAACTCTGAGAAAGATATGCCTTTATACAAGCCTAAAGTACTATGGAAAAACTCTGAACCAAAGGAGAGATTTGTTTGGTCAGAAACAGTTTACAGTAGTTGACAGTTTACATTATAATTCCTATTTATAGACTACTACAAGCTCCAAACTTCCTGTCCTTGTCATCCATGAGATCAATCTTGAAGAGATAGGGAGTTACAAGCACTAAATAAGGAAAGAGAAGAAAAGAACGAGAATCATAAAGCACTTGGAACAGAAACATACACCATTAACAGCCCCCAATATAGTCACCATTGATTCAAGGCTTCTCATGATTTTACTAGCATATTGTGATCAGTCATGCGTCAACAACTTGAAAGCTCCATGATTTACAAAGCAAGGATTATGACATTGATTAATAGAACACAAGAATTATATTATGTGCAGCCAAGGCTAGAGAAGCTGCACCAAGAGTGAGAAGGTTCTTGCATATGGGTGTTGTTTGGGGAAACTTAGTTTGGTCTTGTAGTGGATCTGCTTCAGGAAAAGTTTTAATTTTTTTTGATAGGAAACTATCATAAAGTCTCAGTGTGATTGTCAAATCTATCTCAATTGTGATGAACAAGTTAGATCTTATACAGAGGTCTCAAACATAGTCCAGAAGGAATGCAATCCAGATAAAGATGTTAACCTAAGTAATCCATTTACTAGRAAATATTATTTGCTTGTCTTTGAGTTTCAATGTGCAATTGCAGTTTTTCAGTCAACCATAATATTGAAATATATGACAGGGAGAGTAAGTTATGATCATTTTAGAAGTATCGGAAAAATTCAATATTGCTTGTTATTTTACTGATCTGTACAAGGGAAAGTATATTACCATAAGTATTTCCGCTTTCTTTTCCTTTAATTATATCAATCAACCAGGGACAAGGTGACCACATAAATTTATGCCCKTTCRTCTCTTCTAAATTTTGTTTGTTTTGCTGTCTTTGTGGTGTGCATTATTGCRTTGACTATTTTGTTTGTGGATTTATTAATTTGTGTTGCAGAATAGAATGGTGTTTTTGCCAAACTATCATCCTGACCTTGCCTCCCCCCCCCCCCCCCGAAACATATATATCGAGAGAGAGGATCTATGCAATTGAGTGCTGTAGTGTATTTGGATGGAAATCTGATTCACTATTTTTGGCAGTTGGAGACATTCAAGAGGCAGCTGATGCAGTCATTAAATGATGAGAGTTCATCTGTAAGCTTGCTGACACTCTTCTCTTAGAAATCTTATTTTTGATAGGACGATTAACAAATTCCAGTGAATTTCTATTGTTCCTTTTCTCGCAGAAATAGCTAATTTTTCATGATTGTGTCTTGTTAGCCAGCTGAAACTGTTGATATTGGCACTTATGACCAATCGGTTCCAAAAGCCTACCCTTCACGAGGTAAAATTAAATTCTGGTCTACAGATTCTATCTCTAGTTGCCTGTGTTCATGAGATTTTAAAGTAAAAGTTGTCTTTGGAAGCTGTTAAAAAATGTTCTTGATAGATACGTTACCAATTGTCATGTAGCATCTCTACGTTGTAAAAGATGAACAATTTCTTGAATATGTTGTCTATGGTGATACCCTTTTTTTTTTTTTTTTTTTTTTTTTTTTGTTTGTTTGATGTTTGGGGTCTGGAAACACAAAAAGACCAGCATTGTTTATGGAGACTGCACTTTTTTCAGAAATGAATTGAAAAAATTAACTGAAGTGTCTCAGCCGAAAAGGAAACAAACATAAGTAAATTATCTCTGCTTTCTGGTTCTCAGTCCATTTCTTTGGAACTTCATGCAAGGTTTCAAACTTGTAAACTGTGGACCTTAGCTGCATTGGTAATACATTTGCGCTTCCTTTCCCTTCACTTTGGGTTCCCGCTTAATTTCTCTTGTTTCATGAACTTTTATTCAGTGCCCCGATTTTATGACAGTTTATCTATGGGTTGGTAATAAACACGTTCATCTCCTGATTTTTATACCTTGCAGAGGAGGCAGCAAATGGCTACTCAACACAACATTCTTTATCTGGATCAATGGAGAGTGCAAGCATCAGCAATGATGGTATTTGTCATCAACTCCTGTTTTATGGGATGGCATGTATTCCTGACTAGTTCCAACTTGCCCTTTTTCTCACATTCATTTCTTTTCTTTGGGTGCTGTGACCATAGCCTCAAAGCAAGCTGGGCAAAGATTTTCTATGACACCATATGTATCACCACGGCTTACTCCTACTGCAACACCAAAAGTCATTTCTGCTAGCGTGTCCCCTGGAAGATATTCTGCTGCRGGATCTCCTAAGAAAACTTCTGGTACCACCTCTCCGACAAAGATGCAGTATGAAGGACGGGTTTCACTTTCGTCATGGTACCCATCAAGCCAGCAGTCATCAGCAGCAAATTCACCTCCTCGTGGGCGTCCAGTACCAGGTTCGTAGTTCAATTTAAATTTGATGACTCATATGGCATGCTAAAGGCAAAAGTATTTTGTTTGCTAGTCCTGTGGTGCACTCCCGATGCTTGTTAACTGTCACCCAGAACAAGTGACAATGACGTCATTGGTGCTGGAAATTGTAATCAATTCTGTTTTAGTAGATATCAAATCCATTTATTTCTATTTTCCTGGGGATGATGACCTCTGATTAGTTTGTTTTCTTTTGTTCTTTGATGGTTTTAAGCTCGTACTCCTCGAATTGATGGAAAAGAATTCTTCCGTCAAGCCAGGTGCCTACTTTATTTTCCTATTCTTTCTGGTAGTGGAACTGGACTTTCTCTCTGAAATGATGTCCTTGACCTGAATATTTATTTTTTGATCCAGGAGTCGTCTATCCTATGAGCAGTTTAGTGCATTTYTRGYTAACATAAAGGAACTCAATGCTCAAAGGCAAACCCGTGAGGTGAGACACTAAATCTTTCATTACATAAACTGGAAACTCCCTGCTTTTATCCTTTTTATTCACTGGACGTACTCTCCTTTGTTCTTTGAAATTATTAGGAAACTTTGAGGAAAGCTGAACAAATTTTTGGGATGGATAACAAAGATTTATATCTATCATTTCAAGGGTTGCTTAATCGCARCACACATTAGATAATTTTAATGGATATGACTTGCAAAGAAGGTATTCTTTTCCATCTTCTTTTTGTAGCTCTTACATTTCTTTTCATTACCGTCCTTATTATCATGGAATGGGCTGTGCAACTAAACTACTTCTATCCACAAAATTGAAAGTTTGCAGGCGAGGTCCACTCTGGTTGTTTAAGCGGAATAATACCAGAAGATACTTTTTTCTGTATAGCATTTGTCAAAAATGCAACTACCAAGGAAATAGCAGAGAAGACATTTTGTCATCGGCTTGCTTGATTGTGCAATTCCATGCAGGCATCTATGTAAATCATTCCTTTTTCCCATTACGCCTGCTGAATACTTGTAGGCCTCTGTACTTTATCAATAGTTGTCTTGGGCACTGACTCTATCTAATCCATTTTACAGCTCTGGGTTTTGCTGTACACTTGTGAATATCTCTCTGCGATCTTCGGCCTTTTTCTGGTTTCTCAGTATGGATTACTATGCACCTAAATGAGGTGCAAATCAACATAAAATCTTAACAGAACCCTGCTCGTGTAAAAGATTACTTTTTACATTCATGGTGTATAAAAGATTAATACTTGAAATAGASATGAAGAGCGATTGCCCTTCTCTGCAATGGAGCTTGGATCACGCTATATATTCAAGTGAATTTGCTACAGAAAATTCCCATCTTTGTTTGACGAAAGGGATAGGCATGCCGACCTCTTTGTGAACAAAGAATCGTACCTGTAAATAAAAAGTTTGGCAAATCTATTGACCAAGGATCTCAGTTTGCTCGAGAGTAAAAGAGAGAGCACACTAACGTACAAGAAGAGTATTTGTAGACCTGTAAATGATAGACAGGGAAACAAGAAAAGCGATCAAGATCTGTAGTGATCTTATGCTCCAAATTCGACTCAAGATTCATTCAGGCAACATGGTGCAACATGAGCTTGTTGGCCCATGAAACAATGGAAAGATCGAATAAGAAGTAAAGAGAGATCGTTATCATCTCTCATGTTTTCCTTTTTCCATTTCCTTCTGTTTCTCCCTTGAAAGATTGTTATTCTAAGTTTGCTTAGTTCCTATGTTCCGACATCAAATCATTGGAAAATTTGTCTTCTAAGATGCATTTGAAGATCACGAGAGCCGCACAGATTGTACTGTACTGACCTTGGTCCAAATTTCAGAAAGAAGTGTACCATTTACACTAAAGGAGAATAGCTTCATCTTGTTTCCTCTCACATCATTGCTAAGAACAGGCCACTTTACTATCCTAGTCATATGTGATGGCTTATTCTCACCATTCAAATCAAGATGAAACTCAAATATATGTCTAGATCCCTCTAAAATTCTGCAGATATTGCATGAATATACATGCATATTATCACCATTATGAGTAGAAGACTGCACTTTTACTGTGTTTGATAATTCTATCTATGAATTAGTACTAAACTAGTCAATAAAAGCATAATCCACCTCAAAATTGAATCTTGGTTTGATTATTGGGCTCTTGTTTATTTAGCAATGACTAACGATGTTGTAAATGTTTGTTTAGATAATGATGAAACGGGACATTCTCTGCGCAAGTGGTTGTACAAGGCTAAGGTTGTAGCTGGACAAGTTCTGTGATGGGATAGGCAGAGAGTAAGTTCTGGCACCTGATGCTAAACTAAGCGTGCRATTTCCTTGCTTCTAGTTTTATCTGTTTTYCCCTGCATCTTTTTGCGGCAAATRGACTAGTAAGGACAAAACTTGTTCTTGAAGCGTCGCATGAAATGCCCATATGGAACTTCAATATGGATAACTAGAAAATGTTTYCCTTCRAGAATAATTCTTCAAAATTTGATCTTTAGATCACATTTGGTGAARGTTGCTTCATGCAAACTGCCCTTGAGTCTTAAAAGGCGAATATCAAGGTGAAATCTAACACAGATATGACCGAATGAAACTGCTACCTCTATTTCTTCCTAGCTCTGAACAGGGAATCTGATAATCATAAAGCAAGTTGGAAGGACTGCATACATAAAAGGTTGCGTCTCTGTTCGGTGGCTTCTCCACTAACAAGCACTATAGCTATCTTTGCTGCAGCATCAAAACATTTTGAACACCAAATCACAGAAGCAGACCTCAAAGATCTCTACGTTTCAGGGCCTGCTTCATGCAAACACAGATAGTATAACAAATGAACAAAGACTAAACAAACAAAACTGATTCTTATAAACTCTATCCAACATGAGGATCCTAGCATGAACTTAGCCTAGCTTAGAAATTTCTCTTTCTTGAATTGTCTACAGCTATAGTTCCAAACTGGAGTAAAGTGAATGGAGAAAAATGACTTTGAACTTTGTCTTTGCTTTGACCAGTATGATGACATTTTGAAAGAAAAAAAAAATGGGGAAAGTTTATGTGAAGGTGATCGAAACTGGAATCGCGTTCCCAGTGTATATGATTGTACTTGATGCACAATCTCKGTAGCCCCATGTGTTTGATTCTGAGTCTATGAAATATGTCAGATCTTTTGTGTATGTATACAACTTTATTATAGGAATAGTAATCACATGAGGGCTCTAATVACCTTTATCCCTCTTCCACTTTTTGTTCTTGAGCTTCCTAAAGGATACGTCTTACATTTCCTTTGAGTTTTGATAACTCAAGAAAAGCAAACTCTTGATTTTCCAAGTTGGCTTTTCTTTCTGGTTTCTTTTCTGGTGAGGGTCTTTGAACAACATATCCAAACAATGGGCATCTTAAAATCAGACCCAAAGGGAAGCTTGGAAGGCCATGGTTTAAAGCCATAAGCATCATCATCAATACATTCCCATATTTATTCCTAATAAACATTAGTAATTCAATAACTTTGGAAAGAATTTTCCTTCATACTTTAAGTTCGTAATTACAAGTAAAGATTTTAAATTTGTTTACATATTCTTTTTCTCGATATATGAAAAAAAATTAAGTATATTTTCAAATGAAATAATATATATACTTTCAATAGACAAATTAAGAAAAAACTAGTATTCCCATGATTAATTGAGTTCAAGAGAAGAGCACAGGAAAACATCGCGTCGTAACAAGTTGAGCAAGCTTTCCATGCTATAAATACATAATGGCATAAAAACCTTTTCATAAATTAACCAAAACTGACCACCACAGACTTGAGACAAAGTCTTTTTTTTCTTTCATCAATGGCTTCCATTCCTCAATACTACTCTGATTACATGTTTACTAAGGAATTCTGCGAGCTTCCAACTCACATGTCAGTAGGCACAGATGGCAGTGGCTCAGAGATGAACAGTGAAGAAACCATACCTTACTTTGATAATGTAGTACTGAACATGGTACCGCGTGATTCAGATATCACCTCATCCATGTCTATGGCTTTCCTCCCTAACCGTCTCGGGGTCTCGGACATGAGTATAGCAGCATTGCCAGATTATGAAAGAGGGTTCTATGGTATGGCWGGAGCTGATCATGGTTTTGTAGCCGGATATCAACACGAGGCCACTGCCGAATTTGGAGAGGAACACAAAGGACTGGCTTCAARCTTCTGGCSTGCTTATCCCATGAGTAGCGACGACTTGGTAATCAATAATTCTCTACATCTCTTTTTATTCAAMAAAACAATTTCTTTATGTCTTTAAATGTTAAAGTTTGTCTCAATGAAAACAAATGGCGAATTCCATGATCAGGAAACTCAGACCAGGGTAGCGCAGAAAGCTGAAGAGCCTACTCTGAAGATTGCTCGATATTCAGCAGAAGAAAGGAAAAATAGAATTCTGAGATATTTAAAGAAGAGAAGCCAAAGAAACTTCAACAAGACTATCAAGGTGAGCCTTCGAAGTCATATTTCATGCTTGAATAGATAAAAGATCAGTAGTTAAAAGCTGAAACATTTGTGTGCTATGGAGCAAGAAATTTGACTTTGATAAGGCGAAATTAGATGATCGAAATATTTGAAGAAGAGGCAAAACAATGATTTTGAGATAAAAATCTTATATAAGTTTAAAAAAGATGAACACAACATGGGGCGACTATCACTACCCACCCCTAGCTCGACCCTTGACACTACTCTTGCTGACATTACTAAATGGTTCAATGCAGTATGCTTGTCGCAAAACCCTAGCTGACAAGCGGGTTCGAATTCGTGGAAGATTTGCCAAGAACAATAATGAACTCTGCAGCGAAGATGAAGCAGTGATGAAGACAGGCCAAACCTTTCAAGACTCATCAGACTTATGCTTCGACAATCCAGTTCAGGTACTGGTTAAGCTCTCATCAGTTCATCACTTAGATCATGAACCATGTTCTCAAGATAACAATAAAGTTTTCATTTTTCTTTCTCCTGATATRGTTTCCTTTGTGCTTAAATTTGCAGCTCAAAGCACATGACGAGGAATGGCTACAGGAGGCTATCTCCAATCTTATGTATTACCATATATTGCCAGATAACTCCATGGAGCTTCCATATCCATAGAATACCTTACCTAGCTGGGAATCTCTCMAGTGTCCGAGAGAGATCATTCAAACTATTCATGTACTCCTAACTAGCTCCTTTAGGTTTTCTCTTTCGATTCTGTGGCTGTTGTTCAGAACTTAATCAATTAGTGAAAGAGTTCCATTTCCTCTATTGTTTGCCTCTTAATTATTTACACCATACGATGATTCTTTTCTCTAACATAAACATCAGATCAAGAGTAAAAAACAAAGTGAACCATTGTATTGTTAAGGATGTTTCTTCTTTTCTGGGTGGACTGCCGTTCAGAAGTTTATATATAAGAGCTTTTTTAATTCCGTTTTTAGTAGCTAATCTGTCTTTCTTTTATCACTGAGCTAAGCGAACTAAATGACCTAATCTATGCAGGAGCTTTGTTTGGAATTACAGCGACCAAAGTATCTAGTTGAGCTCGATATATAACTTCAGTCTTAAATTTGTTATCGTAAGTGACTTCTTATCCTCGGAATTACTGTCGTGATTCTTTTCTTTTGAGTMGATAAATGCTGTATGATTCTAGAATAAGGTTCTGCAATTTTGCACCAAAAGAAAACAAATTTACATGAGGAAAATCTCATACAAAATATTTACTTTTAGCYCKRGGAGAATATTTATATGGCCTATAGTTTGAGAAGATGGACCAAGAACCCATTTGCGATCTCTTCCATTGCAGGAGGAAATACAAGATTTTACCTATATTTCATTTGATATAGATAGACTTCACCTTTCTTTTCCTATGTCCTTTGGTCCTTGTCWCTGCATGCAAGGAAARCTAGCCACTACAAAGAATGGGTTCTACACAAGAAACTATTTGCAGATAAAATCTCAAAAGCAACTCAGTCCACAGGAGGCCTATACTTGTATAGATAGTTGTCTTGAACTTCTTAAATGGTTTTTAGGTACACACATCAATGGAAATTTTCCAAGAGAAAACAAGCTCAGTGGGGTGGAAAGAGGGTACCCTTTGGCTTCCATTTTCTCAAGAATTCTTCGTCCTGAGAAGTTTGGATTGGAAGGAAAAGATGGGTGTAACAAGCAGGCATTCTCTCAATCGTAAGAAAGCACTAAAGCCTGACGAGTACTCAACTCAACAATACTCTTTGAGGTGACTGCAACATTGGATCGTTTTCGAGTGTCACCATCACATCATAACAATATATTTTGATTACAATTTAGTTTAATGTAGGCTTTGGTGGAAACCAACTACTTTCAAACCAGATATATGATAGCAGTTAGTTTAATACCATATGAACTCTCTATACCTGGTTTCCTTGTTTCTTAAACTATCTTTCATGATAGAGATTTATGGTTTCTCAAACACAAAATGGTGGCRCGAGTGATGTCCTTTTCAGTGCTACATTGCAATGATTACAGAWATCACCAGAAAGAAACAGCACAAAAATGATGGAATAGAGAATCAGTGTCCTTTGAAATGAAGGTAGGGTTAAACTTTAAAGTCAGATAGAGAGCGCAWTGAAATTACAACAGTGACATATATATATATAAATATATGATTCCGATCATTTTCAACTCCTGTTATTTCAATGGGCTCCAAATCAAGTTCGGATTTCGATCAATCACAGGATCATCCCAAAAGATTTGTCGGCGATAACGAGCTAGTCCTCTTGCAACTGGTTGTGACCCACAAAGCAGGAAGTAGCAACCATTACCACAAGTTCATATACAAGGCCCCCAGTGAAGCTGTAACTTAGCAATGTCTACAATTGGTTGACAATTTAGCTCAAGCAAGGGAATAAACGATAACCCCATAAACATAATGATACTCTCTGATAGAATTGTGGAGCTTCTAGGTGCTCATTTTCATGGCACTGTACAACTGTACGCACTGCATTCATTCATTCATGGTCAAATGATCTCTACGACAAGACAGCCCACATATATGTAGGCTAGCACTATAAGCAGCTTCACTTATTTTCTTCATTAGTTGAGAATCAATTCGATATTGCATTCAAGACATAATGTTATCTTATGCACCTAAATTACCATACCTGTCAAAATCCCATCTTTTATCTCTACTGATTGTGATCTGCAACATTGTTAACTGCTAGTTAACAAGGTTTACCAGCCCAGAGAAGAAGAAGCAGAATTCACAGATTGAGACATATGGGATCCTGGGTTTCTTCTCAGCGATGATTTCTGCTATAAATCTTCAAGACTTTGCCTGAATTCTTCCACTTTGAGTTAGGGTATGATTTGACTACTCGTGGACTTTGCAAACACTTCAAAAGATTTGAGGAAAAAGAAGAAGAAGAAGAAGAGGAAGGAGGGAAAAGGCCATAAAACTTGATGGTGACTTGTGTTTTGACTCCAGCAGTAGTAGTGCCTGAATTGGTCCCCTCCCTCCCTCAAATGCCAAATGACAACTTGAACAATATGTAAAAAGAGAAAAAGAATTTTAACTTTAAAAGTGCGAAAGTAAATAAAAAATTATTAATGCAAAAGTAAATAAAAAAATATTAAGGACATCATATAATATTTTTTGTAACGAAAATTTAATATAAATACTAAAATTATTAATCCTATACAACATTTTAAAAGAATATTGGAAGGATGACTGGCTTTTCGGCCACCCTTAACTTCGTGATAATATGAAAAATATATAAATTCCTCATTCACATCCCCATTTGAGTAGAGCTTTGAGATACAGCAACACCGGACACCGACCAGGAGAATATACTAGGGAAAGGAGAAAAAGTCCAGCCCACATTTTTGGTTCACCCGGTCACCCATAAGAGAAACAGAGAAATCCATGAATAAAGAAGTCCAGCCCATGATTTGCATTTATGAAACTATCCGGCCCACCAATCTCATTAATCTTGCAAATTTATGGGCTTTGAGCTAGGTTGTTTGGGTTTGGCCCAATTTTGATACTTCCGAGGTCGGGTTTAATTAGTATTACCTATTAATTTTGATTCGCACGCCTTTTAAGAATATATTGATAAATCGTTTAATTAATATATTTTTCACTTTTATTAATAAATGAATCATTTTTTGACTAACAAGGATAACACAATTGGCATGCCGTTTCCCTTTCCTAACTAATCGAATTAGTCGGACCAAAACGAATATTTGAATATTTTTTCAAGAAATTAACTTTTTTTTTTTCCGTTTGACAAAAACATATCGTTCTTATACACATAGAGTTAAAAAGAAAAAAGTGATTGAGTTGACCAAAATAATCCTCTCCATTGTTTTTCGGCTGACCGTTGACCAAGTATATGATCATCAGCAGTGGAGAATAGGATTTTTTTTATTTGTGAAAACTCCTTTAAAATGATTGAATTCCAGATGATGTTCGAGTATAAGAGATTTAGACAAGGAAAGAAGAAAATTGAGGGAAAATAAAAGTAAAAAATGAAACCTCAAAATGCTTATGTAAGGGCTCACAATGTGAGTAGATATTTACATGATGTGATGATGATATAGATTATCAAATTCATCATCATCTCTGCGTTAGGTAGTAAAAGAGACAGCAGATCGATGAAGACAACCAAAAAAAGGAAGTATGATCATGATCAGAAGCTAAAGAGAGAGGCATGGAAGATTGATGAAGGCGAAAAAGATATAGCTAGCATGACCACAAGGACTCCCCYATACTCCCATGGTGGTCTATGATCAGGTCCATGGGAGTGAATCGAGACCTGCTGCTAGTGTCAAATTCCCGATAAGGTGTGAATGACAGAGATGGGTTCTCATCGAAGTATCCTGCTGAGGCATTAGGGGTTGTAGTAGTACTAGTAACAGTAGCGCTGGAGGACTGGCGCATTCTCATTTGAACAACCTCGGCTTGTGCAAGAGCTAATTGAGTTTGAAGGGTGTCGACCTGCTGTTGCAGTGATGATATAGCGCCAACACAACCGTAGACTGGATCCCTCACCCTTGCGTTCGCCTCATAAACCATTGCACTCACTGCATCACTTCTCTGATGCTCAGGCAACTCCTGCAAATTCAAGTTTCACATGACCATGCATCAGCAGCACTACTTATGAAACAGAAACTCATGATGAACATACTATAGTAGCAAGATAAGAGTTTTGAACCTGAAGCATCTTGCTGACATTGCTAGCACCAAAGACCTTGTGCACACTGGCAAACTTCTGGGGTTCATCAGCTGGAAAATGGGGAGCAAAAATGCAGTCCCGAGCGCATCTCCTCCTAAGAAGCTTGCATGCTGCACAAGGAGAAGCTATTCCAGCTTGTTTTCTACCGTTCTCCTTCATTGCTAATTCACTAATGTAAAGATGTAACACGAGGCAAGGCACCGACTTCCGACGTTGTTTATCAGTTGATCTTATAAATTTATTAGCATATAAAGCAGAAACCTAAGATCAAGAATGGTTGTTAAACAATTATAGAGAAAGACAAAAGGAATAGGCTAGGTCATGAGGGAGGACGGATGGGTAGTGTCAACTCTAGACCAACTGGACAGTGGAGGCGATGGGGTTTTTACGTGTATTTGAAGTAGAATGGTCATGGCCAGAGATCTTTTCTGGGTCCTACTAGAAACGGAGCTTTAGAGAATATGGTGGTTGCAAAGATCTTGTTAGTCCTAGTGAATATCTTATCAGCCTTTTCATCTTTCTCTCTTTTTCCTGCTCTCTCTTTCTTCATCATTTCTTGCTCTGCATTTTGCCCCTAAACTAGCGTATGCAGTTGCATTCTTTCACTCTTTCATTGTCCGTACGTAATACAATGCTATGGAGCACTTGAAGGCAAACATAAAGTGGTCATAGACATGGCAAACACAGGCATCATATCCATACACGGCATGTAAAAGTTCTCAAGGAATTTGCCGTCAAAGTGGGACTCATTTTACATTTAAATATGAGCAAACATATAGCATCTTTTGTTGGTTAATTTGGGAGCTGATGTATGTAGCTTTTTGTTCTAAAAGTAAATCCACTACTTAAACAAATCAATCACCTATYGTAATGGGACGGCAATATAATTAAGATTTAACCCTCAATATTGACTTCGGCATGGTTGGACACTATATATTAGTCATGATCTGGTTTGCAACTTTGCATGCATGCATGGCTTTGGTTCTCATACATATATCATTTCTGTTTTTAATTGTTTTGTTAAGCAGAAGAATTTCATTGATCTCAATGCTGCAGCCAATGGAAATTAGTGTTAAAGGCTTCCTTTTCTCTTCCGGGTCCAGAAGAAAAGTTCAGGGATAATGCAGCTTTGACATCAGAAAGATTATGATAAGATTTGCTTAGAGATGTATTATTTAACTTAAGAAAGGTCTAGGATTAAGAAATTTGCAAAAGAGATCAGATTAAACAACAATTATTTCACYCAAGTTCTGAGATTATACAAATAGAGACGCTAATGGGCAAATCCACGTTCTGCCAAAGGAGTTATTAAGGGAGATTTGATGTTGTGGCGATCATGCAATCTGGTGGGGAAGATCGTTGGAGGTTGGTGCTTAATCAATTTAATTGCCTTTACTGGCCACAAAGAATTGATCGAAGTGACCTTTCAGTATATCCATCAATAAGACATCACTCATAATTATGTCATTAACTAGAGGGGTTCTCAGTCTGCATCAATAATTTATGGCCTAAGTCAACAGTACGGCAACAACTAATCAGATACTATACTACAAAATCAAGATTGAACCTTTGAAGCAATTACAATTACCAACTGCAACTAGCTTTGATTGGATAATTTGGATTTCACAATGATTGATCATCAAATCACTTATCTTCCGATCACGCCAGCCATCATGCCGACATATCTACGGTTGTTTCTGCTAATTTCTCGAGCAAAGATTRGCTTCAAAACSTTCCTTAAATTTCTCTTATGGGATCTGTCTCCTATTGTGAGATAATCAATTTGCAAGCAAGCTATCTGAATGTAAAAAGGCATTCTTGAACTCAGAAATGGAAGCTGAAAATCTTCAGACAAATGCATGCGCGTTTCTTCTGTCTCTATCACCGAAAGATCAAAGCTGTACGTGGAGCTCAACAGGTAAAAAGTTAAACATCCAACCCCAGACAAACTCGATTTGCTTGAACTAAAGATGAGCAAGAGAGGACCAACTATGGTAGGTACGTAGTCCTTAAGCAAAGTTTTGACTTGGAATCTTGTAATATGTAGCAAATTAAATAATATTACAAGAATTTTTGGATCACTCCTGACTCAAATTCGAAATAACCCCGAAAGCAAGCAATGAAATCACTGGACATGATCTGGTATACATTGTTATTATGGTGTCAGCAACACAAAAGATTCTAATGAAATGGTGAMAGCCATGGAAGAAAATACAAAGAGTCAGTCTTATCTCTATGAGAACTTCTTGTCTATGTCTACGTCACAAATCATCTTTGTCTTGATCAAGACAAGAATGTAAATTGATCAGAAGAAAAGTACTATAATGGCGGCTGGCAATATACCTCACACGTGCAGTTGAAGCATCTTATCTTGACTAATTATATGGTTAATCTAACAAGCACGCAAGGAATCTGTATGTACTCGAAGAAGAAATTTGGCTTGCTCTTCCTGTGTAAATTATAGACTGCTTTTTTGTCATCCTGTAGTTTGACACTGATCGRAAGTCCTCATCCTGTGGTTAATCTCCCAAAACTCTCTTTTTGCTGTCTCTACAACAGTTGGGATCTGTTCTTGCTGTGTGAACTATGAACCATTGATGATATTAGCTCTGTGAATTTGAGGCCCGACCTCAACATTTGACCAGAAGATGAAAGCCCATCGTTTAGGAATCATGGCCACCATGAATATGTTTTGCGGGTTTTCTTGAATTTCTTGGATTTGCAGGTTTTCTTCAGGGTTGTGAGAGTCTTTGATCATAATTCCACAAAAATACTAATCATGAATGCAACCGCGCATGCAAGTATATAACTACAGGCAGAGGAAATGTGTAGCAAAGTGCATTCAACTTTGGAATGAAAGTAAATGGTAATACATGAAAAGATTCAAAGTGTGGAAATGGYCCCTTTTGACATTCCTCGTGTCCTTTGAGAATTCCACAGAAAAGAAAAGGTGGTCTCCTTAGAAAGAAAAGAAGAAAAGACCCAAATGGAACATGTATGAAGTTGTCATGTTCTTCATGGAGTAGGGCGGAAGCCAACACAGCCAAGTTAACTTCCCCTCTGCTATACTGGTCTCTACACTCTACACTCTTCACTCTTCACTCTTCACTCTTCAATCACTATTAGTGGACTGTCGTAGTCACTTTCCATTAGTGTTCACGACGCGGCAGCAACTAACCTACTACTACTCCATCATCAATCATTCATATTCGATTTTTTACCCGTTTGATTTTATTTTTTCATCAAAATTTGATGAATAACCTTCTTTTATTACTACTAAGTGTAGGAGATTTTTTGATATACTTTCTTGTTACATGATATTATATATTTTTTAATCTCAATTTAATCAGATTACGATGTGTATATTTCATTTCTTTTTATAAATCTTCTAATATACTTTCATATTACAATCCTTATTATGCATCTATATTTACGAATCAAAGCACGGTGCGCATATATCATTAACTCATTAAATACCTCTTCCCTTTTCATTTAAGAATTAAAAGAATTTATATATATATATATATATATATCGCTGCTCTAATTATTTAATAGGCAAAATATGGCAAGAAAATGTATTTAAAGATTAAAAATCTTCCATATCTCTTTTCTCTATCTTAAGAAGTTGAAGATTATAAGTTTCTGAATCTTCTAATCATTGTATAAGTAGAAAAAGTCATGAGAAAGTGAACGATAGAAAACATTCTGCTGGAGAAATATTAAAAAAAGTAAAAACAATGTATGGAGATCCAATACGATGACTGACGGCTTCATCTTATAATGCACGATCATCTTCCATTTTACTGAAAAACTTGGATGATGGACGGGATGATCTAGTCCGGTGATCTTGGGACAAGTGGACTGGATAGAATTCTTCACCCTTCAAGAATAAGTTTGGGCTCTACCCGCGAACGGCATTCTATAACGAAGCCCAATCACATTCTGGTTTGATTCCAGCGACGAAGCCCACGATCGACGAATCTCAAAAAGCTGTCGGAATCCTCATACATCTCCCTTCAACCAGAGTTCCGGTCCAGATTCTTTTGAATGGCTGAAGAAAATAGACGAACTCAGGAAAAACTCGTCTGTCTCAACCCGGGATTCTCGTTATGGAAGGTTGGTAGACGAAAGTGACGATAACGATATGACGTGGAAATGTGATGACTGCATGACATACGAAAGCGCATGCCCAACCGCCTTCAAGGAAACTCAAAGCTGAGAATTTCATTGACGATCATTGAACGTCTCTCTAACTTGGGTTTACTCCTGAAGTCTTGCACTCCAACTTGAAAAGAAAAAAGAAAAGAAAATCTTATCTTGCCTCCCTCGTGCAATTGCTCTGGGATGGGTATGGATTCTGAAAAAGAACAGTTCTTGAAGGAGTTTGGTGATGACTACGGCTATCCAGACGCCCCGAAGAACATTGATCACATCCGAGCTACTGAATTCAAACGATTGAATGGTTAGATTACTTCCTCTCAAATTGCAAAAGAAAAACAAAAATGCGAGCTTTATTGGACTTTAGTACTTGACACTGCTCATAATAATCAGAAATTTGGAGTTGTAGTTTAACTGAATGTTTAATTTTAATACCTGATGTTTATACCGGGTAAATGAATTTGATACTGTTCGTAGACCTTGTGTACTTGGATCATGCTGGGGCAACTTTGTATTCGGAGTCACAATTGGAAGCTGTTCTCGAGGATCTTAATTCTATTGTTTATGGGAATCCCCGTATCCTTCAAGATGATTATTTCTTACTATACTTTGATAGTAGTAGCAGCCAGCATTGTTCCGTTAGACTTCTCTTTTCGTTTAGTAAGTTTTTGATTCTATGTGAATATTTTTGCGGCATTGGATCCATATGTCTATTCCTTTCTCATTATTTGACACTGTTCACGTGCATTGCGTTGTAACTGCAAAGTTCATTGACATGAGCAATTGATAACTAAATATTATGGCSTGAATGATATATTTTCCATGCTAAAATTGTTTGCCTTGTACATCAGTTGCTTATTTGATAATCTATTACAGCTTTGACTTTTCTTAATCTATAAATATTAATAGCTTTGATCCAGGCCTGACTTCGAYGGTCGCATAATTTCTCAATTGTTTACTTTCCACTTCTATTGCCTCGTAATGATGCCTGAGTCAAGAATGATCTATATGCTTTTTGTACTTTTTACAAACAACAATCTTCAGATAGACACATATTTATCTATATGTTASTCCTGATCGAATATACACAAAAGATTCCTTAATTTCAGCTGGGCCATAGATAGCCAAAGCAACTGTAGCTTCAATACTAGTGACAAAGTTGGTGAAGCTCGAAGACAGGTAACAATTATGTCTTGCACAGATATTATTTATTTTTTCTCTACTTGAAACTTCATTTTACTTAGACTCATGAACCTTCTGCTGCTTGGGAGCAAGCTGGAAGTCAATCTCACAATTATGTAGGTAGATTTATATCAGAATTTGGGCCGAASTACTAGCCAGTAGTTTCTAGAGAAGCAACCAAGCGATGTATACTCTCTACAAGTGCATTTCCTCGTTTTATGGTGGATGGTACTCCAGTATGTAATCTATTGATGTCTGTTCTGTAATTCACTCTTGGCTGTATTTTGGTTGTGGTGCAGGTCCTCAATTTCTTCAATGCATCCCCTGGAGAGTATGGTTGTATATTTACCTCTGGGGCAACAGCAGCCTTGAAACTTATAGGGGAGACCTTTCCGTGGAGCAGTCAGAGCAGTTTTATGTATACAATGGAGAATCATAATAGCGTCCTTGGCATAAGAGAGTATCCTTTGGTGTTGGGAAACTTGTAATAGAAATCCAGATAAATAAAAATTATATACATTAGTACTTACTCAAAAGGGCGGAAAAACAGAGGAAGGGAAGATGCTTGGTATTGTTGAACAGAATATTTATTTCTTTTCCAAAATTTTGTTTGTGGGAGCTTTTATAATCAAATGAAGGTGATCGCCCTGCTTTTTTGTTAGGTTGCATTATCAAAATCCTACTCAGTATTTAAGATTCTTGTTGCTAGAACKTCAACGATATTTTTCTAACTGGTTACTCTGTTTCTGATTGAARAATACCTGTTCTATTGATTKCTTGGTCCTGACTGGTCAACTGTGAACAAGGATTACTTCTTCTGATTAGTGGTGCATGCACCGCATACAACCTGCTATAGCTTGAATCTTTAGAATCTTGAAAGTTCACTGATTATGTTACCATGAAGCTTTGTGTTGAGGGAAAAACATTTAGATAGAGGTCACAAGAGGGCATTCATTTTAATGTTGAAATGAAAAGTAAGTTTCTCTTGTGGCTTCAAATTTTCAATTACCTCGTGTCAGCCATTCTGCTTGGAATGTCTTTTCTTGATTATTTCTAGATATGCGCTCAGTAAGGGAGCTGCAGCCTTGGCTGTGGAYATTGAAGAGGCTGTAGAGCATGAGACATCGAGAAGCCCTAAATCAGCCATTCAGATTTTTCAGCACGATGTACAGCACAGAAATGAAGTGCTCACTAATGAAGAACCTGCAGGTAGCTTTGATATATATATTAATATCATATCTATTTACATCAAATTCATAAATTTACTGACCTTATATTTTGTTCACTTTCTCATTTTATTTCCTTATTTCCTTTTCATTCATTCGAGCTGAGATTTAAGAGGTAATAATTGCACTTGTGAACTTGCCAAATTATTATCTCATRGTAGGATTTTGTTCAGCACTTGTTCTGGTCTCTTAAGTCTYAAGTATTAAGTATTACCTGACATCCTTTTGCATTGCTTTAKTTTAGGTRTTCATTGCCTTCTTGTCAGTGTATGTTCAATTATTGCTCTGCTTCTTTGCATTAGGAATCTACCACTCTTTGCAGTAAAAAGCTTTTCTGTTTTTTCAATTGCAGGTGATGTCTACAACTTATTTGCATTTCCCTCGGAATGCAACTTTTCAGGTCTGAGATTCAACCTTGACTTGGTGAAGCTTGTCAAGGAAGATTCAGATAGATTGTTGGAAGGTTTTTGTGGTGCCAGGTAACTAAATTAATAAGTTTATASAAGAATAGAAATCCTAATATACGGGTTAAATTCTTGTTAAGGGGCCAATACAAGTTTCAGATAACAGCTCACGATGATCATCATTAAGAGCACCTGTCACCTCATCTATTTTCTGCAAGGTGCACCGGCTAGTGATCATGGCCCTAAAATGCTTAGTTGGATCTACAAGGAATTCCCATGCCTACAAAAGCATAAAAAAATAGTACTATAACTTAGTTCAACCTTGCAATTGTGTAGTATGCCTGAACAAGTTTGACTTGATATATCACTTTCAAGTCATATAGCTACCACATGTGTATATATATAACTGTCCCCCCCCCCCCCCCCCCCGAACTAAGGGAGTTGTGTGTAAGGTGTGGGATGGGAAGTCAATCATTCATCTTCTTGAGCTTGTTGTGTAAAGAAGGCAGTGCGATATATCTATATAATGTTTGCTTTTATTAAAAAACAGGAGGGCGCTGGATGGTTCTAAATAGATGCTGCAACCACAAGGCCACTAGACTTATCGAAGTACAAAGCAGATTTTGTAGTCATTTCATTTTACAAGGTATCTACATATAACCCTCTGAGGAGTAAATAGTCCCAGAATACAGAGTTAAATCTGGTTTTATCGCGTGCAGCTGTTTGGCTACCCCACTGGCCTTGGAGCGCTAATTGTTCGAAATGGTACTCAACTGAGCTTAATCTGTTAAAAATATTCCTTATTACTATGTTATTGTTGTTATTGCTAATGTCTTGTGGACATTTTACTTCTTTGTCATTAGAATCAACAAGTATATATGTCTTTATTGGATGAAGGTGGGAAACCATTTTCCTTGATCCTAAAATAATTAGGAACTTCTGGTTTCCTGAAGGGTGAACTGATTATATRTGGTTTTTTCAATGATTTTTCCATTATTTTCCTTTTACAAAGAAAACTAACTATACTCCTCTTTCTCCCCTTTCCTCTGCGTCGGTCCACCCACTGAATTGTAACAGATGCTGCTAAGTTATTGAAAAAGACATATTTTGGTGGAGGTTGGTGTCGAGATCGAGATCTGGTTCCTACTATAAAGTTGTTATTTAGTTGCARTATCACTAGTCCTCACTGCTCAACTATTTTAGGCACAGTGGCAGCCTCAATTGCTGATATCGACTTCGTCAAAAGGAGGGAAGGTGTGGAAGAGTATTTKGAGGATGGCACTATTTCATATCTAAGCATTGCATCAATTCATCATGGATTCAAAATACTTAACACATTAACTATGTCCGCAATATCCCAGTAAGCTATGTGTTCTTCCCTCTGATTAATTGAATGGCTTAGTCCTTTTTTACTTTTGTTGGTAGAAGAACCTATAGATGTTGTTTTTCTCAGGGAATTGTACAGACATGAAAGTATGCATTTTCCTTTTTTTCATTTCACTGTCTTGGTTGTATATCTGAGTGTGATATTCTTTTCCTCCAAAGGCACACAACATCTCTCGCCACGTATGTAAGAAAATCACTATGTGCTCTGAGGCATGAAAATGGAAATCGTGTTTGCACAATTTATGGAGCAAATAGTTCAAAGGTTTGCATTTATTTTGCATACTACTGTTTTTTTCCTGAATATTTGTTGAGTTTTATCCGGAGTTACTTTCTTCCTTACAGTCCAATTATTTGACTCTGGAAACTTGTCTTTTCTTCATATTCCCAATTAAATATGGCGTGTACCGTATGGTGAAATCAGGTGGTTTTTGTTTCCATTGACAACCTTATGATGAATAGTAGCTGCTGATGTTTCCACTTAAAATGTTAAACAGCCACAAGAAATTATACTTGTTACCTATTGGATGATTTACACGTGAGCACAGAGTTACTTTTCATTAAATTGTTTCCAGAACAAGCCCCTTTTGGTTCCTCTAACATATGCTGAACTACCACCTAATTGAGATAATTAACTTTAATTTGCTGATATGTTCTCTATTTGAATTTTCCAATTTTTTTTTCCTGGCACAGGACTTCAAAAATCAATATGGACTATCTTTCGATTACCTAATACTTTTCAAATAATTTGTCTAGTGCTGCATGTTGGCGCCTTGCTGTCAGTCTTGTTTCTAGTTGTGGTATTTGGAGAACAAATGTCTTGTGAAATAAAGCTAGATTGATCTTCAATTTCTTTTCCAGGTAGTAGTTGAAGTGGGTCCTATAGTCTCATTCAACTTGCTAAGGTCAGATGGGTCATGGTTTGGCTACCGYGAGGTGGAAAAACTTGCATCCTTGTCTGGAATTCAGTTACGGGTAAGACTGGAGAAACAACTGCAAGCAACACTTASTGCTCATTCCTTTTAGGTGGACAGCTTTGTTGTTAAGTTCTGTAATTTTCTRTTGAATGGGTTGAGGAAGGGTTTAATTTTCCCTCAGGATCTTCCAAAATAAGAATGGGTACTGAAACTTTCATGTATAGACATTTCTTGGAAGTTTGGCTTAGACATTTTTCTTACCATTTGGAGACTTTAAAAAAAAAAATTATTGTGCAATAGAAATTTTTTGTTCTATGGAGTTTTTGTATCCATGTCAGATGTTGCATTAGCATGGTATTGCTTCCTGTAATCAAATTCTGATAATTTCCTATTGTCAGATTTGGTACCTTTTCATGTAAGCAAATATGTTTAAACTTACTTTTTCTTCATCATGATGTTTTATGTCATTTTTTATGCATATGGAAGGTTATAAGGGGGTAAAAAATTGCAATAGTTGTAACTTGAGGGGCTAAAATTATAATCGTTTATGATTGCTGATGGAATCTTTTGTTGTGTCATTTCCATGTTACATTGTAGACAGGATGTTTTTGCAATCCTGGAGCGTGTGCTAAGTATCTTGGTTTGTCTCATTCTGATCTTCTTTCCAACATTGAGGTACATCCTATTCTCTTTCTTGACTTGTGRYCTTTATCTATTTGAAGGACACATTACCCTTTGTTGACCTCATCTTTTGATTTTTTTAACTAATCTAGGCTGGGCATGTTTGTTGGGATGATCATGACGTATTACTTGGAAAGCCAACTGGAGCTATTAGGGCATCCTTCGGTTATATGTCAACATTTGAAGATGCCTGGGTATTAGTTTATACATATTTGTAACTTTCCAAATTCCTCARTGATATTTTAACATTGTTGTAGTTTATTTTTACCAATTTGTGAAATCAGTTGCTTTTTATTCTGCTCAAGTGCACATTGGTCAAGASAGAAGAGAAAGGAAATGGAGGAAGTGGAGATTGATAGTGATTTATGTTTTCCATATGTCTTTAAAATCCGTAGGAGAAGTATTGGTGATTACATATACTAGAGGACCCTGTATCTCTATAGTTTAGGAACTACCTGTTGAGTCCTACTCCATCTCTCTAACTTGTTTCCTTCCTCTCACTTTTGGAATCTTTAGATAATAAGTTTTATCATTTTTGAGGTTAGATAAATTTTAGGCAGAAAATGAAGGAAAAAGCAATTGTAGTTCTTTTCTTCATAACTGCATGGTTTTGATTCGGGGGTGAGACTTTGTATGAAACTCTGGTCSTCTTTTTGCTCTTTTACTTTCTTTCTTGTCAGATTTTTTKGCTAATTTTRTGGAACTTGGTCTGCAGAAATTTGTGAACTTTATTCAGGCCTCCTTTGTCACATTACCTTCTTTGTCTCTAAATGTTCATGCACCACACGCTTGGAGTCTTTCCCCTGCAAATGAAGGTTTGTTTAATTTTTATTTTTTCTTTTTTCTCTTTGTTTCCATATGGTTGTAGTGATTTTTTTTGTTGCTAAATATGTTGGCTAAAAGTCAAATTCTGCGCCAAGTAACTCAACTCTHTCTGGTGCTTTGATGGTTTTGATTGGTAKCTTTCGTTCTTTGTTACCGCAGGCTTTGGAAGAGCTAATCAAAGATGCTTTCTCAAATGTATTTCCATCTATCCAATAAAGTCATGCATGGGTTTTAGTGTCAATAGTTGGCCTCTTACCAGTACAGGTAGTCTAATATCCAAGTATATCTCTTTTCTCTTTAGTTAGCAGAAATGCTAGAATCCATTGACCTCAGAAAACTAGTTCCTTCTTTGAGATTCCATACTTWTTTAGAGAGACATGTAATTGAAAGGAGAAAATGGAAAAAGGCTGTGTAATGTTCGGTCTTTTTCTTTTTTCTCTTTTAACTTCATGAGAAATGAATGAGTTATTAATGTATATACTATACATACCTTATTGTTGCCAGGTTATAGAGAAAAGGGTATTTAAAAAGGGTATTTTCTGTGTAAATATGAAGCCATATTATCAGGATTGTTGGTGTTGTTTTTATTGAGTTATTGATGAGTTATTTTAGATTTCCAGTAACGGAATATTTTACAACCTCCTACGATGTTCAGGATTGCTTCATGATCGAGAGTGGCTTCTCAGGGGAACCAGTGGTGAAATCCTTACACAGAAAAAGGTTGCAACTCTGSTTATACCAGGATATCRTGTTTCGTTATGAGCCATATCATATAGATGAATTTGCTTGCACCTTGGCTGGGTTAAATGTTGGCTGCTACTGAGCTTTCTCYTTTTTCTTTCTGAGCACCCTTGATCTAGGTTGCTGTCTTCTGGTTGAAAATTAATTCCCAAAGAATTTTTCATGCATCTTGGGTTTCTCTTTTGGAATTGTTCATATCTGTATAGCTCATTGTGCCCAGCTGATGCATACTAGCTGTAATATGTCTATTAAGAGACACCATGGTGTCCTCATTGAAGAACAGGAGAAAGTTCTATAATAACCATGTTAGGGAAATAACATGTCTTTTACCCCCTTCCCCATGTAATGATCTGCAATTATAGTGATTTTCATTTGTTTGAGTTCTATATGAAATTGGATCTTTAATGCTAACTTACTAGTTTTAAATTGTTCTTAGCAGTATGAAATTCCAATATTTTTGCAAAAACTCGCTGTTTACTGCAGTAACAAGGATTCAGCAAATTGTATATCATCCAAACTTATACTATTAGCTTATGTTCCGATTAATATATAACTTAATTTTGTAGCTAACTGATTATTCTTTAGCATTATGGCATTTGTTTCTTGGACGAATATATTAGGATTTCAGAAATATCCTCTTCTTATATCAGAAGATAAATTTTATAACTAGTCCGTGTATTTGATTACATGTGTAATGCACAATGAGGTGCTAAATCGAACGTATTTGCATTCTAGGTTCCAGATATGTGCTACATTACTACATTCATCGATCTTGATCTGGGAATATTGTTTGTCGAGTCCCCTCGTTGCAAAGAAAGTCTGCAAATTCAACTTACTTCAGACTTTTCGGTGGCTGGAAAAGATGAAATGGATATACATGCTCAGAGGTCCGAAATTTTTGCTGCTAGCATATTTCTTTCTTTATTATTATCTTTGTTTGGGATAAGTTTTCCTTCTGATTCTTGAACAATTTGTGCTTTTTTAAGACCTTGCTTACATCTCTGATGCTAAGGGGGTTAATTCATATCAAAAGCTTTCTTTAGGAACCAACATAGATAATGAATTGAATAAATGAAAGTGAATATGTCAATAAACAGCAAATGTACAGGAATGATGTGCCTGTAATTGGCTACTTGTTTTTGTTTAGGATTTTAATTACCCAATGGAGTCAGGAGCAGCATGTAAATGGATCTGGGATAATGCCGGTGTATGTTAATTGGGTCGGGTTACTGAATATTGTTCTTGCAAATGTTCCTTCTTTTTTTTTTTTTTTTTTTTTTCCCCTTTTCGTCGTAGATTCATTCTTCAATCATGTCAGAATTAGTCCTCTTCTTCTATTTGGTGTTTCTGAGACTTCAGACTGATTCAGCTTTCCAACTGCGAGGCATTGGAAATGCAATAGCATATTTGCCTTCTTTTATTTTGTGGTGGGGAAGACAGTTGGGGTCTAATAACCACTGTGTATTTTTCTAGTATACTCTTCTGTTTAATCTTGTTGTAATTTTACTTGACCTCTTATTACTGGTTGTATTCTTATATTGCTCCACTTAGAATTCTATTCTTTAATATTCAAATTGATCCCTTAAGTAAACCAAGGAAGTTCGAGACAGGAACTGTGACTAATTTRTTTACATCATCAGGCAGCTAATAGAGGATTTGAATGYTATTACTAGTTTTGGAARTAAAATATATGAGTCTGAAWATTATGTCATTGGTTTAACAGGTATGGAGTCTGTGGCTATCGTAATGAAGTGGATGTCTGGTTTAGCAATGCTATTGGTCGGCCTTGTACTTTGCTCAGGAACTCTGGCCAGCAGGATTATGCCTGTAGAAGTCCAGGAATGTGCCGAGATGTTGAGACTAAATTAAATTTTGTTAATGAAGCACAGTTTCTGTTGATATCTGAGGAGAGCATAGGAGACCTGAATCATAGGCTAAGAGCAAGTATGTTTCTAAAATTCCTAACTTGCTGCATTAATAACTTTTATCACTCATCTTTTCCTTTTGGCCAAAAGAAGAAACATTATTCATGAAATAACAGGATAAAGCTACATTTCTTCTACATTATTTATGAAGTTCCCTATAGTACCTCCATGGGCAATATTTTTGAAACCCGTAATTGTAATTCTGGTTGTTCATTCAATGTACTTTTTCTCCTCAAGCTAAGTGTCCTACTAAATCAACATTTTTACTTGGTTTACCTATCAATTTCAGGCAAGCATAAAAGTTTACATGGACAGCCAATCCAAGTGAGTTCATCAAGGTTTCGTCCGAACCTTGTAGTGTCAGGTGCAGAAGCATAYGCCGAAGATGAATGGAGAAGTCTTAGAATTGGGGACAAACATTTTACAGTAAGTTTTATCCTCCTACAAATCTTGATTTTAGGAAGTCCAATTATTTGTGTCCCACTTCTTTCTGATATTATCCGTAAATGATATGATGGGGGAATTGGCAAGTGATTATTTACAAGCTAAATAGCCCTTTCGGAGCTACACTTGCGATGATTCAAATTGTTTTCTTTTTCTTATAGAAGAGCTGTTTATCTGATCCCTCTATGAAGTAGATAATTRCGAAGTCCATCTATTCTTTAGGAATGCAATTTGCATTATTATCCCTTATTCTTCTACGTGTTTATGGTTCTCTTTGTGATATTTACACCGGCGTAAGATCTCTTGATCCGTTCTGCATGTCTTTGAAGGCATTAGGTGGCTGCAACCGTTGTCAAATGATCAATTTGACTCTTGTGCATGGGAACGTGAACAGATCAAGTGAACCATTGGCTACTCTAGCTAGTTATAGGAGAGTGAAGGTATTCAAAGCAAATCTCAAATTACAGCCTTAGCASWGTCTCTTGATAGAAAGATTGCTTGATGCATTTGTGTATTCTTCTGCCATAGCAGGGGAAGATAACTTTTGGCATATTGCTAAGATACGAGGATAGCATCAGAAGGGAATCGGACACATGGCTTCATGTGGGAGAAGAAATTTTTACATCAGTGGACTAGATATGATCATTTTTCTAACGTTTTGACTGCTATAGCACATGCTCAAGATTTTCAAGGTTGAATAGCAATAATAGATGATCATTTTGTCCTCATCAGAACTGCCTTTTTTTGTAACTGCAGCAGCCCTGTTTCTTATATTATTCAAGAATGTAAAAGAGTCAGTCACCGTATCTCAATTCTTGCAAAATGACCAAGTCTCCTGATATTGGTGGCTGCCTATGATGCATTCAGCAACAAAAACAATCTGGGTTTTTTCAGATCAGGAAATTTCAAAAGTGATCAGTTCTACAAAGTCCGCTGAGAGCAATAATGGGGCGKATCTTGACCATGGACTATTGACCTCGTCTGTGCTTCCTGTTTGCCTTTTGAGGCCTTCAGTTCCTAGATATCATGACCTGTCTCATAGCTAAAATAAAAAGTCTTAACACGAGCTTGCTTGCTTTTCTTGAACATGACACTGACTTCCATAGATCTTTTCTATTTTCTTGAACAAGTAGCACTGCTCCGGGCCCCGGCCATGTACGTATTTACAAGCATAACCATCACTTTGATTCCATTATGAAACGTTAAATATACCTTTTTGAATTACATTAGTAAAATATAATTTTTATTTCAAAAGAAGTGGTATGCAAACTCTTTCACTGTAGCATTACAGTAAAATAGGTGGTTGAATATGGAATTTTAATTAGGTTTACTTAATTATTTTCCGACAAAATTCAGCAGAGGGTTTTTAGGTTTTAACGTAATCTTTTGTGATCAATATTGATAGAAGTTAATGTTGTTATTATATAAGGAAATTTTGCATCACGGTAATCTTTTGTGATCAATATTGATTGAAGCTAATGTTGTTACTATATAAGAAAATCTCGCATCATYATAAGACAAACGACAATAACGGATTGATGATATCGTTATTATATAAGGAAATCTTGTATTTGCCATAAGACAAGATAATAACGAGTGAAAAAACGATGTCATCCATTAAGATTTGTTGAAAAACAAGGCTATAAGGATCAAAAATCTCAGAATTTGATATTATATTATACATACTCCCTTCTCTCTTTTGTACTTGTTACCTTAGATGTTTCCAAACATAGTAAGAAGTTTTAAAATTTACAAAATATTAAATTAAAATGACTAAATAAACAATATTTTAATTTCAACAATGATTAGGCACACGCACATTCCTCCTTCTTTTCCCGTTCTTTTTGTATTAATTAGTAGACTTTTTATTTATTAGACCTGAAAAATGAAAATATTCAATTGATTATAGTAACGGTGAATTAGAAAAAATTACAATAAGTACTCCGTCAATTTTGTAAAGCGATAAGTATTTTTTAAATGAAATTTTAACAAATATGACAAGTAAAAAAGAATAGACAAAATATATCGATATAAAAATTTTATTTCATAAAAAATATTATGTACGTTATATATACATGTCGTAACAAACATTTTTTTATCTAATAGTAAGATAATATACATTATTGCTGCTTTAATTTTCATTAGAATTCATCTGTGGTAACACGAAATGGAAATTATTAATTATTTATTAATAAAATTATAGATTAATTATTGCCAAATTTCTTTCTTATTCTAGAAGTACTCGTCATATACGGTAAACCCAACTACACATAGAAGCCAAGTCATAAAATTACACATTCAAACAAGAAACAGGTTGATGAATGACTAAAAAGGACAAAAAATTTAAAACAATAATAAGTTAATACAAAATATGTGCCACGTAATATATCCATATCCTATCAACGTCTTGAGTGTGGGGTGATTGACATCGACAGTAAAGAAGGAGGAGGGGGGGGGGGGGGCCGCTGTCATTAGCAATCGCGACGACACCAGGCGGATACTTAGATTCATTAGAAGAGAGAAAAAGAGAGATTCTTCTTTTTCTCCTTCATCCTCCTCCTCACACGGCTGACACGTTCTCCTTCTTTCTTCCTGCTTCTCCACTACCACCAGCGGCCACCACATCTCAAACACACGCAGTCAATGCGCATTAGCAAAAGAAAAGAAAGAACAAAGAAAATAAAAGAAAAAAAAAAAGGGGAGTTTAAGTTTTGTAGTAAATACTCCAACTATTAAATTAGTTTGTAGCTTTATTAAAAAATATGTATTGGGAATTTTAATTCTTATATTATAAATTGAATAATAACTTAATAAAATATATTATAATTTTTTAAAAGGTTAAACATATTACCTTTTTTTATGTAATTCCTTACTTTGTACGTTGTTTATAAGTTATTAGCCTCGTCCTATCAACAGTGCCTAGTACGAAAGAACTCTTTGAACCTTATATACTCCCAAAATTTAGGATTGTATATAACGCAATAATTATTTATATCTATTTTTTCATAATTTATTATATAATTTTCTCAGCTTTTTTATAGCTTTAATTCCATTAATAAATTTATAATTTAAATAATATCTAATTTTTTTGTGTGCTAACCTGAAAAGGGTGTCGATGAAAATAAAAAATTCAGTAAAAAAATA